>BLBF01000052.1:16219032-16240349 GCA_015471245.1 Laticauda colubrina | reverse complement strand
GATAGATAGATAGATAGATAGATAGATAGATAGATAGATAGATAGATAGATAGATAAGATAGATAGATAGATTAGATAGCTGGACAGAGGGAGGGAGGGAGAGTTAGGATGGAGCAGGGGTGGGTTTCTACTGGTTCTGTCCACCTCTGTAGAACCAGTAGCTCTGAAGAGAAGCAGACACAGAACCAGTTCTATGTCTGCTGATATTTTTGTGCACCCACCTGCCTGGGCTCTTACCTGATCTTTATTTCCTGCTTTTTCAACTTCAGCTGTCGTGGGAGGCAAAAAAAGGCTGTTTCTCTGCATGCAGCGTGCTGATGACCATTTACCGGCGCGCACATGCACAGTGTGCAGAGAAGCACCAAGCCTCATCAAATCACCAAACCTCGTAAATCAACGAACCGGAAAGTTAACCCTGTCTGATCCCACCCCTGGATGGGATGGGATGAGATGAGATGAGATGAGATGAGATGAGATGCGATGGCTGAACATAGGAAACAAAACTACAAGAAAGCTTGGACAATCCTGCAACAACAACAATTCATAGTTCATTTGTGGATAAGAGATGAATTTGTTAAAAACAAAGGAAGATGCAGGAAGTTCAAAAGACTGCAGGCATCATTACAGAAGACCATGATTTATTTGAATATTAGCCAATGCTTGAATGACTGTTCACCTACTGAATTTAAATGATGAATTAGGGCTCCTCTCTCTTTTCTTCCATGTTCAAGTAGCTGAAAAGCTATATTGTTAAGACTTCATATTAAAAACAATCTGCATTTTGGATATGTTATTTGTTAATCTGTAGAATTATGAACTAAAAATGGTTTTTGGTTGAGTTATATGTGTCAGAGTTCCCTTTAGAATATAGAGTTAGATGTTGAGGCATACTCCCACTACTTATTTAGCCAATTTGCTGCAAGGGGAATTTTATCTAGTAGGATATATAGAGTATACTTGCAGCAGTTACAATTCTTTTGTTGTTTGTTAATCTTGTATATGATAAAAGCTCTGCCTAGAAACAGAGGGATGATAACAACAGTCTCTCAAGGAAACAAATCACAGAGGTTAATATGTATTTCTATAAATTTTGAGAATTTTTTGGAGGATCCTTTCTCTTGTGACCTTCTCACATGAAACAGAAATGTACCATTTCTAAAATACCATTCAAATAGCACAAATGTGAAATGCAATTAATTTTGTTATGTATAGGTCTATTTGACTAATTGGATATAATTTTCCTAATCTTAAGATGTTTTGTTTTATTCCAGTCCATTCTTTTCTTTTTTGCTCCTCCCTGCCACCACATTTTGTCACAAATGATCACTTTTTAAAAAGGAATCTGTCTTTGTGTGTCCTATATTTTTGTGTAGGAGTGGCTTGTACATGAAATTCATTGGCAGTTATTCAATTTTTATGTGAGGTGCTGGAGCCCTTCTTTTGGGGGATGGGTGGGTAAGGGAGCAACTTCTTGTAGATAGATAAAGCCAGCTGGAATAGTTCTGCAATTTACAACTTTATATTGTCTATGGCAAAGGAAAAAAGATGAGATTGCATCAGAATATTATCTGTATTTGTATATAACTTTTCTGGCTTATTCATTCTTTCACTTTTGAATAAAGGCCAAAAAATATGTGACCAAATAAGGTAAAAACATATAGCTTTAGGAAAGTATCCCTTATACTTTTTGAACTTTTTGATAACCTCATTTTATGAAAAGAATGAAGAAAAAAATTATTAAAAATCTATAATTTGTTTGGGATTTTTGTTTTGTTTCAAAGCTTGCATTATGAAACCCCAGGGACACTCGTATTTTACTTTAATGCGTCTAATGACAGCAAAATCTAACACCTTAACCCAAACTGTCCTATCTATGAAATTGCCGCATGAGATTTAGCTATCTGAATAGCTAATCTCAGTCCTGATTCCAATTAAATGCCTACTGTTTTTCCCTTTGTGATATCAAATGCTTAGATCTTATGTGTTGATTCACATTAAAAGAAATGCCCCTTTTTTTCCTAAGACACTTTTCATGTCTCTTCAGAATGCTTTGTATTCCATTAAAAAAAAAACAACCCACTGTTTTCAGTCTGTATCTGGCAAGTTTCCAGTTTCTTTACTCTTCTAAAGTGTTTCAGAAAAGTAAGGATGAAGTAGAATGATACAATGAGTCAATATCAAACAAGTAGTTCTATCATCCTGAAAACACTGCCATTTTCAACATGTTCATGACTTGTCATCCTGTTTTAATTTTGCTAAATTTTATTTTGTCTGTCTTTAAAGGGGGTATTTGGTAAATTTGTAAAGCAACCTATTCCAGATGACTCTATGTAATTAAAACAACATTAAATATTTATATTTATTAAATAGAAAACAGCGCAAACACTAATAAGTGCATCCATTAAAGGAACAAATGCTGCCATCTAAATTCTTTACCGCTCTCAAAGCTGTGCAAATCTCTGGGAAATGTTTTTCCATAGGCAGAATTCCCTTAATACTATTCTGATAATAGGTGACTTACTGCAATAGCATGGTTTCATAAAGGCAGTATGGAATGCATTCATTCTGGTGCTCAAGTTGGACACAATTCTGTATCTAAGTAGGTATGTAATTTTTGTAGAAATAATTGCTTTATAATTGAAAAGAAGACATGATAACCACAAAGACATAGGAATTCATTATCGTGTGAAAAATATTGTTGGCACATTTCTTGAAAAATGCCGGTAATCTGTGTTATTTTAACAAGCACTTCCTATACTTTACTGTAGAACAAGATAAAAAGGTAGAGCAACATATATCCTTGACTGTACTGTCTCTGTTCAAGATCCAAACTCTAACATCTAGGGCCTAAATGAAAGACATAAAAAAGAAAATGAAGAAAATAACCAATTCATTAAGGGGGTTTTTCTAAACATATTTTTAATTAGACTTGACCTTTTAAAAGTTATTTTTTATGTTGCTTTATTGATTACATTTTTTTCCAATTCTGAAAGGGTGTAATGAATTACAAAATTCATTTTATCTGTGGGTATTTATCTAGGCATCAGAACATTAATTTGTTATTTAAGTTTTGTTTCAGACTCATTGTATAAACATGCTTCTACAACATTTTGGATTCTATATTCAGAATATCCATTGCAAAAAAAATAAATAAATTCCAATGCCTTGTTAAAGGTTTGATCTTTGTCACCATTGTTATATTTTATATAATTTACTATAAGAGCTCTTTTTAAATTCAAAACATTATTTAAAATGATTACTTTTTCTTACCTCATTTGGAAGATAATTTTACTGGTAAAAACTAATCATATTTCATTTTTTGACAAAGTGACTAATAGACCAGTTAAATGCTGTGTGCATTGTATACTTAGACTTCAGCAAGGCATTTGACAAAGTAGATCACAGCCTACTTCTTGGTAAACTATAAAAATGTGGGATAGACAGCATCACCACTAGATGGATTTGTAACCGGCTGACAAACTGTAGTCAATAAGTTGTCTTAATGATACTACATCTACGTGGGAGAACTAAGCAGTGGGGTACAACAAGGTTCCATCTTTGGCCCAGTACTCTTCAATATAATCACAAATGACTTTAAATGAGGGGATAGAAAGGAAACTCACCAAATTCGCAAATTACATTGAGCTGGCAGGAACAGCCAACACCCCAGAAGACAAGTTTAGTCTTGAGAAAAGAAAGACTAGGAATGACATGATAGCAGTATTCCAGTATTTGAGAAGCTGTCACAAAGAAGAGGGGGGCAACTTATTTTCCAAAGCAGCAGAAGGCAAAAAGAAAAAGAAACAATGAATAGAAACTAATCAAGAGAAGCAACCTTGAATTAAGGAGACACTTCCTCACAATTAGGACAAATAACTGGTGGAACAGCTTGCCTTCAAAAATTGGGGGAGCTTCATCACTGGAAGTTTTTAAGAAAACAATGGATAATCACCTGTCTGAAAAGCTATAGTATCTCCTGCTTAATCAGGAGATTGGATTAGAAGATCTCCAAGGTCTCTTCAAACTGTATTCTGATTGATTGAAATTTAACATTGTTTACTCCGTGAGCAACATTTATCCCACTACATATAATTCACTTTCGAGTCAATGCCAGATTTTCTTTCAGGTAACGAAGTAAAAAAACTCAACAAATTTATTTATTTATCTAAAATTAAGAGAGAGAGAGAGGGAGGGAGGGAGGGAGGGAGGGAGGGAGGGAGGGAGGGAGGGAGAGAGAGAGAGAGAGAGAGAGAGAGAGAGAGAGAGAGAGAGAGAGAGAGAGAGAGAGAACCATAGTTAGAATTCCCAGGCTCAATGTTGGACTTGATTTTCTCATGATGAAGGAGTTGGCTAGGAGAAGCAATCTGGAAGATGGACCATATTTGTTGTGCTAGCTTTTTGGAAAAGTTGCTGTTGCCACCACATATTTACAGTATGCTGCTGCTTGCCTGCTGCTTGCTGCCTGTCACTTGCCTATACTTGGAGGCAGGCATTCTGAATCTTTTACATTTGCCTGCTAACCTGCTTCTTGTTGTCTGTCCCTTATCTGCAGCCTGCCTGTATGGGAAGCCAAGAGTTTGGAGTCAAGCTTGACTAAGTTTGCCTAATGTCTGTCAATTGCCTGCATTTGGAAACAAGCTTTAGGAGTTTGGCTTGCTTGCTGCTTACCATGGTGAAGTTGCATTGATTTTAGATAGGTTTTTCCACTGTCACCTACAATTTAGCATAGTGTTTAAGGCACTAGGCTAGAAACTGGGAGACTATGAATTCTAGACCTGCTTAGGTTCAAACTAGGTGGGTGACATTAGGTGAGTAATGCCCTCTCAGCCCTAGGAAGAAGGAAATGGCAAACCAGTTCTGAAATCATGCCTGGAAACTTCAGGGATTTATCCATTAAGTCAGCAGGAGTTAAAACAGACTTGAAGGCACATAGTCACACACAAAGAATCTTGCAAAAAGAATTATTTCATCTCAGCTATGTTTCTAATCTAACATATTGAACAATGTTATTAAAATACATTATTTTGTTGTTGTTGTTGAGCAAGACTGGGAAGATTCAGATGGTAATTTTTACAAGACTTAAAAGCAGAACGTCTTTTACATAATTCCAGACAATATTATTCAATGCAAAATTATTCAATGTAAGCTGACTACAAGTTCATGTACATCGATGCTTCAGGCTACGGCTCATCTTCAGATGCCCAGGTATACAATGCCAGTCACCTCAAGGAGGGGCTGGAAGGCAACCTCATTGTGGGCTTCCCAGATCCAGACCCCTTGCTCAACGACATGCAAGATGTGCCCTACTTCATCGTGGGGGATGACGCCTTCTCCCTCAGAACCTACCTCATGAAGCCATACACTTCCAGACTCCCACCCGTGAAGAGAGGATCTTCAACTACAGGCTGTCCAGGGCAAGGTGGGTGGTGGAGAACGCCTTTGGCATCCTGGCCAACAGGTTCCAGGTACTTCTCACCACCATGCAGCATCGCCCAGAGACCGTGAGGAGGATCATGGAAGCTTGCTGCATCCTGCACAATTTCATGCGCACCTGCTACCCAGTCTTGCAGAACAGGCTCATGGACCATCAACAAGGCAATGGGGACATGGAGCCTGGGGAATGGAGGCAAGGGTGAAACCTGATAGACACTCAGGATGTGCAAGGCCACAACAGAACCTCATGGGAAGGGAAGAAGCAGCGCAACCTCCTGAAACACTGGTGCAACTCCCCAGCTGGAGTGGTGGAGTGGCAAGACAGGATGGTAGATGCTTAATGGATGTTTCCTTCAGCCTGTCTCATCACACGGATGAGATTGGGCCATGTATGTTGGGTGGGCCTACAATAAACAGGGCGTTTAATAAAGAGTTGTGTTTGTGTTCAAATGTGTGGATCAATACTTACATTGTTATTGATAAAAAAGGGCCATAGGTGTGGCACCTGGGAGGGTGGACCATACAGTCCCACTATGCTTGCACTGGAGGTTTATCTATCCCACCGCTATTAGCCATCCCAAAGGTATCCCTGCTCATTCCACAGGTATCCCTGCCCACCCCACTGCTATCTTAACCCATCCCACAAGCATGCAAAGGCTTAAGCCAATTCTGAAAGTTTCCACCAAGACTTTATCAAAAAAAAGAAATGAAGCAAGTGTGTGAATCAAAGATAAACTTTCTTGAACAACAAGCTATAAAAAAAAAATGACCCAAGTCAAGTGTCCAAATAAAGTCCACAGGTAGCCAGCTACCCGGTCTCTGGCACTCTTCTTGGTCACTCGGAGGTGTGCCCAGTCTCAGGGGTGAAGGGTCCAGGTGCTGTGGTGGTGGGTGGTGCTGGAGTGCCTGGCCTCGAGAGGACAACAGGGGACGGTGTGTTGAGAAAGCTCTCGGACAGCTGGCTCAGCCCTGTGATGCTGAGAGGTCCTTCCGCCATGCCATGGGGTGTCAGCCCCAGTACTGATGACAGATGTACTGAGGCCGGGCTTGGCTGTGGGTGGAGGAAGGAGTAGTGTAGTGGGGCTGTCTGGTCTGCAGCTGGGTGAGGACTGGCGTGGGTGGCATCACTGTCATCGGTGGCATCATTGGCGTGGGTGGCATCGCTGTCTTCGGTGGCATCATTGGCGTGGGTGGCATCGGTGGCATCAGTGAAACAGATGGCAACGGTGTTGCCCAATGACTCTGTGCCTGGACTGGGATGGGCTGCTGCCTGTGCTGCTGAACCTCCTGTTAGCCGTAGCCCTGGTAGGTGAGGGCCTATGGGAAGCCTTGAAATTGGAGGGACATCACTGGGGGTGGAGGAGCAGGTCTGGACTGGGTGGGAGCAGGTTCCTCTGGGTCTGGAGGGTTGTGAAGCAGCTTGGTGATCCAGTCCTTCACCTGCTGGTACTGTGGATCCGCCATTTCCTTGAGGGTCTGGTTGACATAGGTGAGGAAGGGCTTGCGGTTGGAGGATGAGGAGTCGGTGTGGACCAGCTGAGAGAGGAGATCAATGCTGGTGCGGATGGTGTCCCTGATCTCCAGCAGGACATTGTGGCTCTGCCCCTCCAGCTGTCCGGCTCACTGCCTTTCTGCGGAGGCGGAGCTGGGGGGGGGTGGATGTGGCTAGGAGTGTGGTGGACTCGATGTCTCCTTTCTCCCACCCCTCCAGGGAGTCCTCTACGCACTCCACCACGCTTACCTGTCCGCGGGTTCTCCGCTGTGGCATGCTGCACAGAATCCTGCCCGGAGACAGGGACTGACTCTCGGCCGGAAGAGAACTGGGTGGCAGCAGGCTGCCGGAGAGAGAGGGTTGTGAGAGGGGCTGCTGGTGCTCCTCGGTGGTGGACCTCACCCTCCAGGAAGCTGCACCTGGCCATGACGTAGGTCTCTCTGTCTGTCAGCTTCACAGTGGCCTGGCCAGATTTCTTCAGGTGCAGCTTCCCGTACCAGGTGTGCATATGTTTCCACCAGCCGAGGAGCACCTCCGAAGTGTAACCCATTCTCTCCACCCTCTTTCTCCAAGCAGCCTGCTTCTGCTTGATGTCCCTGTACAGCCGGTGTCCCTTCCGCCACAGATAGTCGTTCTCTCTCAGCCACTCCAGCACTTCATCCTTGTGCGCCTCCTCAATGGAGTATTGCCTCCTCTCCCGTTGTCACATACGCCTCTTCCTCCCTTTGGCAGGACCAGATGGGCCCTCATCAGAGGGGCTCCCAGGTAGTAGGGGCTGCTCCTCCACACCAGCAGCAGCAGCAGCAGCACCAGCAGAATCATCATCATCATCATCATCATCCTCACCAGCAGGATCATAATCAGCATCATCATCCTCACCAGCAGGATCATAATCAGCATCATCAGCATCATCATCATCATCATCAGCAGCAGCAGCAGCAGCAGGACCAGCAGGACTAGGATCAGCAGCAGTAGAGTAAGCACCAGCAGGGCCAGCAAGTCCAGGAGCACGAGCAGGACCAGGAGCATGAGCAGGACAAGCAAGACCAGGAGCACGAGCAGGACGAGCAAGTCCCGGAGCACAAGCAGGTCGAGCAGGACCAGGAGCAGCTTCAACAGAGTAAGCACCAGCAAAAGCCCCAGCACCAGCAGAAGCACCAACGCCAGGAGCAGCTTCAGCAGAAGCCCCAGTACCAGCAGAGTCAGGGGTAGGGGGCGGGAGGTTGGCCCTGTCCCTCTTGCCAGGGATGGCGGCAGGTTGCTGAGGCTTTCACTTCCTCCCCATGGTTGTGGGATTGCTGGCTGGCAGGGAGGCTGGCAGGCAACAAAGCTGGTAGGAAGCCTGGCAGGAAGGCAGGCAGGAAGGCAGGCAGAAAGCCTGGCAGGAAGGCAGGCAGGCAGGCAGGCACCAAGGCTGGCTGGAAGGCAGGCTGGCAGGGCAGGCAAGGAACTCGAAGTGTCCAGCAGCAGGTCTTTCTTCGGAATGCTGGCCACGTGCGAGCTGCTTCCCTTTATATCCGGGGGGCTTACGTAATACTTCCCCCCCGCATGTGCAATTAACGCTCGACATCCGTTCCGCTTCCACTGTGCATCCGCTAGGCTTCTGCTGTGCATCTGCTTTATCCGCTGTGCATCCGCTTTATCCGTTCTGCGTCTGTTCTGCATCCGCTGTATCCGTTCCGCGTCCGCTTCGCTGAGGCCCCCCGGAAGCCTTGCGGTTGCGCCATCCACTCCGATCCGCTTCCATCCGCTGGGCTTCCATTCCGCATCTGCTTTGCATCTGCCCTGCGTCCTCCCCGCGTCCGTGTTATCCGCTCCGGTTATGCAAATTTTTTCCCCTTTTGAGAGCGGATAACAATGGATGGAACATTTTGCTCATCCGTTGTGTCCGTTTTGCATCCGTTGGCCAGTGTGACATGGGCTTAAGCAATCGTTCTGAAGTAAACTATACTTCAGGAACTCCTTTGACAATTTATATTTCCTTTTCTTCATTAATATGTCAGAATCATATATCCTCATATCTTTTCATTTTTTACCATGTTCATCTTTATGGATGTCTTTAACAACCAGCATTTTAACTCAGTTTCTTATGCATTTTTAGTACAATATTTAGATAACTTCTCATGCATTAGATTTTATTATTTTATTATTTTTGCTTCTTAACTTTGGGGAACTCATGCTCCCATGACAGGTTTTAGTTATCTATCTGCAAGTAAGTTGCCTACTACTGGATACTGAGTTAATATATAACTCAGAATTCAAAGTTAGGTCCTCTGAATCTAAATGTAATATTGTCATCAGTTATTAGATAATGCATATCATGAATTTTGTAAATCTTCAAAGCTGGAAAGTGGATGAAGGACAATTGTTCCAAATTTGCAAATGAAAACAAGTATTAGTTAATTCTCAAATGAATGTACTATAGATGTACTGAAGCTACAATCCCAAGGATTTATAGCCAGGAGACTCAGTTTGCTCTAATAGTTAAACTATTGGATTAGAAGATAGGAGATTTCAATCACAGTCCCAATTTAAGTATGGAAACTAGCTGAGTGTCATTGAGTGATTACTCTCTCTGAGCCCTAAGAAATTGGTAGGGGCAAGCCATTTTCAAAAATGTTGCCCGGAAAAATTCTGAACTTGCCCTTGTAATCACCATATATCAAGGCTGACAATGGTCATGGAACAAGTTTACTGGTTGCAATTCTAATGTATGCTGGTTCTTTTAATATCAGCTGAAAAAAAACCTGCTGAATCTATTATGTAAAGAATTGATGTCTTTTTAAATGTGGCCATGTGTGATTTTTGTTGATCCAGCTATTATTTTTGTTGGTCCTTTAAGTCAGTATTGTCTCCTGCAGAGTTTTGGGAGTTTTGTTTTTGAAAGATTTTTTGGAGGTAATTTGCCCTTTTTACCTTGTCTGAGAGCTGAGAGACAATGACTGGTCCAAGGTCACCCAGTTAGAATGGTTGGCAAAGAGACTTCCGGTGGCAGGCAAAGACGAGTAGAAAGGCTGAGATCCGCTCCTGATTTCAGTCAATCTTTTTCTACGTTTGGTGTGACCCTTTGAGATGTTCAAATCCCGGAGAGGTTTGTGTTGGTGAGGGGAGTACTTTAGCTGCTGTGTGGGGAAGGCAACCCCCCAGCAGCAAAGAGAAGTCCTCCAGAGCCCAACGATCAAGAGATAGCCTCCTGTTAATGGAGGCTCTGAAGTCCGGACTGTCACCAATACTAAAAGCGAGTAAGTGACAACTTGTGAGATCATATGAAAGACATATGGCTGAGGGATTAGAACGGTGGAGAGGTGAAGAGATAAGATTACCAACTGACAATTTATTAAATAAGTGACTTTTGAAAGCTTGAAAGAAAGTGACTGGAAAGCGGTGAAGAGAAGCATGGGCGAAATGATTTGTTGAACTAAAGTGAAAGTGTGGATTGCGAAGAAAGAAGCTGTGTTACTGCATTAGAAAACTTTAAGATCGGAAGTGATATGGAACTTTTCATCTGACTGCTAAGTTGATATTTTCTTTTGAAAAAACTGTGTTGAAATAGTGAAGAGATCTGGGGCGAACTGAAGGGGACAGATTGGTGCCGGATGAAATGAGATGCCTGGAAGCCTCAGAGACTCAGTAACATTATATTTACACTTAATGAATAGACTTTTAACAGATTCCCGGGGAATTTTGCCTTATCTGAAGAGATGTTGTCAAGAAGAAGAAATTAAAATTGATCCAAAAACGCTTTAAAAAAGGGGAGATAGGTGGACTGGAAGATTAAGAAGACTGACTGATTGACTGTAGTCATTATTCAGCATTTTCCTTCTCCCCACTTCAGGTGCATTTGAAGGAGGAAAATAATAATAATACTCTTTTTTTTTCTTTTTTACCAGAGATAAAGAATAAAGACAGACTTTGGGATTTTTTTTTTCCTTCTCTCCCCCTTTTCTTATTGCTCTTTTCTCTTTTATAAATTTGCTAATTCTTTTTTTTTTTTTTCCTCTGGTCTCTCTCATTATTTACATTTGGGTGTTAGCTTTTCCTGCTCCTATTACTTCTTCTATATAACGATTGTAAATTTATTTATCGAGATAAGAAATATAAAATAATAGTCTAGATTGTTAATAATTGACTTGATTAATTTTTTGAGAATTGGGATAAGCATATTTTGACTAGATATACAAATTATAATAATAAAAAAAGAGAATATATAGTAAAAACATAAGGAATACTGTAAAGTAACTATCAATAATTATAGGATTTAATATTCAATATTGAGTATACTAAAAGTTATATGTATGATGTATATATAGGTATTATATAGATTGTAAAGTAACGTGGCATAGTGATATATAGAAATTGAATACAAACTCATAAAATTTACTTACTTGATTTAGATTTAAGATTTGGAAAAATATAATTTAATAGATAAATTAATTCTGCATAGATTAACTGTAATATTGAGGCTTTAATATTGAATGGTAATTTTGGATAATATAATTAATATAATTTAACAACAGAAACAAACATTAAAATATTTGTTAAAATATTAAAATATTAAATATGACTTCAACAACTACCACAGCCCTGAAAACTGGCAGGAAAACTACTCCAACTTTAACAACTACATTGGCAACAGCTTCGCCTATGGCCCAAAAAACTATAGAAGAAACATTACCAGTAGAAAAACAACCCAATATTACAAATGTTAATATTCAATCATTTTTACTAACACTCCAAGAATCGATGGAGAAATTACAAGAAACAATGATAAAAAAACCACAGTGAAACAAGAGCAGACATTAAAAAATTAAGGGAGGAGATGGGAAAAATGAAATTAGAAATGAAAACGGATATTTCTAAAGTAGAAAATAAAATTGGAATATTCCAACAGGCCTTGGAGAAAAATGAAGCAACAATAAAAGAAATAGAGAAAAGGACTGAACGAACTGAAAGGAAATTGGAAAGGGTAGATGAGGAATTAAAAAATGGAAGATTCATTGGTTTATTTAGAGATAGACAAGGTGGCTGCATACCTAAGATTCCGGAATGTAGAAGAGTCCAGGGATGAAGACCTAGAACAATTGATGGTGAAAATACTGGCTGGACTATTAGATAAAGAAAAGGATGACATTTTAAAAGAATTTGATGAAGTCTATAGGGCCAGTACTAGCTATGCAAGGCACCATAAATGCCCAAGAGAAGTTCATATACACTTTATGAGAAGGAGTATCCGTGATATTATTTTTAAGAGATCTAGAGATGGAACAAAATAAATTTTGATCCTTAAACAAGTCCTGAGAAGAATAAGAGAAATAAGATGAGATTACAAATTTTTGGCTGCATATTTAAATTAAAAAAAAAAAGTATTCAAATGGTTAATTCCAGAAGGGATGCTTGTTACATAGAAAGAAAGGCAAATTAAAATTGATACTATAGAAAGAGCCCAAGAATACTCATGAGCAATTAGTAAGTTCAGAAGATTTGAGTAGTAGGGAGGAATTGGAAATAAACCCACAAGAAGACCAAAACTATCACAGAAATAAAAAAGAAGGAACTTTAAGCCAGCAAACATTAGGAGAGACCGGAGTTATTATAAGACAAAGAGCGAAACAGAATTAAGTAAATGGAAGAAGAAAAGAAACTTCTTTCAATTAACATAAATGGTCTAAATTCAACCTTAAAAAGAAAAAGGATATTTATGAAACTAATTAAACATGATGCTTATATAATATGTTTACAAGAAACCCACATAAGAAAAGAAGATGAAAGATTTTTAAATTGCCCAAAACTAGGGAAGCTATTCACTGCACCAGCAGATATAGGAAAAAAGAAAGGAATTGCAGTATATATAAAAGAGGATTTGAAAGCAGAAGTAGTTTGGTCAGACCCGGAAGGAAGAACTTTGGTTTTGCAGATCTGGATTAATGATATCCCAATTTTATTAGTGGTAATCTACGCCCCAAACCAAGAACTTTGGTTTTGCAGATCTGAATTAATGATATCCCAATTTTATTAGTGGTAATCTATGCCCCAAATGAAAACCAGAAAGAATTTTTTAATTCTATTGCCAATTATCAGGAAGATCATAGCAGAGGGGGGAAGAATAAAAAAGGGAAAAGAGAGTTCCCTAAGATATGTAAGGAAATGATGAGAGAATTAAATTTAGTTGATTTATGGAGGAAACTATACCCAGAAAAAAAAAAACAATTTACATTTTATTCAAATCCACATCAAACATGGACATGAATTGATATGGCATGGATGAATGGGGAAATAGCAAATGAAATAAAAGAAATTGAAATACTACCAAATGAATGGACAGATCACAATCCAATTCAGATAATATGGAAAGGTAGGAAGAAACCAAAGAAAAGATGGACTTTAAATACCCAATTATTAAGAGAAAAGGATTATACTGATAAACTTAATGAGGAATTAAATTATTTTTTTAAAGAGAAAAATAATGGCATAACTACAAAACAAAACATCTGGGATACAATGAAGGCGGTAATAAGAGGCATAACAATTTCTTATAATTCTAAGAGGAATAAAGAAAAATATGCCCAACAACATAAACTACAACAACAAATTAAGGAACTAGAAATGCTACTATAGAAGACCTCAAAAAACCCAACATTACAAAACCAGATAATAATAACAAAACACAAATTGAACTTAATCGAACAAGAGAAACTGATTATAAATTTGAAGATGACAAAACAATCTTATTTTGAGAATGCCAATAAGCCTGGTTAGCTTACAAATTTTAAAAAAAGAAAGAATAGAGATTGATATATCAATTAATAGATGGTAACGGTGATATACAACAAGAGATAGGGAAAAAAAGAGAAATTGTATATAAATACTACGAAGAGTTATATAAAAAGGAAGAAATAAATGAGGATAGAATAAGAAATTATTTAGATGAAATTAAAGATAAAGAAATTGCAGAAGAAATGATAGAAACACTTAATAAAGATATATCATGGTCTGAACTGAAATCGGCAATAGAGAACCAAAAATACAACAAAGCCCCAGGTCCTGACGGAATCCCAGGAGAGTGATATAAAATAACTGCAGAACAGATTGGACCATTTATGTTGGAAATTTTTAATGAAGTATTATTGGAAGCTAAAATGCCGGACTCATGGAGGGGAGTACTGATTTCGTGGATCCCGAAGGAGGATTCTGAACCCAGTTATATTAACAATTATAGACCAATTTCACTATTAAATACCGATTACAAAATATTTGCCTCCATTATAGCGAATAGACTTAAAAGTATATTAAGCTTATATATACATGAAGATCAAAATGGATTTCTTCCGACTAGACAGATTAGCAATAACTCAAGAACAGTATTAGATATTTCAGAATTTTATGAAGCCCACCCCGAGAAACAGATTGCACTTATGTTTTTAGATGCTGAAAAGGCCTTTGATAATTTAAATTGGCAATTCTTAATACAAAAAATATATAATATGAAATTAGGCACCAAATTTGAAAATATTATAACAACTATTTATAACACACAACAGGCCAATATTATAGTAAATGGGGAATATACTTGTCCAACAAAAATAGAAAAAGGAGTTAGACAAGGCTGCTTGCTCTAGCCCCTGCTCTTCATATTCGCATTAGAAACATTGCTAATTAAGATTAGACAAAATCCAGAGATAAAAGGACTAAAGATTAAATCAGAAGAATACAAATTACAAGCATTTGCTGATGATTTGGTTTTTTTCATTGAAGATCCAATTGAAAGAGGAGAAAAATTGATTAAAGAAATAGAACAATTTGGAGCGGTAGCAGGACTTAAAATTAATAGGAAAAAAACAAAATTAATGACTAAAAACTTAACAGAAAAGCAGAAAAAAGAACTAGAAGAAATTATGGGAATACAAATGACAAAGAAAGTTAAATATTTAGGAATATGGTTGACAGCACATTGTAAAGTGCTTAAAGAAAACAACTATGATAAATTGATGCTTCAGGTAAGGAAGAATCTAGAATTATGGGGCAAATTACAACTTTCGCTATTGGGAAAGATTGCTACCATTAAAATGAATATCCTCCCAAATTTTTTATATCTATTTCAGATGATTCCAATTAAATTACATAAGAAATTTTTCGAAGAACTCAATAGAATTATTGCTAAATTTATTTGGCAAGGGAAAAAACCCAGAATAAATTTAAAAGCAATGCAGGATATGAGAAGCAGGGAAGGGTTGGCACTTCCAAATTGGGAATTGTATTACACAGCTGCCACCCTAGTATGGTTAAAAGATTGGGTAAACTTAAATAATAAGAGAATCTTATTTTTAGAGGGCCACGACTTACAAAGGGGGTGGTATGCTTTTTTATGGGATGCAGGAAAAATTACTCAGAAATACTTTCACAGACACTTAATTAGAGACCCATTGGTAACTAATTGGAAAAAAAAATACAGAAAAAACACTATTTAAAAGTACCGATTTGGCTATCAACAATGGAGGCAATGATTCACCCAAGCAATTGGGATATTTCTAGAATGATCAGATATGAAGATTTATTAGACATACAAGGAAATTTGAAATCCCGTCAAGAACTTCAAGAATGGGGATTTAAAATAGATCAATGGGCATATTTACAAATTCATAGTAGATATAACCAGGATAGAAAAGAATTCAGAATTAGTAATAAACCCCAGCAGCTAGATAAAATTTTAATGGGATCAGGAAAAAATAATATAACTAGATTTTACAATTGTTTACTCGAAGTAGAATTAGAAGAAGAAATAGTAAAAGGAAATATGATTGCTTGGAGTAAGAATGTAGGATGTAATATCACTTTAAATGAATGGGGAAAAGTCTGGGGAAGTAATAATAAGATTCCAAAATCGGTAGCATACAAAGAAAATGCATATAAAGTGTTATATAGATGGCATCTACCTCCTTCGAGATTGGTGAAAATGTGCCCCAAAATGAGTCCAAAATGTTGGAAATGTAAAAAGAAAGAGGGAACTTTTTTCCACATGTGGTGGTCATGTATAGAAGCCCCAAAATATTGGAAGATAATAAGAAATTGGCTAGAAGATATTATTAAAGAACAGATCGAATATAAACCAGAGTCTTTTCTACTAGGGATTTTTGACAAACAAATATCAAAAAAGACAAAATATATTACAATACATATATTAACAGCAGCTAGGTTGGCTTTTACTCAGTGTTGGAAGCCCCCACAGATTCCTACAAAGGAGATGATTATCCAAAAAATTTCAAACTGCGCAGAAATGGACAGATTAACATTAGCTCTAAAAAACAAAGAAACTTCAATATATTATAATAGCTGGAATTATTGGTATAAATGGTTAGAACAAATATGAATTTTATAATATAGGATAGAAAGAATAAGATAAATTTATATGAGTGATGTATAAATTCTTGTAATGATAAAGTGTTTAGAGATAGTAAAACCAAAGGAAGAAAAGATCTCACAAATTGTCGAAAGTAAGAATATTTTTAACAAATCTCCTTTCTATATTTTTTTTTTTCCGGTCCTCTTTTCCCATCCCCTTTCCCCCCCCCCTTTTTTTTCTTCCCTACCCTTCAATTATGTACGTGTTATTCTGTTGTTGTGTCTTTGTTTTTTTGTTTTTTTAATTGTAAAATCAATAAAATATGTTTTTTTTAAAAAAAAGAATGGTTGGCAGAACTAGAACTGCAGTATCTTGGTTTCTATTCTGATGTCTTAACACAACACTAAACCCACTCTCCTTTTGACAGGTACTACCACCCCCATGCCCCAAATTGTCCCTTTGGACTATTTCCTTACAATTTCACAGCATTAATTATATTCACTCAATTAACCTCAGAAACATTCATGCAAACAAACAAGCTTGGCTAGGCAATATTTTGTCACTCCAATTACTGCATGATATCTGGATGGGATTCCTCATGTGACTCATTCAAGAGAGGATTAAGGAGAGATTGAGCCACAGAAGCATTGGGGAATAAATCCACCAAGCATGTTTTTGTTTTTTAATTCTTGCATTAATTAAAGTATCTTGAAAGTTAAATCATATTTTCCATACCAAGTTATAAAGCTGAAGTTCCACAGAATGTTGAAAATGTAGAGGGGTAAAAAATCATAAATCCTACCAATATTGTCCCTTTTTGAGGTACAGTGATGAAATGAGCAGGTTAAGTACTTCTATAAAGACATATAACTCACTAAACTGCTTTAAGCATCTGGAGCAAGTTCTGCTCAGATGATAATATCCAATCAGAAATATGAAGAAGATACTGTTCAATATCAGCCCCCAGCACTGAGACCAGAAATAAATAATCAATTTTTATTTTTTAAAAAACTGGGTTAATATCTTCATATTTCTCAATTCCACTTAATAAAATGGCTGCAAATATATTGTTCTTACTGAAATTTCAGAATCATTTCCAAGCCAACTCTGTGTATAACTTATTGTGACCTGAATGAGAAGTCACCAAGAATTGATTACAGTAATGAAGCTATCTGTCCCTTTTCATATTTTAAATTCACATGTACGCATTTTATAGGTGAGAATGCAACTTACTCAAGGCTAAGCAGATAACCAGCAGATAAGAAAAAGAACATAACTCAAAACAGAGTGTCTGGGAAAGAAAGCTCACATGGGAAATTTCAATTTCATTGAGGGCTGCATCAGGGTTGTGTTTGACCTTGGGGGCCTGGATGGGCATGGCCAAGGTAGGCATGGCCAGCTTGACATCACTCATGCTGGGGGTGCCTGTGGTGGCCTGAGTGCTCTGCCAGTGAAAACAGGGTCCTGAGCTCCATTTTCAGATATGACAGCATCCTGCAGCCCTCTGCCAGAAAAAACGTGGGACTTTGCATTCCCCACCCTTATGCCTTGCAGTGGTAAGCACATATATCATAGCAAAGTCAGAGGGTAGGATTTCTTCCTGTTGCTAGGACAGTATATTTGGAAGCTAGTTTACAAACTTTGCTATGTCTGCTGGATAGAAAGTCTCACTTTTTTCACTTCCAGTAGAGCTCACCCCACCTCTTTTAGGGTAGGGATAGTCATACTCCTTTGTTGTGGCTAGATTTAATATCAGTTTATGTCTGTGAACTTATCTTTCAGAAAACATTCAACCTGTTACCCAGTTTCTCCCCCATCCCCAAATCTTACCCCAACTTGGGTTAGTGTCAAATATACTGTTAAATTTTACAAAGACAAAAAAAGCTTTTTGTAGGAAGCAGCAGTCTAAAAGTGAACGTGTGTAGTTGCAGAATTTTGGCAAGTGGTCAATGAATCCTTTTGCTCAGGAAATTCTTGCAGAATAAGGCATAAAAATTATATTAAATGTGATGCTAAGTTTCACCTTTCTTAGCAAAGGACATGATTCAAAGGGTGTACAGGCATATCTTTTTGCATATATATTACCAATTACCAATTGTTAGTCAAGCAGTGACATTCAGATGAAAATCCTTTTGACAAACCAAAACAAGGAACCTAGAAAATCTTATCAACCTCCATCACATCTGTGTTTTCGTAAAAAAAAAAAAAAAAAAGCTTTTAAGCAAACCAGTTGCTGGCTCTCATATGCCATCTAACTTGCTCTTGACTTCATCAATTGTTCTTCTGGGTAAGTTTCATTTTGTGTACATCTATTCATTGCCCTTCTTTCCCAATCTTTCTATCCCAGCTATGATTGTTACAACATTAATAAGTTATTATTGTATTATATCTTATCTAAATACCAGTTGGTCAGCACAACTAATGACTCAGGTGCATTGTTTTGCTGATATTATCAATTTTCTTCTCTTTCCTTAAACAAGGACTGTTGCTTTTGCTAACTTTAGTTGCTTTAATTTAATTAAGATTACTATCATCATAATTCATGATCAGCCAAAATGTAAATAATTCATTTTGATGGGAAATATTTGTTGGTTGGAGCCTGTTTAACTTCATTGTAGTAATACAAGTGATTATGGAAGGCAGGAGAACTGCAACCATCCTGAAAATATTATTTCATGCCTGGTTCAACAACAGAGGCAGGATAGGAGGTTCTCATACATTTTGGCAGACTTGGATTGCAGCTTAAAAGAATGGCCTTCTTTTACAGTGGTAAAGACCAGAGAGAAATTTTCCAATGATGAAACTGAGACAAAACTGATGGATTATATTAATTTGATTCATATTTGTAAAATTGTAGGTTTTGCTTAATGGCAGGAAATAACCATTACATAGTCTCTATATTATTTTGAGTCTTCCTAAGTATGTAAGCAAAAGGGGAAGGATGGGGTACTATCCTCTTGTATATACAGACACAACTTTCATGCTTCAGAAATAATGTAATGTTAAGCCAAAGCATAAATTATAATTCCAGTTTTCAAATATGCTGTGGCTAAGTTTCAAAGGGTCCATTTACAGTATTCACTGTATTCAATCCCTATCTATCCCTGAAGAGTGGGATTAATACTGAAAGGAAACTATAAAATGAAATAGATCCTTTTCTTTCTTTCTTTCATTTTTTGATTAGGAAATCATTAATAATTTGCCAAACACCTGCTACATTCCCCAAAGGAATGGTATGAAAATAACTCTCAATCATTCAACATTTCAAAGAATAATAGATTCACTCTCATTCTTTCCCTTTTAGTAATTCATTTACTTATTCAGTTTGTATGGCTACCCATTTCAACAGCTGATTATGGACAGCAAACAGTCTTAAAATAAATTAAACACAATTTCCAACAGAAATATAAATATTAAAATAAAATTAAGGAAGCTATCATAATCAACAGCTGTTGGTGGAGGCAGAACACAGATCCTTCGCACGCTCAGGGCTTCAGGCCAAGGCACAGAACCAGGTCTTTTAATGCTTCACAAAAGACCAACAGGATTGGGGCCAACCTAATCTCCAAAAGGAAAATAATTCCTGGACAAGTGCTATGACAGAAAGGGCATGTGTCCTGTGCCTTGCCAACCAGTATTCCTTGGCTAACAGGACCCAGAACATGCCCATCCTTTTACTTGCTTTCTATTCATTTGTCATTGTTGTTCATTTACCAAAAAGAAACCAGCTTCCAAACATTAAAAGCCAACAGACAGTGAAGAATAGCTTCCTTGTCTGTTGCTATCAAATCAATCCAGAAATGCAGCATTTCTGTTCTGCATGTCCTTTAATTTTTCCCCTACAAACTGAACTTAAACATTTTCCCCTCCGCTTTCTTCATTAAGCTGACTTCGTCTATTTGTCTTCCTCTTTGTTTTAATTTTCATATCAATCTGTTAAGATTTTGAGACTGCTTGTCCTACATGCTTGACAAGAATCTTTGGTTATTCAGGTTTTCTCCCATGTAAAATTGGAAGTATCTAGGCAACATTTCGATGAAGTCTCATTCATCATCTTCAGGCTTGTTTCTTCGGCTCTGTGCTTCTCAGAGTAATGTGAGCTTGCAGCTGCTTCCTTTTAACTGATGGTGGGGGTGTGACTTGATTGAGTGGGGGCTTGGCTGTGTTCTGATTGGTAGGGGGGTTGGCTGTGTTCTGATTGGCTGGGGGTGTGTTCTGTTCAGGTGGGGGCTTGGTTGTGCTCAGGTTAGTCTTAGTTGCTGGGGGATTTGAGCTGGTGAGCTGTGATCCTGTTGTTTGGCTTCGCGTTCGTGGTCGTGCCACATCTTCATGGTGGGTGTCAGTTCGCTTCTTGTATGGGTCAGAGGGGTTTGAAGTGGGTAGTGGTGAAGCTGCGGTATGGCGTCTGGTACGTGGTCGTATCTCATCTTCTGTGTGGGTGTGAGTCTTTTTTCTACGTGGAAGTGTGGTGGGAGCATCTTGTGTGGCACTCCTGGGTATGGGTCTGGTATCATTCTTCATGTTAGGTACTTATTTATTAATGAGGGCAGGTTTCCAAATGGTTGGTAGGCGGGAGGTATCATCTCGTTTATTCATGCTGTGTGGACGTTTTTCTATCTCTATGGCTTCTCTGATTATTCGGTTGTTGAAGTGTTCAGTTTTGGTGATAGTTCTGGTGTTTTTAAAGTCAATTTCATGTCCTGTGGCTTTGAGGTGTTGGACCAGGAAAGAAGTCAGTTCTTCTTTTTTGATTGAGTTCTTGTGTTCTTCAATGTGTGCACTTATTCTTCTGTTAGTTTGTCCGATGTATGTGATTTGATCAAAGCCACAAAACAGACAGAAGAAACCAGGAACACCAATCAATCAAACTCCAAGTCCAATGAACACAGGTCCAGGCTCCCAACCAATCAGAATGGACCAGCCTCAAATTTAAAACCAGGAGCTGTAAGACCCATATCCATACAGAAGCCTGAGGATGGCAGATGAGATTCTGCTGAAACGTTGCTACAACTTTAACAGAACTACAATGACGTGGGATAATACCCGAAGGAAGCT
>BLBF01000052.1:16195737-16211854 GCA_015471245.1 Laticauda colubrina | reverse complement strand
ATGTATGTATGTATGTATGTTTTCTTAGGTTTTCGCGGGTACTTACACGTGTGCTGTTTAGCTTCCTTCGGGTATTATCCCACGTCATTGTAGTTCTGTTAAAGTTGTAGCAACGTTTCAGCAGAATCTCATCTGCCATCATCAGGCTTCTGTATGGAGTTAGTTCCTGGTTTCAGATTTGAGGCTGGTCCATTCTGATTGGCTGGGAGCCTGGATCTGTGTTCATTGGACTTGGAGTTTGATTGATTGGTGTTTCTGGTTTCTTCTGTCTGTTTTGTGGCTTTGACTGGCTGGCAACACTCTGTTCTTGTGTTGGAGACTTTCAGTGCAGCTTGGCTCCGTGTGAAGGGACGGCTACTCTTCATTAGCAAGCTGCTATTCATTAGCAAGCTGGGTTTCACCTGGGTGCCTGGTGGGGGGGGTGTTTGGGTTGGAGCTATCAGAGGGAGTCTGTTTTTGCCCAGGTGTTTGCCTGGCTTGTGGCATGGAGATCTTTCTATTTGAGAGTACAGGCCTCCAAATGATTGACAGTCTGGTGGAATCATCTCTTCTATTCATGCTGTCACGTCTTTTTTCAATCTTTTTTCAATCTTTTTTCAATGATGATTCTGTGGTTGGGGTTTTCTATAGTGGCTAGGGTTTTAGTGCCATTGAAGTTGATGTTGTGACCTGTGGTTTTCATGTGTTGGACTAGTGAGGAGGTGTGTTCCAGCTTTTTTACTGCATTTTTGTGTTCATCTCGGCGGGTACTTATTCTTCTATTGGTCTGTCCAATGTATGTGGCCAGGCATGATGTACAGGGAATTTCGTATATGCCTTGGTTTTCCAGGTCAATTTTGTCTTTGGGGTTCCTCAGGATGGCTGCTATTTTTTTGTCTGTTTTGAAGGCTGTTTTGAAGCCTGCACTCTCAAATAGAAAGATCTTTTTTTTTAGTTTTCGCGGGTACTTACATGAATGCAGTTCAGCTTCCTTTGTGTGTTATCCAACATCATTGTAGTGCTTTTAAAGTTGTAGCAACGTTTCAGCAGAATCTCATCTGCCATCATCAGGCTTCTGTATTGAGTTTGTATGTGGGTCAGGGTCTCAAAGCCGTTGGTTTTAAATTTGAGGCTAGCCTGTTGTTGTACCAGGATGTTTTTTTCCTACATCCTGATTGGTTGGGAGTCTTGGTCTGTGTTTATTTGACTTGGAGTTTGTTTGATTGGTGTTTCTGGTTTCTTCTGTCTGTTTTGTGGCTTTGATTGGCTGGCCACACCGTGTTCCTGTATTGGAGGCTTTCAGTGCAGCTTGGCTTCGCATGAAAGACGGCTATTATCTATTAGGAAGCCAGGTTTCATCTGGGTGCCTGGTTGGGGTGTGTTTGAGCTGGAGGTATCAGGGGGAGTTTGTTTGTGCCCAGGTGTTTGCCTGCCTTGTGGTGTGGAGATCTTTTTATTTGAGAGTGCAGGCTTCCAAATGATTGAAAGTCTGGTGGAATGATCTCTTCTATTCATTAAAGTTGCTACACCTTTAAAAGCACAACTACAGTGGTATGGGATAATACCCGAAGGAAGCTGAACTTGCGTCAGCCCCGCATTGCGTCAGCCCCGGGGATATAAAAGGATGCAGCTCGCAGGGAGGTCACCATTCAGAGGAAAGACCTGCTGCCAGACACAGCTCCAGCCAACAACCATGGGGAAGAATAGGAAGCCAGTGCCATCTTCTGCCAGCCCTGGCAAAAAGGACAGGGCCACCATCCCACCCCAAAGCTCTGACTCTGCTTCTGCTGGGGCTTCTGCTTCTCGGGCTGACTCTTCTGGTGCTGGGGCTTCTGCTGGGGCTTACTCTGCTGGCACTGCTCCTGGTGCTGGGGCTTCTGCTGGAGATTACTCTGCTGGCTCTGCTCGTGGTCCTGCTGGTGCTGATGGTGCTCCTGGTCCTGCTGGTGCTGATGGTGCTCCTGGTCCTGCTGGTCCTGCTGGTGCTCCGGGTCCTGCTGGTGCTGCTGGTGCTGCTGGTGCTTACTCTGCTGATTCTGATTCTGGTCCTGCTGGTCCTGCTGGTGCTGCTTGTGCTAACTCTGCTGTTGATGATCCTGGTCCTGCTGGTGCTGCTGGTGCTGCTGGTGCTGCTGGTCCTGCTGGTCCTGCTGGTGGTGCTTTTGCTGCTACTGTTGTTGTTGCAGCTGCTAGTGGTGGTGGTGTGGTGGGGCAGCCACTAGAACCTCGAAGCCCCTCTTATGGCCCTGCCAGATGGCCCAGATGGCCCTGCCAGAGGGAGGAAGAGGCATACGTGAGAACAGGAGAGGAGGCAAAACTCCATCGAAGAGGAACATGAGGATGAGGGGCTCGAATGGCTGAGGGAGAACGAGTATCTATGGCGGAAGGGACACAGGCTCTATTGAGACACCAAAAGGAAGCAGGCTGCTTGCAGAGAGAAGGTGGAGAGCCTGGGGTACACTTCGGAGGTCCTCCTCGGCTGGTGGAAGCACATGCACACCTGGTATGGGAAGCTGCACCTCAAGAAATCTGGCCAGGCCATGACCAGGAGAACTACATGATGGCCAAGTGCAGCTTCTTGGAGGGTGAGATCCGCCACCGAGGAGCAGCCCCTCTGTCAACCCTCTCTCTCAGGCAGCCTACAGAGAGCCAGTCCTCTTCTGGCCAAGAGTCAGTTCCTGTGTCCAGGCATGTACCTGTGGAGCGTCCCATGAAGGAGACCCCGCTAACAGCTGCACTCCCCATGGTGAGCGCATGGAGGACCCCCTGATGCAGTGGGAGCAAGGAGAGGGCACTTCCACCAGAGACCAACCCACATCCACCCCGAGCTCCACCTCCACAGAAAGCAGGCAGAGAGCCAGACCAGAGGGGCAGAGCCACACTGTCCTGCTGGAGATCAGGGACACCATCAAAAGCAGCGTAGATCTCCTCTCTCAGCTGGTACACACCAACATACCATCCTCCAACTGCAAGCCCTTCCTCACCTACGTCAACCAGACCTCCATAAAAATGTCCAAATCACAGTCCCAGGTGATAAAGGAGAGGATCACCGGTCTTCTGCACAACCCACCAGGCCCAGCTGAACCTGCTCCAACCCAGTCCAGGTCTGCTCCCCCACCCCATGTCACAGCCCTTCCAAGGCTTTCCACAGGCCCTCACCCACCAAGGCTACGGCTACCAGTCATTCCAACAGCACAGGCAGCCCTTCCCAGTCCCAGCACAGGTTCATCGTACACCACTGATGCCACCGATGCCACCAATGCCACAGATGCCACCTATGCCACAGATGCCACCCACACCACAGATGCCACCCATGGCTCACCTCGCTCACCTGCAGACCAGACAGTCCCACTACACTCCTCCTTCCTCCACCCCACAGCCAAGCCCGGCCTCAGAACATCTGTCATTGGTCTTCGGACTGACACCCCATGTCCTGGAGGAAGGGGCTCTCAACATCACAGGACTGAGCCAGATCTCTGAGGGCTTCCTCTACACACCATCCCCTTTTGTCTCCTCAGGGCCAGGCACCCCAATGGTGCCTCAGACCAGCACTCCAGCAGCAGCCACCTCCACAGCACCTGGACCCTTCACCCCTGAGACTATGGGCATGCCTCAGAGTGACTGAGAAGAGTGCCAGAGACTGGGTTGCTACCTGTTGACTTTGTCTTTGCTTGGGACACTTTACTTGGGTCATTTTGCTTTTACAGTTTGTTATTAACAAAGATTATCTTTGCTTCACACACTTGCTTCAGTTCTTTTCGTAAATAAAGTCTTGGTGCAAACTTTTAGAAATGGTTTAAACATTTGCATGCTTGTGGGATGGGTAAGGATAGTAGTGGGATGGGCAGGGATACCTGTGGAATGGGTAATAGCTGTGGGATTGTTAAAGATAGCAGTGGGATAAACCTCCAGTGCAAGCATATTGGGACTATATGGCCCACCCTCCCAGATGCCACACCTATGGCCCTTTATTATCAATAACAATGTAATCATTCATCAACACATTTCAACATAAACACAACTCTTTATTAAACGCCCTGGTCATTGTAGGGCCACTCAACATACATGGCACAATCTCAACAGTGTGATGAGACAGGCTCAAGGAAGCATCCATTAAGCATCTACCATCCTGGGTAGCGGGTGCGCATGAGACTGTGCAGGATGCAACAAGCTTCCATGATCCTCCTCACGGTCTCTGGGTGATGCTGCATGGTGGTGAGAAGTACCTAGAACCTGTTGGCCAGGATGCCAAAGGCATTCTCCACCATCCATCTTGCCCTGGACAGCCTGTAGTTGAAGATCCTCTCTTTACGGGTGAGGTATCTGGAACTGTAGGGCTTCATGAGGTAGGTTCTGAGGGAGAAGGCGTCACCCCCACAATGAAGTAGGGCACATCTTGTGTGTCGTTTGGCAGCCCATGATGAGGTTGCATTCCAGCCCCTCCTTGAGGTGACTGGCGTTGTATACCTGGGCATCTGAAGATGAGCCGTTGCCTGAAGCATCGATATAAATGAACTTGTAGTCAGCATCAACCATGGCAAAGAGGCTGATGCTGAAGAAGCCCTTGTAGTTGTAATAAGTGGACCCTGACTTGGCTGAAGCTTTGCAGGTCACGTGCTTGCCATCTATGGCTCCAACGTTGTGGGGGAAGTTCCACCTCTGATACCACTGCTCTGCAACTTTTTTCCAGCCTTCTTCAGTGGAGGGGCACTGGAGGAGCTCCTCCAGGTCTTCTTCGATGATGGCCTGCACCACTTCTCTGACCACAATGCTGATGGTGTTGTGTGGCACCCTCCAGTTGTACTGCATGCTCCTATATGTGGTCCCGGAGGCCAGGTGGCACAGAGGCAGTGCCACCTTCAGCCCAGTGTCCAGGCTGGGCCAGAGGTTGGTGTTTGCCTTGGTCAACCTGGGTCTCAGCTGCTCCACAACTTGGTCAAACATGGCTGGCGGCATCCTCATGAAGTTCTGGAATGCACGAGGTTCTTCGTTCCTCAGCTCCACCATCAGCTTGTTATACAATCCGTACTCTGCTCTTCTCGCGATCCATCTTCGGACCCAGACACCTCTTGGATGGCTCCTTTTCTTTGCGTAGAACAGGTGAAAGAGCCTATAGATGGCTTCTCACTGTTGTAGAATGATGGTGGCTACCAAAAGGACTGTGATGATCCATGGTGGAGATGACTGGATGCTGTGGCTGCTGGACTGAAAGTGAGATCCAGGTGATTTCCTCCCCCTTTTTATAGGAAATATAGGTTTTCTGCTCGGTGTCCTTTTGCATCCTCTAGGCATCCTGCAGACATCCTAAATATCCAAGATACGTCCCCTATACGAACATTTTATCCGTTTTAATGCTTTGTGTGTGAGCTGCATCCGCTTTCATCCTTTCTACGTCCATGCTACTAACGCTGCGTGTCCGTTCTGCATCCGTTTCGCTTCCTCCCTGTGTCCGTTTTCTGCTGGAGCAGATGCGAGTTGCGCAGATGCACAGCGGATGCCTAGCGGATATAGTGTAACGGATGACAATGGACGTCTAACGGATGTTCCCCGTATGTGTTGCAGATGCAGAACAGATGCGTTGGATACTTCTCCATTTTACATCCTCTTTCCATCCGTTGGTGTTGTGTAACAGGGGCTTTAGCACAGCACAAGATAACAATATTACAGCCTCAACTTGTTACTTTTACACATTAGCATACAACTAGCTCTTTCTATAACAACAAATCTATCTTATCGGTAAAGCAGTTTCAATTTTTTTTCATTGGAAGCACAAAATCCAGAAATGATATCCAAATAAAAACATAATTAGATATATTCTCCTCTTTGAATAAAACAATCAATTTAACCATTTCGGCTTTATATTCCTTGCTGTGAAAATAATATGTATTTCTATTTGTACTTGAAACTATCACCACTTAAATTAACAAAATTTACTATATTTTTTTCAGATTCTTTAAACTGAAAGGGAAAATGCTTTTTTTCATCCATTTTAAAATGCTGAACTGTTCTTTAAAAACATTTCTTAAATCAGAACTTTCTAATATGTTTTCTTTTTACTTCATCTTGACATACTATAAAGTTACTTTCAGACCAATAACTCCAATTAACTCATTACATTTAGATTACTCCTTCTAAGTTTACTTAAGCATTATATGTAAAACAGGGGTGTCAAATTAGCAGGCTGTGGGCCGGATGCATCATGTGTAGGCCATGTCCATCCCAGCTGCACAAAGAGAAAAAACATTGTGACAGCAATGTCATGCAGTGAGTTTGACCCCCTTGATATAAGGGAAAAATACATTTCAAATTTTAGATTAAGACTTTCTTTCAATTAAAAATATCAAACCAATAAAAAATCCATCCTAATTCCAATTGAAACATTAAGTTTAAGTCATTCCTTCCAGCTTGTGTTCATGGAATAAAATATTTTTCTTCTCTGGAATGTTTGTCAAGTAGCTTCTTCTCTTTTTTCGCAAGGATATCTCAACCTTGTTAATGTCATGAGGAAAAAGTCCCAAACTTTAAAAAAAACAATTTTAAAAATTGCATATTTTCTTGAAGCTCTTATTTCAATTGAGTTGGGACATTTAAATTTAAACCATCATAATAAAAATGGTGTCAGGTTTCTATTCCAAAATTGCAATTAACTCCTCTGCATTGTCAGCTACTTACTCACACTGGCCAACGGATGCAAAAAGGACACAGCGGACGAGCAAAATGTTCCATCCGTTGTTATCCGCTCTCAAAAGGGGCAAAAATTTGCATAACCAGAGCAGATAACATGGACGCGGGGGGGATGCAGGGCGGATGCAAAGCAGATGCAGAACGGAAGCGAAGCGGATGGGAGTGGGTGGCACATCTGCAGGGTTTCCGGAGGGCCTCAGCAAAGCGGACGCGGAACGGAAAGAGTGGAAGCAGTGCGGATGCCGAACGGATGAAGCGGATGCACAGCGGAAGCCTAGCGGATGCACAGCGGAAGCCTAATGGATGCCTGGCGTTAATTGCGCATGCCGGGAGGATGCATTGCACCAGCCCCGCGGATATAACGGAAGCAGCTCGGAAGCAGGTCACCGTTCAGAGGAAAGACCTGCTGCCAGACACATCGACTGCCTTGCCTGCCCTGCCTGCATGTCTGCCTGCAAGCCTTGCTGCCAGCCTCACTGCCAGCCTCGCTACCAGCCTCGCTGCCAGCCTCCCTGCCAGCCTTGCTGCCAGCCTGCCTGCAAGCCTTCCTGCCAGCTGGTCTGCCTGCCAGCCTTGCTGCCTGCCTTCCTGCCAGCCGTGGTTCATGTCTGCCTGCCAGCCTTCCTGCCAGCCTTGGTTCATGTCTGCCTGCCAGCCTTCCTGCCAGCCTTCCTGCCAGCCTCCCTGCCAGCCTTTCTGCCAGCCTTGGTTCCTGCCAGCCTCCCTGCCAGCCAGCAACCCCACAACCATACGAAAGCACAGCAAGCCTCAGCCATCTGCTGCCAGCCCTGGCAAGAGGGACAGGGCTACCATCCCGCCCCCTAGCCCTCGCTCTGGTCCTGCTGTGGCTTCTGCAGCACGGGCTCGCTCTACTGGGGCTGGGGCTTCTGCTGCTTCTGCTTCTGGAGGAGCTGATGACAAGCACTCCAGCACCAACCAGCTCCAAGCACCTGCACCCTTCACCCCTGGGACTGAGCGACCAAGAGGAGTGCCAGAGACTCATTTTTGTCTTATAGCTTGTTGTTAATAAAGTCTATTTATGATTCACACACTTGCTTCATTTCTTTTTTTTAATAAAGTCTTGCTGGAAACTTTTAGAAATGGTTTAAGCCTTTGCATGCTTGTGGGATGAGTTAAGATAGCTGTGGGATGGGCAGGGATACCTGTGGGATGGGCAGAGATACCTTTGGGATGGGTAATAGCTGTGGGATAGATAAACCTCCAGTGCAAGCATAGTGGGACTGTATGGTCCACCCTCCCAGGTGCCACACCTATGGCCCTTTATTATCAATAATAATGTAATAATTATCCACACATGTCAACATAAACACAACTCTTTATTAAACGCCCTGTTCATTGTAGGCCAACCAAACATACATGGCCCAATCTCATCCGTGTGATGAGACAGGCTGAAGGAAGCATCCATTTAGCATCTACCATCCTGTCTTGCCACTCCACTGCTCCAGCTGGGGAGTTGCACCATTGTCTCAGGAGGTTGCTCTGCTTCTTCGCTTCATTTGAGGCTCTGTTGGGGCCTTGCACATCCTCAGTGTCTATCAGGTTTCGCCCTTGCCTCCATTCCCCAGGCTCCATGACCCCATTGGCTTGTTGGAGGTCCACGAGCCTGTTCTGCAAGACTGGGTAGCGGGTGCTCATGAGATTGTGCAGGATGCAGCAAGCTTCCATGATCCTCCTCACGGTCTCTGGGTGATGCTGCATGGTGGTGAGAAGTACCTAGAACCTGTTGGCCAGGATGCCAAAGGCGTTTTCCACCACCCACCTTGCCCTTTACAGCCTGTAGTTGAAGATCCTCTCTTCACGGGTGAGGAGTCTGGAGGTGTAGGGCTTCATGAGGTAGGTTGTGAGGGAGAAGTCGTCATCCCCCACGATGAAGTAGGGCACATCTTGTGTGTCATTGGGCAGGGGTTCTGGATCTGGGAAGCCCACAATGAGGTTGCCTTCCAGCCCCTCCTTGAGGTGACTGGCGTTGTATATCTGGGCATCCGAAGATGAGCAGTTGCCTGAAGCATCGATGGACATGAACTTGTAGTCAGCATCGACCATGGCAAAGAGTATGATGCTGAAGAAGCCCTTGGAGTTGAAATAAGTGGACCCTGACTTGGCTGGAGATTTGCAGGCCACGTGCTTCCCATCTATGGCTCCAATGGTGTGGGGGAAGTTCCACTTCTGATACCACTGCTCTGCAACTTTCTTCCATCCTTCTTCAGTGGAGGGGTACTGGAGGAGCTCCTCCTTGTATTCTTCGATGATGGCCTGCACCACTTCTCTGACCACAATGCTGATGCTGTTGGATGGCACCCTCCAGCCATTTTGCATGCTCCTGTAGGAGGTCCCTGAGGCCAGGTGGCGCAGAGTGAGTGCCACCTTGAACCCACATTCCAGGCTGGGCCGGAAGCTGGTGTTTGCCTTGGTCAATCTGGGTGTCAGGCACTGCACAACTTCATCAAACATGGCTGGAGGCATCCTCATGAAGTTCTGGAACGCCCGAGTGTCTTCGCTCCTGAGCTCCATCATCAGCTTGTTGTACAGTCCGTCCTCCGCTCTATTGGCGAACCATCTTCGGACCCAGACTCTTTTTGGGTGGCTCCTTTTCTTCTTGCAGTAGTGTTCACAGAGCCTGCAGATGGCTTCGCACTGTTGCAGAACGATGGTGGCTGCCGAAAGGACTTTGTTACAATCCATGGTGGACATGACTGGATGCTGTGGAAGAGGAAGAAACAGACGAAGGCTGCAGAGGTCTGCACCGCTGGGCTGCTGGTCTGAAAGTGCGATGCAGGCGAGTTGCTCCCCCTTTTTATAGGCAGTATAGGTTTTCCGCTAGGCATCCTCTAGGCATCCTGTAGATATCCTTAATATCTGAGATAGGTCCCCTCTGTGAACGTTTTTTTCCGTTTTAATCGCTTTGTTTCCATGCTGCATCCGCTAGGCATCCGTTCTGCATCCATTCCGTTTCCTCCCCACGTCCATTTACCGCTGGAGTGGATGGAGTTGCGCGGATGCCTAGCGGATGCCTAGCGGATATAGCGGATGCGTAACGGATGCAGAACGGATGCCTAGCGGATGTGAAGCGGATTGAGAATGGACGAACTGGATACATTTTCTGTGCTAAAGTTTTAGGCAGCCCAAAATTTTTGGAGTTGATGAAACGTCCATAAACGGATGCTGGACGGATAGAGAGGAAGCAACATGGAGGCAGTGAGTACAGAACGGATACATCGCGTTAACCAACGGATGGCAAGCTTTTTTGTCCATTTTACATCCTCTTTGCATCCGTTGGTTCAGTGTGACATGGGCTTTATGAATTTACCTCAGTGGTTTGGTAACTTTATACACATATTTGCATCTCTGAAACAGTTTGATTAGCACTTTTTTTGACAACCTTGGAACATAGCTGTTCTATGAATTATAGCTTTTATTGAAAGATTTTTTAAATACATTTCTAATAATTTGCTCTTCCATCTTCTTAACTTTCTCTTTAATCAAAGAGTAGCTTTTTTGAAGGTCATTTAAGAATTGCTGGCCAATCAGGAATCATAAACGTTGGAAAGCTTTAGACACCCACAGCAAAACACACCAAGCTACAAATTACTAAAAATAATAAACTAGAACTACAACCTTCTCTTTTGTCATTAACTTTTTTTTTTTAAAAAAAGTTGTTTAGCAATGAAGAAATCCCCAAAATGGCACAGATCTCAAAAAAGGAATGAAGCTGTGGTGAAAGAGAGCCTCTTTTAGCTTAATAAAGATTAATATATTTAAAATGATTAAGAATTGAAAGGCACAATTTACTCTCCATTTGAAAAATAAATTCTAAAATGACTGTTTCGTAAACAATAAACTGATTGGAACCCCCTCCCTCACAGCTTTCAGCACACAGGCTGTATCAGAGGATCTTGTGGGATATTTTTGGGACTTTTCCTTAACCCAGGAAGTCATATAAATTAAAGGAATGCTGGTTCCATCTGTTTTTAGCTGAAAAAGCTACAGTCCAGGGGAAAACCATTCAGGGATCTTTCCCTGTGTGTGTCATCAATTTACCATCTTTTCACCGAAAGTCACAAATATGTTGATGAAGAACAAAATATGTTTCTAGAACAAAACCACACTGCTAACCACAAGTATTAAAATTAACTACAAACAACAACTTCTTTATAGAGTCAGATGAACTGGAAAAAGGTCAAAATCATTTCATGTATGTCGAAGGGGGAGAACCGATCAGTGAAAATGACCAACTGTGATAAGAGAGGAAGTGGCATCATCACATTTTGAGAACAGGAGGTACCTAGAGAATGGGAAAGAAGATGTTGGACTGTTTTACACTCATTCCTGAATTCCCAGCACCCTTTTTCCATATGATTTTATTTCTGAGACACTAATGAAGTACAAGGAACTAGGCAATTGATGATGAAAACTTAAGGCCTGGTCCCACTGCACTTATGGAAGCAAAGAGGATGTAAAACATTAAAAAAAATCTTGCCATCCGTTGGAAAATGCTATGCATCCATTGCGTACTCACTGCATACATGTTTCATACGCTCTATCCGTCGAGCATCCTTTCACTGTGATTTCATCTGTGCAAGAAATTTTGAGCTGCACAAAACTTTTTGAACGAATGAACTTTCTGCCGCATACGATGTACATCCGCGACATATACGGGCAACAAACGTTCTATGTCCATTATCATCTGTTAAACGTCCGCTGTATCCTCTCGGCATCCTCTGGCCATCCCCTCAACTCACATCCGCTGCAGCTGAAAACGGAAAGAGGGAGGAAACAAAAGGTGCACGGAAGGTCGACACAGTGTGAGTAGCACAGAAATAGAAAGGATGTAAGCGTATGCATCTCATATATAAAGTATTAAAAATGGACAAAACGTTTGTATCTGGGATGTATCTTGTATATTTAGGATGTCTGGAGTATGTCTAGAGTATGTAGAAGGACACCTAGTGGACAAACAATATTTTCTATAAAAAGGGGGAGAAAATCATCTGGATCTCAGTATGAGTCCAGCAGCCGTGGTGTACAGATCTCATCACCCTTGGTCTTGGTGTTCAACATCATCAATTGTTCTCCACCATGGATGATGAAACAATCCATATGATAGCTGTGCTTATTCATCACCAGAACCAAAACCTGTTCAGACTGTATCAAGTTTTACACAGAAGGAGAGGAAGGAGACATCCAAGAGGTGTGTGGGTCCAAGGATGGATCATGAGAAGAATGGAGTTTGGACTTTATGACCAGTTGATGGTGGAGCTGAGGAATGAAGACCCTCGTGCATTCCATCACTTCATGAGGATGCCAACAGCCATGTTTGATGAACTTGTAGAGCATCTGAGACCCAGGTTGACCAAGCCTAGCACCAACTTCTGTCCCAACCTGGACCCTGGACTGAAGGTGGCACTGATTCTGCGCCACCTGGCCTCTGGAACCACATACAGAAACATGCAGTATGCATGGAGGGTGCCACACAACAGCATCAACAAAGTGGTCAGAGAAGTGGTACAGGCCATCATTGAAGAATAAGTGGAGGAGCTCCTCAGGTGCCCCACCACTGAACAAGGCTGGAGAAAACTTGCAGAAGAGTGGTATCAGAGGTGGAGCCTGCAAAGCTCCAGCCAAGTCAGGGTCCACTTATTACAACTACAAGGTCTTCTTCAGTATCATCCTCTTTGCCATGGTTGATGCTGACTACAAGTTCATCTACCTCAATGCTTCAGGCAATGGGTCAGCTTCAGATGGCCAGGTATACAACGCAAGTGACCTCAAGGATGGGCTGGAACACAACCTCATCATGGGTTTTCCAGGTCCAGACTCCTACCCAATGACACACAAGATTTGCCCTACTTCATCATTGGTTATGACACGTTCTCCCTCAGAACATACCTCATGAAGCCCTACAGTTCCAGATACCTCACCCATGAAGAGAGGATCTTCAACTACAGGCTGTCCAGGGCAAGGCGGGTGGTGGAGAATGCCTTTGGCATCCTGGCCAACAGGTACCAGATACTTCTCACCATCATGTAGCATGACCCAGAGACTGTGAGGAGCATCGTGGAAGCTTGCTGCATCCTGCACAATCTCATGCGCATCCGCTATCCAGTGTTGCAGAACAGACTTGTCGGCCATCATCAAGGCAATGGGGATATGGAGCCTGGTGAATGGAGGCAAGGACGTAACCCGATAGACACTGTGGATGTACAAGGCCCCAACAGAGCTTCACGTGAAGGGAAGAAGCAGCGCAACCTCCTGAGACACTGGTGGAACTCCCCAGCTGGAGCAGTGGAGTGGCAAGACAGGATAATAGATGATTAATGGATTCTTCCTTGAGGCTGTCTCATAACTGATGAGATTGTGCCATGTATGTTGAGTGGTCCTACAATGAACAGGGCATTAATAAACAGCTTTGTTTATTTTAAAATATGTTGATCAATGAATAAATTGTTATTGATAAAAAAGGTCCATATGTTTGGTAGCTGGGATGGTGGACCATACAGTCCCACTATGGTTGCACTGGAGGTTTATCTATCCCACAGCTATACTTATCTATCCCATAAGCATGCAAAGGCTTAACCATTTTTTCAAATTTTTTACCAACCCTTTATTAAGTAAACAAAATGAACCAAGTAAACTTTATTGTCTTAAGCAAAGATAAACTTTATTAAACTTTATTGCCTGGCTGACGAACCATGATGTTCCTGCAAGATGTATCTGGCAGCACATCTTTCCCCTGTATGCTGACTGCATGCGTGCTGCATCCTTTTATATCCATGGAGCGGAAGCAATTCATACCCCCCGCATGCGCATTGAAAGCTTTGCATCCTATATATATCCATGCGGCATCCCCTTTGTTTCCTATAGGTGTACATGATGCATCCGCTTCATCCGCTATGCATCCGCCCCTTCCGCTATGCATCTGCTTCGAAATTCTCCCCCGGAACCCCTTTGGAGGTGTCATCCGCTTCCATCCGCTTTCATCCACTAGGCTTCCTATGAATATCCGTTTAACATCCCCGCTACATACTACCCATGTCCGTTCTTTTCCGTTCTGTTTATGCAAATTTTCACCAATTTTTGGAGAGGATGAAAACGGATGGAGCCACCTCCAAAATTTTGCTCGTCTGCTGTGTCCTTTATGCATATGTTTTGCGTCCATCAGCCAGTGGGACCGGGCCTTTAACATCCATTTCCTCCTTCCTCTTTGAGGGCATAGTCATGCCTGAGCGGAAATGGAAAATATGATTGAATTAAGTATCTAGGTTTCCTGAGTGGCCAAGTTAGCAAGAACGTTCTAGGTGCAGAGATGGTAAAGATTTTTTAAATAAATACAAGAAAACTTAGGAGCTAATATTCTGGAAGATATGCAGCTGTGATATTCCAAGGGCACACTTGGTAGACATTTCTCTGGAAGGTGAAACCAATTTATGGGCTCAAGCTACTAAAGTGGGAAGGTGAGAAGAAGAGGCAAGATATTTGGTGCATTGACTCACAGAGTTGTGTTTGTGGATGGGAAAATAAAGAAAATGCCTGTGTAAACTCAATCCCCCAAAGTGAGCACAACAGTTCCATTTGTATTTCACTTTTTTCTTTTTTCAAAGAAGGGGTGAAGGGGAGGTGATTGTTATCACTTTATGAAACACAACAACATAAGTTTGATATATATCACACACTGAATCAAATTAAAAGCATGCATGTGGTTATAGCAGTGATTTCTTAATTTCATTAAAATTATTGTACCGACAGTTGGTCTCCTGAACAAATGGATATGTCAGTGACTGATTATAGATTAATAACGATGCCATTTTCTCAAAGTTGCAGCAATTTTTATTAAAATATACTTCCATAAAATTAGATGTCTCACAATGTATGTGTGAATATTGTTTAAGGAAATATAACAATATTTTCAGCCTTTTCCACAATTTGGAGACACAGGTTTTTATACCCATCAATTCACACATATACCCCTCAAAACTGCTATGAATTTTTTTTGATAAAAAAAATCTAGTTTATAGAGCATTTTCAATTGCTTCACATGGGCTGTTGGTGCTTTAAAATCACCATGAAATTACAACCAAACCAAATATGCCTTAAGGCATCCAAACATTAAGTATAAAAATGAGTATTTTCTAGGGATCTTTCTGCTTTGTAGGTTTCAACTTTTGACTTCTTCCTGCTGCTATATAGCCTATATCTACAGACTAAATCTACTTGTGATCTTGTCAATTTATAATGAATTGTTACAATTGAAAGCCCCTTAATATCTTTTAATGCTATTATACCAAGATAAGACTCTGGATGATTGCTTTTTCAAAATGGAAGCAGCAGCCAGAGGAACTGTGCCAAATTTTAAAGCATGCTTCGCTTAAGGCATCCAAGCATCCATTAATCTGCTCCATAGATAATCCCTCATTTTTACAAGTGAAATAAAGGGACCATGTTGCTTTGTGTCACTCTATTTCAGGATTTTCTAGCCTCCTCCTCCAGAGCTCATGATATGGGAAATGGCTGCGAAATTTCTTCTCCCCCAGCTGTGGCATGTACCACAGGTATTTAGGTTGGTTGCCTTCGGTACTTGCTGAAGAAGTCTTACCTTGGGAAGAAGTCAGCAGCAACAAAAAAGCAAAGGGGGGAAGATAGTGGGGACTTGAATTTCACACATTTTTTTAGCTGCTATGCCTGATTTGACCATGTTTTTATTCCCCCAGTCAATATTCACCTTTTTAGAATATCTAAATGGCTCATTTATCTTGGCAGTCTCAGTTGGGCATTAGGTTAGACCCATTCATCTCAGCAAGTAGATGTCTAATATAGAAAGAAAACATATTAAAAAAAAATCTTAAAAAGGCCAAGAGACAAAAATACTGCTATAAAACTTACTAATAGATGGCAGAATCCTATATAGAAAATTGTCCGTATTTCCAAGTCCTGAAAAATTCTCAAGTATTTTATTTATTTACTTTTTTATATTGACGTAGCTTAAATAATTATAAAATAAATTGCATCAGTTTAGCCTAATTGTCTAGGAATTGCAGGAATACTACATCATCATGTCTATGTTATATATATTTCCATCACTTGAAATTCTGTTTGAGTTTCCATACTTTCCAATCTGAATATCTGAAAAAGCTTCATGGAGGAGTTATCATGTATTTCCTTGGGATTAATAGGGAGGGTAAAAACCACTTAAAGATGACTACTTCATTTCTGAGTCACTAAAGAACATTTCATTTATCTTTGAGAACTTCACCAGACTTCTTTTCTCCTTTGAAAGGAATTTCAAAGTCATATTCAACCAATTGTTGAATATATACTCAACTACATGAAAATTTAAAATAACAATAAAAACAACAACAACAACAACAACAACAACAACAACAACAACAATAATAATAATAATAATAATAATAATAATAATAATAATAATAATAATAAT
>BLBF01000052.1:16159033-16183267 GCA_015471245.1 Laticauda colubrina | reverse complement strand
TAATAATAATAATAATAATAATAATAATAATAATAATAATAATAATAATCTTATTTGTGAAATAGAATAAGAAGTGGTAAAAAAGTATAGGAGAAGTTCTCTGTATAGTACTGCTAGATAATTATTTTTATATAAATTTCTTATGAGCAAAGACATAACTGATGCCAAATTAAAACCTCCCTTTGTGGGTCTCCATAAATGGTACATAATATATTAATCAAGAATGACTCTGGTTGATTCTAATATGAAATTGCATTTAAATCCCATTTTAATCTCCACTTGTTTTATTATTAAGAAAACAGCTGTTCTATGGGACTGAGAACAAAATAATGTTTAAGCCTGGAAAAGAATTTCAGCTTTTCTATGATTCAGAGAAAAGACAACTGTCAGAAATAGGCTTATAGGGCTGCTTTTTTTTTTTTTTAAGTTTCAGAAGAATTAAATGAGTCTGGAAAAATTTCAACATACACAGGTGAATCCAAGGCAACTCACTAAAAGTACAAACCATGATACTGTATTGGAAACAACCCAATACAGTACAGAAAATAAACAACATTTGAAACTCTACCATTGTGAAGAGCTACAGATTTTATCTTGATTTTGATATTAAATAGGAAAATGTATGACTTGTGAATTCAATTCTCAGACTTAGGCAGAACATTGAAAGTGGAAGAACAACATTATATTTTCTTGCAGTGATTTGTAAGGAAGAGCTCATTCGTCCTTGATACCATGCCTTTTATCCATTCCACATATGACAGGTTCAGCTATACTAAGAACATGTATCAATCCATGTTCCAGAGCAATCCATGACTTTCTTATAATGTGATTTTGTATGTATATATTGGCTTGGCATGGCTTTGGACCATGTTTGTTTGTGCCAAAAACAAGTTTTGTTTGTTTGTTTTTAAAGACAATTTTAATAGTGCTAATTTTGACTTATTTATGTATGTCCTGCTTTGGTGTGCACATATTAATAATGCTGTTATACATTGTTACTTTCTGAGTTTTCCTACTGGTGTACACACTATACACATACTTAATTTAGAATGTATGATTCAGGATATATAATTTTGAGTCTCTGTAATAATACTTAACTCCAAAGGTCTGTGATAGTTTTTCAAAGGCTTTTTTTATCAAAATATACTTCAACAGCTTTGTTTGAGTCACTATAGAGAAGGAAAAGTACTCAAAGTAATTGCAGTTGTAAAAGGCCAATTTAGTGCACAGGTGGCGTGCATTTATTAAATATTCCCCACTTAGTCTAGAGGAGAAAAATAGTTGCACATAATTTTGTGTAAATATATAGCTGCATTTGAAGATTGATTTCATATTTCATAGGTCTACCTTGATGTAGTTTAAACAAAATGAAGTTATTAAAACATATTCATCAAAATGTATCTATTGTTATTGTTTGCAGGAAAAGTATTGTTGAAGGAGAGGAAGAGACACTAGGGAAAGATTTGTTTGTTTCAAAGCTCACACTAGAATAGTGTCATATTTATGCATCAAATATGATTACACCTTGCTATTCAGAAATAAATTCAGTTATGTTCAGTAAGAAGCTACAGCAAAGGGGGTCAATTGATGTCCTTCAAATTGCATCAGTCCTCATCAAGATGGCCTATAGCACAGCAATGTGGCAATTGTAATTCACAACATCTAGAGGAACCAAGTTACTTTCTCTAGGCTTTAGAACTACAGCTTCACTCTTTTAATGCAGATATATAGTACAGTGCAGCAGCCAGATGGAAGCTCCTACTTTAGGTACTACAGTATTCAGTATTGTGGTTGGCCTCTCTTCAGATAGGAAGTATACTCAAAAGTGTAAATCATGGAAAACATAGGCTCCTTTGAATGCAAGTAATTCTAATAAGCCAGGGAAATTATGTTTACATGGCTAGGAAAGAGGGAATGCTCAGCAGATGTGAATAATACAACGGAGTGCCAAGATGATATCTTAAAATAATTGGGATTATAGTGTGTGTATGTATTTGTGTGTGTGTGTGTGTGTGGTTTGAAGAGCTAGGGCAGGGCTGTCAAACTTGTGCCCGCAACCAGATGCATGCTGTGTTGGCCACAACCACATCCAGTTTAGCAAAGGAGAAAAAAATCCCAACACATCATGTGATGCCATTATGATGACATGAGTTTGACAATCCTGAGCTAGAGCTATTTAAAAGACAAAATAGGGAGGATTTCCAAATATTTTAACTATTACTTTGAAAGCAAATTGTGCATAATTATGTACTTCATGTTCAGATTCGGGGATCTGCTCAACTTCATGTTCAACTTCAGATTTGGGGATCTGCTCTGGGAAGGTTCTGGAGATCACAAGAAGAGACTGTTTTTCCTTCTATACATGTAACTGTTATGTACATTTTATAAAAACAAACTTTAAATGATTGATAGCTGGATAGGTTTTGGTGAGAACTAACTCTCAGAGACCCCTAGTTCTCCTGAAGATAAGGCTGAGTTTTTACTAGGAAAACATATTCCCAAAGAGGGGGAAAGCTATTTGTCCTTCAGTTAGTCTTGCCTTAGAAGTGAGGGTGATCCAGCTGTAATATTGCCATGATTGATTCAGCTGATATGGCTGGCTAAGCAGGTATGCCTGACCTTGTTCATTGCTCCACGTGTATCCTTCCCAAAGCTGTGCACTCATCCCAGAGAGTGGGAGAATGACTATCCCAGGTAGAAGGAGTACTCTTCTCCATCATAATATTGCCCTCTTTGTTTGCTCTTAGCATCTGTTTCTCAAAGACAATGAAAACAAAGACCTAGTAAAAATCAGTTCCAACCAGAAATCACTCTCGTAATCTGACCCCTATCACATGTCTACTTCATTGGCAAATTGGAAATCAGTGATACTTCCTCCCCATGTGCATGCATTAAATGGTTCTAAAATGATGTTTTTCTCCAGCTCTTAAAACACATGACTTGCCAAAATACATTTTTGTTTGTTTATATTGAAAATTTATTATTTTGATGGGTAAAAACTAATTGTGCCTCCAGGAAACTGCATCTCTTTCACAAACCTTCTGAAACTCTGACCTAGAAGTTTGCAATGAAACTCACAGATTTCCCTCACAGAATAATAAGTTGGTTCTTCCTAGCCATAAAATAAGCACTTATGGAGAAAAAAGAGAAAGAAAGAAAAACAGACTTGGAAGAAACTGGAACAAACTTCAGGAGCTGGTATATGTGTTTGACTATTATCCATGACTACAAAGAAGCAGAGTGTGTTGAAAACGTTTCAGAAATTCAGAGAATCTGCAGACATTCTTTCCTCACAATGAAACTTGCTAATAATTTGACAAGGGCAGAGGAGAATATACATGTACAGATGCACATGCGTGTGTACACGCAGGCACGCACACACACACACACATATTCAGCATTGCAGAAGTTTCCTATATAAATTCTGTTGTTTGCTATCTTGCATAGGAATGCTTTTTGGAGTGGGGAAGCAAAATATTTTTATATATGATTATGATAATGGAATTATTGACATGGGTATACTAAAAAAAAACTCACAGGGGTCTCAATTAATGAATTAATTTGAGAAATTTTCCAAACTGCCCACTGTGATCTGTAAGTAGAAATCCAAATAAATGCAAACTTAGTATTAAAGACATTGATCTAGTCTGAAAACTTTAACAATATATGAGATTGTCTCATTAGCCAACAGAGGAATATTGATTGGTTTTAGGACATATTGCCTAATTATTTTGTTGATGTTTCCTTATGAGGACTGCCTTGTCAATTGCATAAAGCTGGCTCCCTACTGACTCTAGTCAATTTCATTCTGCCTTTATTCATGGTAGGCAATACAGGCAGTCCTCCCTTACAACTGACTACTTCAGCAGTCATTTGAAGTTATAACAGTGCCGTCCTTCAGTCATGTCATCAGCAGTATAGTCAGTATGGATTGTCTTGTTCTTGACTTGTTTTTCTTTTGTTTCAGTTTCTTGCAGAGCAAAGCAGCAGACAGGATGACAAGAGAGTAAGCAGGCATACAATGGGAAGCACATATTGAAAGAAATGTGCTGGCACCAGCAGCTGCAAGTGATGACATGCCATGACAAAATTTTACAATGCATCCATAGAGACCTACTTAAATACCTTCCAAAACTATATTATGAAAACTTCAGTCTGTCTTAATCATACTGTCACTTTGATATTAATGTCCTTGATTTTGAATTCATCATAACAGCAATTAATAGAAGGGGCTTGGATTGCAGCAACTCTGCCTGAACATACATAGCAGAGTGGACAGACAGAAACAATGGGAGAAAGGGCCCTGTGTAATAGATCCTAGGAATGAAGCCAATTGGCAGTTAATGGAGCTTGAGGAGCAGGTGTGACACCTGGGCAGATAATGAAATGCCTATTCTGTTGTGTATAAGAATTGGAATACTCCAAATACCTTAATCTGATTGGCCGAGTAGGCCGCATTAGGATTGGTTAGTAAAGTACCGTTGCAATTGGCCTGCCTAATGGCGGGAAAACTTAAAGAGCTGTCATTGGCCGCAAGCCATGAGCAGCCGCTATAAAAAGGGTTGCCGCGGCTCTGACAATGTTCTGTTACAAAGTCACTGAATTGGTTAAGAATAAAGAGCTGTTTGATGTACACCGGTCTCGAGTACTTCTATTCTCAAGACAGAACACTGGTGACAAGGGTGGGATCATTTTAGAAGAGTGAGACTGAAGCACGTGGCAAAAAGAACCGAGCAACCAAAATGGCTGGGAACAATGCGCCGCCCGCACCATTCAACCCAGCCGAAGAAGATTGAGAGTCATACACTGACCGCTTCCTGATGTTTCTAGAAAGCAACGAGCTATAAGGAATAACTGACCAGAGGAAGAGAGCCATATTCCTCACACACTGTGGCCTTACCATCTTCAAGATGGCCAAGGCATTAGCCAAACCACGGGATGTAAAACAAAGGGCATGGCCAGAATTAAACCGAATGCTACGAGCCCATTATACGTCTATGGTCTCCAATCTTATTAGAAGACATGAATTCTACAAGCGAGATCAACGAGAAGATGAGAGTATCAGAGATTTCGTAGCAGCCCTAAGAGATATGGGAGGAGCCTGCAAGTTTCTCAACATGGATGAAGCCTTGAGAAACCGTGTGGTCCTCAGATTGAAGGATGCTACACTCCAAAGCAAGCTACTAAACAGACCAAATATCACAGTGGCTGAGGCCATCGCAGAAGCCACCACTGCTGAAGCGACCAAGAAATCCACAGCCACCATGTGCCAAATAAACTCAACATATTCAGAACCACAAAACCAAGCTCAAGAGAAGAAGGTGGAGGGAACACAAAAACAAACCACCACAACTGCCCACCGTGAAGACCTCGACTCCCCGAGCGACACTGATGATGATAATGAAGACATACATAGGCTTCAGTCAGAAAGGAATCGGTGGGAAAAAAGAAGGAGGCAAGAATTCCAGTGTGCTGGATGCGGAGGGGACCACCCGCGCTCCAAATGCAGATTCCTGGATGCCATTTACAGATTTTGTGAGAAATGGGGGCACATTGCAAGGCTCTGCCAGAACAAAAAGAGCTACAGTCCAAAAAGACGCGGCAGCACTCCCCCCCAGAAACAGAGATAGACAAACTGGAAGCTGATGGAACCGAGAGAACAGAAGCCGGTGAAGGAACAACAAAGAAGAAACACACCAAACAATAATCATAGGAAATGCCAGGGCAGCAAACGCAAAAAATAATAAACATAAAAATTGAAGGAAAGTCCTGTGAAATGGAAGTAGACTCTGGATCATACCTATCAATGGTATCATGGAACACCATCAGAAATCTGATACCAGACATTAACCGAAGAGAACTGGAACAGCAAAGTCTAATACTCAAAGATTACCAGGGAAACCGAATCCCAGTAGTGGGTCTTGGACATTTCCTAATAGAATTCAAAAACCACACTGAAGTACTTCCTCTGACATTCGTCGACTGTGATCGCCCTAGACTGCTGGGAATTGAATGGTTCACGCCCTTGGGAATTGGAGTGACAGGAATCAACAGCATCACCAAGATTGATTGGGAGGAGAGCCTGCTGAAGGAGTTCTGGGATGTATTTGACGGGACCCTAGGCAAGTACAAGGGGACCCCTATAACATTCAGCCTAGACCCTAAGATAGCTCACATCAGGCTCAAAGCCAGATGCGTTCCCTTTGCCTTAAAATTGAAAATAGATGAGCAGCTTAATAAACTCATCGCACAAGGGATGTTAGAGCCAATTGACTATGCCAGGTAGGAAACTCCCATCGTGACTCCTGTCAAACCAGATGGGTCAGTACGCATCTGTGGTGACTATAAGGCCACCCTCAATCATGCACTCCAGCAAAGTGCATAACCTGTTCCAGTAGTTGTACCCAAAGTGCGTACCCTGTTCCATGTAGTTCAACATCTGTTGCATTCATTAGGAGGAGGAAAAATTTTTGCGAAACTTGATCTCACAGAAGCATACCAAGAGCTGCTGGTTGACCCCAAAACTGCAGAAGCACAGACTCTAGTCACGCACAGAGGGGCATTCAAATGCAACAGACTTCAATTTGGCGTTAGCGTTGCCCCAGATGTTTTCCAAAGCCTAATGGAGCACCTTCTAAATGGACTAAAAAGGGTCATTCCCTATTTTGATGATGTATTAGTATCCGCAAAAAACAAACATCAATTAGAAGACAAACTGAGAGAAGTCTTTCAAAGGTTCAGGGAAGCAGGGCTTAAAGTCAAAAAAGAAAAATGTCAACTAGCCACCAATCAAGTCGAATTCTTAGGCTACCTTATAGATGAGAAAGGGATACACCCCACTGACAAAAAAGTAAAAGCAATTAAAGATGCACCAGACCTAAGAACAAAACAGACTTACAGGAGTTCTTAGGTCTCATTAACTTCTACAATGTTTTCCTGCCCCAAAAGGCAACCATAGCAGAGCCATTACATCGGCAATTAGATAAAAAAAACTGCCTGGAATAAGGGCCACCGAGAACAAGCAGCATTCCAAAACATTAAGGACTTATTAACATCCAATACCATTTTAATACAGTACAGCAACACCCTGCCACTGACGGCCACCTGTGATGCATCGCCTTTTGGAATCGGTGCCATACTGAGCCACAAGCTACCAGACGGCAGAGAAGCACCAATCGCCTTCTATTCTAAAACGCTGTCAAAATCTGAAAGGAACTCCAGCCAACTTGATCGAAAAGCCCTCGGCATCATCGCAGGCATCAAGAGATTCCATGAATACCTCTATGGTAGAACATTTTCTGTAATCACAGACCACAAACCCTTGCTAGGAATTCTGGCAGGGAACAAACCAACCCTGAACATCCTATCACCAAGGATGACGAGATGGTCAGAATTCCTCGCTGCATACAATTACACACTCATACATCACCCAGGAAAAACCATCACCCATGCGGATGATGGTTAAGCCGTTAACCTCTACCTTACAAAGAAGATGACCCAGCTCCCACCATCTCCACCCTTCAGATTGAGACATGGATGAATCTGCCACTAACTGCAGCAGATGTCGCTAAAGCTACCGCGAAAGACCTGCTGAAAGCCTGGATTCTGCATTGGGTAGGTGAGGGCTTGCCAGATGAGGATAGAGGTGAGACTTTTAAAACTTTTCGCACCTGGCAGACTGAACTGTCCCTTGAAAAGGGTTTTATACTGTGGGGGGACAGGGTGGTAATTCCCAACAAATTGCAGGAGGAAGTATTGTGCATGTTGCACGAGGGACACCCGGGCATAGTAAAAATGAAAGCCCTGGCCAGGAGTTACATCTGGTGGCCAGGGCTGGACAAAGACATTGAACAATGGGTGGCAACATGCCATGACTGCCAGAAATCAAGGCCTACCCCCCCTCTTGCACCAGTCCTAGAATGGGAAACTCCCAGAGGCCCCTGGTTGAGAATCCATATTGATTTTGCAGGGCCAATGAAAGGGAATACATATTTGATAATTGTTGATGCTTATTCAAACTGGCTAGAGATTATTCTTATGGCATCCACAACAACTGAAACAGTTACAAAACAATTGAACAAGCTCTTTGCAACACATGGACTGCCAGATGTAGTAGGATCTGACAATGGCCCTCAATTTACTGCCTTAGCTTTTGAGCAATACCTCGCTGCACAAGACATCCGACATGCCCTAACAGTGCCGGCTCATCCGGCTTCAAATGGACGAGCTGAATGCATGGTTCATTATACAAAAGAAGCCCTAGACAAACTGGACACTGGGAACATCCAAGATACACTAAACAAACTATTAAGAATTCAGCATATCACCCCAAGCACAACCACTCACAGAAGCCCAGCTGAAGTCCTCATGGGCAGAAAATTGTGTTCCTACCTAGATAGATTACACCCCACCTACACCTCTGAAACCCCCTCTGACTCCTCAAGTAAATACTACTCCTTTACTACTGGAGACCTAGTCTATTCCAAAAATCTCACTGGGGGCCCATTCTGGCTTCCAGCCAAAATTACACAAATTACAGGGCCCCGGTCATACCGACTTGAACTAGATGATGGCAGAACATGGAAATGACACATCGACCAGCTTTGCTCTAGGACATTGGAACGCAACACTAACCTACCTAGCTCCGAAGCACTGCCGCAAATACTACCCCCAACAAACAATTCAAAAACAACCAAGGAGGGGGAGGGGAACACAAAATAATAAAAAAGGGAGAGAAGAACCACCAATAACACAACAAAAGGCACAACTCAAACCTGAATTAGAACCCCGGTAAGACAAAAAGAGCACTTACCCATAGATGACCTCCGGAGAAGAGAACCAGTAGCAGGGACGCAAGGTGAGGCCTTCCAGGAAGGAAGCAGCCAGGCCAGCTCGACCAACTCGGACAGACCAGGAGGTCTGGTCAACTCAACCAGCCTGAGAGACCCAGGCGGGAGCGGCAAGGCTGACTCACCCGTCCAGGAGGTTCCATGGAGAAGACACAGAGAAAAGGTGATCTTGACCAAACCAATGGAAGATCACGCTGAGACTGAACTGCGCAGGTCAAGTAAGACTCACAAAAGCCCCACCTACCAGCGTGACTATGTTACACACGTTGGACGAAACCAAGAGGGGAGGGGTGTTGTGTATAAGAATTGGAATACTCCAAATACCTTAATCTGATTGGCCGAGCAGGCCGTGATAGGATTGGTTTGTAAAGTACCGTTGCAATTGGCCTGCCTGATGGCGGGAAAATTTAAAGAGCTGCAAGCCGTGAGCAGCTTCTATAAAAAAGGCTGCTGCGGCTCCAGCAGTGTTCTGTTACGAAGTCACTGAATTGGTTAAGAATAAAGAGCTATTTGATGAACACCAGTCTCGAGTACTTCTATTCTCAGGACAGAACATGTTCCTTTTCATACTGCTGCATTTCAAACCGACTTTATCTTCCTAATGGTCTTCAAGGGCAGCCCTATATAGAATGCAATAATCAGCTTGTCCCAAAACAAGCACCACACAGCCTTTTTTTGTGCCTAAAAAGGATTTAGAATAATAATAATGTAGAAGGAAACTTGCAACATAAAGATCAGGAGCTTCCAAGCTCATGAAAGCAAGCATGTCATCTGTGGATAACCCAGCAATATAGAAGGACATTCCCCCATTGTGTGGGGGAAAAACTTTGGATATGGGATAGATCTGGATAAATGGCAGATATTATGGACTAGAAATTATAAGTTAACTATGTCAATTGACTATAAAGAGAATTTGTATAAGATGTTTTACAGGTGGCTCTTACCCCCAGTGAGAATTGCAAAGCTGTTTAAAGATAAAACGGCGAAGTGTTAGAAATGTCATCAGATACCTGGATCATATTACCATTTGTGGTGGACATGCATTGACGCTAAAAAATATTGACTAGAATACACATGTGGTTGGAAGAAATGATAAAACAACACATAGATTTAAAACCAGAGATATTTTTATTGGGAATTTTGCCTGAAGGTTACAATAAAGAGATATAGTACTTGATTATCAATGTATTAACATCAGCTAGAATTGTATTTGCACAAAATTAGAAAATTGAGAAAATTCCGATGAAGAGGAAATAATTAAGAAAATAATGGAATGTGCAGAAATGAGTAGATTGACAATGGCAATTAGAGAACAGGAAGAAAAAAGATTATTATAAAATTTGGAATCTATTCTATGAATGGCTAGATAGAAGAGAAAGAAATTGAAATATGTTATGATAGTATATTACAATTGATTGAATTAGATTGAGTAACAAAATTAATACAATTTAAATAAAGTTGAAATATATTCTTGAAAGACAATAATTATAATCTTAATGATAATATAACAATTGATAAATGTGATATCATATATTGATTAGAGTGGTTATAAATATAAACAAGTAAGAAATGTATGATAATATAATAATGAGCACAAGAGATATGTATTCAGCCGACACACCGTTGAACAGAAAAATGATTTTATTTGTTTGTCTTTGTCTTTGTCTTTGTTACAAAATAAAAAAACTTTTCAAAAAAAAAGAAGGAAAAGGATGTTCTTTCAGGCAACCAATAAGTGAGTTTAGCTTCCGCCTGCTCCTGCCCAAATTATCCACAACCCTGACATTGGAGTTGATGGAAAAAAATGTTTCTTATCCAATTGCTTCATTTCAAACAAAAGCTTCAGCACTCTAAGTCCAGTATATGAAAGAAGCAAAAGCTTTCGACTGATGGGTGTAATTGACTGTAAACTATAAGCAACCTCATCTCTTGACTTCTGAATTAGTGACCATGGTTCTTGGAGAAGTAGAGAAGAGATGAGACACCTTTGCATTGTCAAATGGATTAGTGCATGGTCAATAAAATTGCTTATAGAGCCAAGAAAACTACAGGGCTAGGTATGTGTCTATCTGTCAGTGTGTTTGTGTGTGTGTGCATGTGTGAGTATTTGTGTTTTTTCATTCAAAGATGCAAACAATGTCTGTAGTCAAAGCACTCTAGTTTAAAAGACAATTGGAATGTGCCTTGAGCTTAGACAAAGTAAATGAATAGTCCTCCACAGCAGCAGCTGTTTCTGGACAGACAGGGAAACAACTGGTTTTTCACCATTTGACAAAATGTCATCGCAGCAAAAAAATGTTTAATGGAATTCATTATCTGAAGACAGTGATGGCCATTCAATCAGTAACTTTACAAAGGGATTAGTTTCCATCTTTTCCTGGAAAGCACTGAAGAGTCATGTGGTTGGCTACTTTGAGAAAGAAAATGCTGAAGTCAGATGGGCCTTGGCCTAATAAATTATTCTTATGGTTGTTTGTTGTTGTTTTTTTTTAGCAAGAATCAAATTACTTCTGATTACAATGTTTTGCAGTAGATTCCTACATTGGTAGAAGTTAGATTAGATATTTATTAAAGCTCCTTTAAATTCTTATCATCTGTTATTCTGTGGTTTAGTATCTACCCAACAGTGAAATTCACTTTCTTTTAAATTTGCAATTACATAGAAAAATCTGTCTTTTAGTGTTGTTGGGAATTAGCTTGAAAGGAAGAATATTCTTATTCTGGGCTGCAGGCTCTCCTTAGCAAATGAGAATAAACAGAGGGGATATATATTTCCCAATTAACCTTATTTTGGCCTCCCAGTATGTATGAAAATCTGTTTTATACAATCTTATGAACACTGGAGGTCTATTTTTGTGGAATTCAACATTTCCTAATTGATCATTCATCTAATGATAAGTCAAGATGCTTCTTGTCATTAGGCATTCATATTTAACTATTAATAAATCTAATAATAAATCTGGTACTCATTATCATATTGAATATGGTACACTATCATACTGAACATGACTTGTTTTGTTTTAATTTCTTTCTGCAAAATTATCCTGATTTTTGCTTAAAAACCAATCTGTTTTCCCAAAATAAAATTTGGTTTAACACAGAGGCATACACACATGCCATACTGTTTTCTTACTGTGGAAAGACAAGCAGTGAAACGTTCAAGAGCTATGGTAATGGTATGTAATATGCACTTGTAGAAAGTAAAACTGAATTGCCTCCAGTACTTATATCTATGTAGTACATTAATTATAAAAATGTTTCATATTTGAAAATAAAAAGAGGCTGTTATAGAGACTGGAAATTACTTTCTTCCTTTAGTAGATAGTGGAAACCATTCCATTTGAAGATTTCCATTTACTGTGTGAGGCTTTATTTATCCAGCATAAAATATATGCAGATACCTGGAATGGAATGGCAGAGGGGTGCGTCTCTGCTTCTAAGTTCACTGCATTCCAAGCCAGATAACAGTTGAATGTTATATTCAACATTCTCAACATTCATACTCTTGCCTGTGGTAATGTTTGTTATTTCTTCTACAATCAATGCATTCACACAGAGACCCAATTTATTTTCTGAATTTTTTAGATATTGTCTTATACAAAATTGAATTGTTTCATGATCTAATTCTGGGATGTCATGCCCCTGATGGACACTGACTCTGAGAAAGAGGAGGAACAGCCAACAGGGAGTAGAAGTGTGACTCCAGAGGTGGTGGAGAAGGCTGGGGAAGGGCAGAGGCCAGCTGAGCAGTCAGAGGATCTAGGCCCATCCCCTATCCATCCTAGGTCATGCAGGGAGGAGAGGATCAGGGCAAAGCGAAGTCTACTCAAGAAGATATTACCATGATCCTCCTTGTGGCTTGCAGGTGGGAGCTATGTATATAAGTTTGCAACTTCGCAGTTAGAATTTGCAGGAGTCAATTTAGTGTTCAACTTGAAAGAGGTTTATCTTTGCTGGCATTATTTCCATGGACTTTTCTCGGTTATTTTCCTGGAGTTTATGATTAGTTATCTTGGCTTGCTTCAGAACTCTCATCAATGCAGTTTGTTTTGGTTTTCTGTTTGCCTCATTATTTACTTTTGTGACTTTAAACTGTGCCTAATAAAACAGTGAGGTTAAGTTCAAGGCCTTACCGGACTTTAATATATGTTTTGGGTTTTGGGTTATTTTGAGAGACTACGGGTTATCATATGGGACTTGATGATGATTTTTATGATTACGAATAAGAGTAGATGAAGATTATGGTGATGATGATGATGATGATGATGATGATGATGATGATGATGATGATTTCTTGTTTTTTCTTTGAAGACATTTTGCTTCTCATCTAAAGCCCATGTCACACTGGCCAACGGATTCAAAAAGGACACAGCGGACGAGCAAAATGTTCCATCCATTGTTATCTGCTCTAAAAAGGGGCAAAAATTTGCATAACCGGAGCGGATAACACGGACGCGGGGAGGACGCAGGGCGGATGCAAAGCAGATGTGGAATGGAAGCCCAGTGGATGGAAGTTGATGGGAGCGGATGGCACATCTGCTAGGCTTCCGGGGAGCCTCAGCAAAGCGGACGCAGAACGGATACAGCGGATGCAGAGCGGACGCCGAACGGATAAAGCGGATGCACAGCGGATGCAGAGCGGAAGCCTAACGGATGCCTGGCATTAATTGCGCATGCGGAGAGGATGCATTGAGTCAGCCCTGCAGATATAACGGAAGCAGCTCGGAAGCAGGTCGCCATTCAGAGGAAAAACCTGCTGCAAGACACATCGACTGCCTTGCCTGCCCTGCCTGCATGTCTGCCTGCCAGCCTTGCTGCCAGCCTTGGTGCCTGCCTCCCTGCCAGCCTTGCTGCCAGCCTTGGTTCCTGCCAGCCTCCCTGCCAGCCAGCATCCCCACAACCATGCGGAAGCACAGCAAGCCTCAGCCATCTGCTGCCAGTCCTGGCAAGAGGGACAGGGCTACCATCCCGCCCCCTGGCCCTCACTCTGGTTCTGCTGGGGCTTCTGCAGCACGGCCTCACTCTTCTGGGGCTGGGGCTTCTGCTGCTTCTGCTTCTGGAGGAGTTGATGACAAGCACTCCAGCACCAGCCACCTCCACAGCACCTGCACCCTTCACCCCTGGGACTGAGTGACCAAGAGGAGTGCCAGATACTCATTTTTGTCTTATAGCTTGTTGTTAATAAAGTCTATTTATGATTCACACACTTGCTTCATTTCTTTTTTTTAATAAAGTCTTGGTGGAAACTTTTAGAAATGGTTTAAGCCTTTGCATGCTTGAGGGATGGGTAAGGATAGCAGGGGGATGGGCAGGGATACCTTTGGGATGGGTAATACCTGTGGGATGGGCAGGGATACCTTTGGGATGGGTAGTAGCTCTGGGATAGATAAACCTCCAGTGCAAGCATACTGGGACTTTATGGTCTACCCTCACAGGTGCCACACCTATGGCCCCTTATTATCAATAACAATATAATCAATCATCCACACATGTCAACATAAACACAACTCTTTATTAAATGCCCTGTTCATTGTAGGGCCACCCAACATACATGGCACAATCTCATCAGTGTGATGAGACAGGCTGAAGGAAGCATCCATTAAGCATCTACCATCCTGTCTTGCCACTCCCCTGCTCCAGCTGGGGAGTTGCACCAGTGTTTCAGGAGGTTGCGCTGCTTCTTCGCCTCACGTGAGGCTCTGTTGGGGCCTTGCACATCCTGAGTGTTGATCAGGTTTTGCCCTTGCCTCCATTCCCCAGGCTGCATGTCCCCATGTCCCCATTGCCTTGTTGACGGTCCACAAGCCTTCAAGGGCTTCATGAGGTAGGTTCTGAGGGAGAAGGCATCATCGCCAATGATGAAGTAGGGCACATCTTGTGTGTCATTGGGTAGGGGGTCTGGATCTGGAAAACCCATGATGAGGTTGCGTTCCAGCCCATCCTTGAGGTCACTTCCATTTTATACCTGTCCACCTGAAGCTGACCCGTTGCCTGAAGCATCGATGTAAATGAACTTGTAGTCAGCATCGACCATGGCGAAGAGGATGATGCTGAAGAAGCCCTTGTAGTTGTGATAAGTGGACCCCGACTTGGCTGGCGCTTTGCAGGCCACGTGCTTGCCATCTATGGCTCCAACGGTGTAGGGGAAGTTCCACTTCTGATACCACTGCTCTGCAACTTTCTTCCAGCCTTCTTCAGTGGAGGGGCACTGGAGGACCTCCTCCATGTACTCTTCAATGATGGCCTGCACCACTTCTCTGACCACAAAGCTGATGGTGCTGGGTGGCACCCTCCAGCCGTACTGCATGCTCCTGTAGGTGGTCCCTGAGGCCAGGTGGCGCAGAGTGAGTGCCACCTTGATCCCAGGTTCCAGGCTGGGTCGGAAGTTGGTGTTTGTCTTGCTCAACCTGGGTGTCAGCCGCTGCACAAATTTGTCAAACATGGCTGGAGGCATCCTCATGAAGTTCTGGAACGCCTGAGTTTCTTCGCTCCTCAGCTCCACCATCAGCTTGTTGTACAGTCCATCTTCTGCTCTTCTGGCGAACCATCTTTGAACCCAGACTTTTTTTGGGTGCCTCCTTTTCTTCCCGTAGTAGAGTTCACAGAGCCTGTAGATGGTTTTGCACTGTTGCAGAAGGATGGTGGCTGCCGAAAGGACTTTGTCACAAACAACGGTGGACATGACTGGATGCTACGGAAGAGGAAGAGCCAGATGAAGGCTGCAGAAGTTTGCACTACTGGGCTGCTGTTCTGAAAGTGAGATGTAGGCGAGTTGCTCCCCCTTTTTATCGGCAGTATAGGTTTTCCGCTAGGCATCCTCTAGGCATCCTCTAGGCATCCTCTAGACATCCTTAATATCCGAGATAGGTCCCCTCTGCGAACGTTTTTTCCATTTTAAATGCTTTATTTCCATTCTGCATCCACTAGGCATCCGTTCTGCATCTGTTCCGCATCCGTTCCGCTTCCTCCCTGTGTCCGGGTGGATGCGAGTTGTGCGGATGCGCAGCGGATGCCTAGCGGATATAGCAGATGCGTAGCGGATGCATAGCGGATGTGTAGCGGATTGAGAACGGACAAACTGGATACTTTTTCGGCGCAAAAGTTTTAGGCAGCCCAAAACTTTCGGAGCGGATGAAACGTCCATAAATGGATGCTGGACAGATAGAGAGGAAGCCAAACAGAGGCAGTGAGAACATCGCATTTTTGAACGGATGGCAAGGTTTTTTGTCCGTTTTACATCCTCTTTGCATCCGTTGGTTCAGTGTGACATGGGCTTAAGAAGCTTCTTCAGCTCTTCTTCAGCCCATGTGAGGAATGTAAGGATTTATTTTCCTTGCAGACAGCTGGTCATTTACATTCCTTTTGAACAGGAGTGTCAAACTCACATCATTATCACATGATGTATCACAAACATTTTCCCTTTTGCTAAACCAGGAGTGGGCATAGCCAGCACATGACACATCTGGCCCGCAGCCGGCGAGTTTGACACCCCTGTTTTAGAGAGTCATTGAGGCCACTTGGAGGTTTATATGTGTCCTCAGCATCACCTGAGTAGTGCAAATGGGAGTAGAACCTTCTTTGAACTACTGAAAGGACTGTATTGTTATCTGTCTTATTCTTTCATTGAGAAGTTGAACTTGCTTTCTGCAGGATGTTTTCCGCCCTGTATTATTTCACTGTTGAACACAAACACAGGCTGTTGGGGATGAGTCTGTGCTGTCTGTATCTCAAACTGAAGCATAAATGGTTCCTGTAGTCTGCATTCATCCCAACAGTATTCATCCCAAAGTACATAGCTAAATGTCTATGCAGATTCTCAGTCATCCAGGTCATGGTTGCACTAAAGATGTTTTTCAAGAGACAACTGAACTTCCTTGTTTTTACTTTCAGAGAATTATGACCTGGATGACTGAGAATCTCCACAGATACAGAGGAGAAGGTAGATCTGGGATTATTGGCTTGTTTCCTTTCATCTTTTTTAATTTGTTCTTTAATGAAATTAAGCTTATATCTGTGAAGTCTATTTATTAGATTGCTTCTAAAATAATATTTAAAATGTATTATCATTTTCTTTATTTTGATTTACAGTACACTTGTTCACTGATTTATTATTAACTTATTGAATTACTTTTCCTATTTTTTATTGGGCATAATCTATGCCCAATAAAATTCAGCTTGATTTGCTTCAAAGGAACATCATTCAATATGAAAGATAGAGCACACATTTTGTTTGAGTGTCTTCAGATCTGTGATTTTGTAAAATTTTGATTAATCTGTTTGCTAACATTCTTTTTACAACTTATTACAACTTTTATTGTTTTATCAATGTATAAAATACAAAGAAAACCAAAAATATAAAAAATTAACCGACGAAAGAAGAAAGGAGAAAAGAAAATGTAAGATACAAGGGAATAAAGAAAAGGGCATTGACTTCCAACTTGATTTGTGCTTAGGATGGGGAAAAAAATGAAATTTTGACTTTGGTTTTGCCAACGAAATTGTTGTCATAGAAGTTATATACTAATGTGTAAAAGTAAAAAGTTGAGGTTGTAATGTTGTTATCTTGCACTGTGCTAAAAAGTTTCGTAACATTCTTGAAAAGTTACCCAGATTTATTTTACTGAGTATGGCTAAAAAAACCTTTAAATATATTAACAATCATATTAATCACTTCATCAGCAAAGGAAAAATTCTGATACTGAGAGCATGGCAAAGGACATCCAGACAAAGGACTTTTTTTTATTAAAAAGGAAAATTAATTACACAAATATTCTGTCTTGCTTGCTTATTCAAAATTAATTTTATCTGGGAGGAAAAGAAAGAGAGAGGGAGAATATTATTTTAAAACAGTCATATGAAACTGCTTCCGGTGGTAAGGCAAGGATGAACAGAGGTGCAGAAGCCCGCCCATGGTTTCAGTTAATCTCATTTTGTGGTTGGTGTGATCCTTTGAGGGTGCACGAGTCCTGGATATTCATGCCAGTGTGGGGGAGACTCGAGCTGCAGTGTGGGGAAGTCAACCCCCCTGCAGCGAAGAGGAGCCCTCCAGAGCCCAACAAGCAAGAAACAGCTGTCCATCAATGGTGGCTCCAAAATCTGGACTGCCACCAATGCAAAGAAGTGAGTGAGTGACAGTTTGAGGGACCATTGGTGAAGAGTGTGGCAGAGAAAATTAGCGGCAGAGAGGATGATTGGAATGCAATAGACTTTTATAAGGCTGCTACAAGCGTCTGTCTGGAGCCCTAAAAGGAAGCAGCCAAAAATCGGCTGCAAGGCAAATGAGTGAAGGGGCTTGGCAGACAGAAGAAAGATAGAGGATAATAATGAGTAAAAAGGGAAGCTTATGAGGTCGGGAGATATACCACACCAACATTAATAGAAGGGAATCTAGTGGTTGGAAGGTGACTTGAAGGTGTTGGGGATTTGGACTATTTCAGTTGATTTTTATGCTGAAAGACTTTATTAAATCAGAGACGGGAAGAAGATCGGAGCTGGTGGAATAAAAACAGTGCAGCACCACAGGCGATATTTAGAAAGCTATTGTAACAATATAGCTGATGTAAACCACTTAACTGCCCTTCAGGAAGTATATTGATTTAACTGAGGAGGTGGTTTCATCTGAAGAAAATCAGGAAAATTGAACTGAGGGATGCTAAGACAAAAAGTAAAAGTGGAAGTTTCCAAATGTGCGGAGATACTGTGTAATTATAGTCACTACTCAGCATGTCTTACCTCCCCACTTCCAGTGCTTTTGGAGTGTAAGCTCTTAAAACTTAGAGTTGGAAAGCTAAAAACTTACTTTAAAACTCCTTTTTTCTTTTCTTTACTCTCTTTTTCCTGTATACACCTGCTCTATTTTCTTTACTCCCCCACCCTCCAGCGCTATGATGAACTATCTCTCCTTTTTCAATCCCTCTTTGTAAAGTTTCTAAATATGAATACCGAGGAAAGGAAAATTGATTGTTGTAATTGATTGATAAACAATTGAATTAACTGATCGAATTGATTTACTAATAATAGTGATAGTTATACTTTGATTAGATATATATGAAAAATAGTAAGAACATTAAGTATTGTTTAATTAATAACTATAAAGGATCTTATATATTAATGTTACAATTCATTGTGCAATCACTCTAAATATTTAATTAATTCACTTGGGGGTGAATGTAATATTGTTTGTGTTTAAGAATATTTAAAATAAGGTTATATAATACATATATTTATAATATTTAAAATAGTTGGATTTGGATATAATATTTATATATTTTTTCTATTACGTGAAGTGATGTATAGAGGCTGAGCACTGAGGCCTTAAAAAATTATATATGTGATTTAGAATTTGGATTTAAAATAATACGGTGATAATATTTTTATCAATAAGAACTTATACTCCAGTAAATTGCCAAAGAGTACATATATCTAGCAGATAGATAGATTAAGTAATTAGATATCAGTCAATCCTAATATAGATATTCTATTACTGAATGTTAATTTTGGATAATATAATTAATATATTACAACAACAGAAACAAATCTTAAAAGAAATTACTTCCACAACAACTACAACTGGAAGAAAGGTCACCCTGACATTAACAACCACGTCGGCAACAGCTTCGCCGATGGCACAAAAAAACATTGAAGAAACATTACCAGTGGAGAAACAAGCTAACATCTTGAATGCCAACATCCAATCAATTCAATTACAGGAATCGATGATGAAGCTGCAAGAAACAATTATGAAAAACCATAATGAGACGAGAGCAGATATAAATGAATTAAAAGAGGAGATGGGGAAACTAAAAGCAGAAATGAAAGTGGATATCTCCAAAGTAGAGAACAAAATTGGATTATTACAGCAGGCCTTGGAGAAAGATGAAGTAACAATAAAAGAGGTAGAGATCAGGACAGAACGAACTGAAAGGAAATTAGAAAGGGTAGAGGGACAATTCAAGAATGTAAGTAAAGAAATGGAGGACTCACTAGTCTACCTAGAGATGGTTAAGGCTGCTACATACTTGAGATTCCAAACTATAGTGGAATCAAAAGAAGAAGACTTGGAACAACTAATGGCAGGAATATTGGCTGGATTATTGAAAAAGGGTAAAGATGACATCTTGAGGGAGTTTGATGAAGTTTACAGGGTTAGCACTAATTATGTGAGACATCACAAGTGTCCCAAAGAAGTCCATATACAATTTGCGAGAAGGAGTGTCCGGGATATGATATATAGGATGACAAGAGATAAATCAATCACGTATAAAGGCAGAGAAATCTTGGTTCTCAAACAAATACCAAGAAAAGTAAAAGAACAAAGATGAAATTATAAATTCTTAGGAGCTTACCTAAATCAGAAAAGAATCACATTTAAATGACTAATCCTAGAGGGGTTGTTAGTTTCTTGGGATGAGAGGAAAATCAAACTAGATTCCATGGAAAAGGCCCAGGAATTTTATGAACAGTTGGTAGGCCCGGAAGACCAAAGTAGTAAAGATGAACTGGAAACAAACTTCCAGGAAGATTAAGGCTATCATAAGAACAGAGATAGAACTTTAGGAAATCAAGGAAATACTCAATTACAACAGGAGAGAGAAGAAAGTAGGACTTTCTTCAGGAGAGACTGGAGCAGTCACAAGACAAAGAGCAAAACAGAACTAATTAAATGGAAGAAGAAAATAAACCATTATCAATTAATATAAATGGTTTAAACTCAACGATAAAAAGGAAAAGGATGATAGCTAAATTAATCAAACAAAATGCTAATATAATATGTCTACAAGAAACTCAAATAAAGAAATCAAATGAAAAATATTTAGAATGCCCAAAATTAGGGAAGCTATTCACCGCACCAGCAGATGTGGGGAAAAAGAAAGGGATTGCAGTATATGTCAAAGAGGATATGAAAGCAGATTTAACATGGTTGGATCCTGAGGGAAGAACTCTGGTTTTGCAGATCTGGATTAATGCCATCACAATTCTCTTAGTGGTAATCTCTGCCCCGAATGGAGATCAAAAAGAGTTTTTTAAGCATCTTTATGGAAAAATAGTTGGATTGGAAAAAAGAAATATTTATATTTTAGGGGACTTTAATTCTATTACTGATTATCAAAAAGACAGTAATGGGGGAACGAACAAAGGGAAAAAAAGAGAGCTTCCCAAAATATGCATGGAAATGATGAAGGAGTTAAATTTGATTGATATATAAAGAAGATTACATCCTGAGAAAAACAATTTACATTCTATTCAAATCCTCATCAAATATGGACATGAATTGATATGGCATGGATGAATGGTGAAATAGCAAATGAGATAAAAGGGACTGAAATCCTACCCAATGAATGGGCAGATCACAACCCAATTCAGATAATATGGAAGGGAAGGGAAAAACCAAGAAAAGATGGATGTTAAATACTCAGTTAATAAGAGAAAAAGAATGCATTAACAAACTCAAGGAGGGGGAGAAGGCGGAGCTACGTCTCGGTGTTACAGCTGCGATCTCGGGGCTCTGAGATCTCAGCTGATATTTTTGCCTCTGGTCGGTTCTAACGGACCTAAACCGTCCCGTAGAGACGGGGATTGTGAAGGGCACAGTCCCAGGATCCCAGAGATATCGCAAAATCTCTGGTTTGATCCGGGAGAAGCCCTTTTGCTGGAAGCAGAAAGGCAGCCTCCAAAGCTGCTGAAGTCGGGACAACTCCGGAAAGAAAGGGATTTAAATGAGCGTGTATCGGTTGGGTGAGAAATTCTTTTGCATTATAAATTGATTAAGACTTGAAAGGACATCCTGAACAAAGAAGAAATCTGTGGCTTTATTTTTGTTTTGACTGAACCTTGGTTGAGCGGCGTTTAAGTGATGTCAAATTGAGACTTGGATTTTTTTTCTTATTTTCTTTGAGGACTTTAAGGTGACTTTGTAGGTAACCGGATTGAATTTTCTCTTATATATATTTTTATTTTTTACTTGATTTTTATTTTTTATCTTTTTAACTTTCTTTTTAGGATAGAGGCTCCCTTTGACTATCTTTTTTTTTCTTTTGTTTGAGTTCTTTATAAATATTTTTTCTTTTGGCTGGGGGGGGAAAGAGTATTAAGAGATGCTGCAACACTGCCAACTAGAGGCTTGAAAATATTTTATTTGAATTGGGGAGAAAAGCACTTTTTTTCAAGGACATTTTAATGTGATAAGATAGAGGGAGAATACAGTAAAATATTATTACAGGTGCTCTCTTGGACTCTTATCAATATCTCAACATTTGAGGCTTGGCTTTGAAGCTGCTGGAGAAGACAGTCATAATAAGAGCCTTGGATAAAGAAATAAAGTGCAGTGTACAGTGCATATATATATATATATATATACCTTTGAAACTCCTACTCGCCAGCCTTTTTGGTAAATTTTAACTCTAGTATTTTTGCTTTTTATTTTAAAGGGAAAGCCTCGGAGTTCTTTCTTTTTTCTTCTCTTTCTTTTTTTTTTCTCTTGCTTCTTTGCTTCTTCCATTTATTTTAATTGGATTAGGGTCTAGAAGAACCTGAAGACCTTTCTTTTTCCTTTTTCCTTTTTTCTTTTTTGGTTTTGTGCTTTTTACTATTGGATTTTTTTTTCTTTTTGATTTTTTTGGACTATATTTGGTTACTATACCAGCTGGATTTAAAGTCAAAGAGAGCTTGAAGCCTTGGAAATATTAAAATGAGCAGGAAGCCAAAATCATTCGGGGTTTTTGCTTCTACCTCTGCTTCCCCACCACTTGAAGGACAACTTTTAATTCAGACAATGTTGAAGGAAGATAAGGAACAAGAAAAAGTAAATTTACAGATGATTATGCAAGGAATTCAAGATATTAAGATAAAAATAGATACCATGGACAAAAAAATAGAGAAATCTGATGAAAATTTTAAACAAATGATGGGAAAGTATGAGGAGAGATTCCAAAAAATTGAGGAAGAAGGAAAACAAAGAGAGGAGAAGATTGGAAATATTGACACTAGATTAACAGTGATAGAACAAGAAAAAAATGGGATGTTGAGGTGGGAGATGGAAAGATCAGAATTTTATCTTAGATTTCAAAATATAGAAGAGGAAAAAGGAGAAAACTTGGCTGTGATAATGATAGAAATATTGGCAGATCTTCTGGAAGTTACTGAGGAAAAAATGATGGACGGAGTAGATGAGATATACCGAGTTTATACAAGATATGCGATGAGAAATAAACTACCAAAGGAAGTACATATTAGATTTACTAAAAAATCCATCAGAACACAAATATTACAAGTGGCAAGAGAAAAAGCATTGAAATATAAAAATAAAGAGATTGTAGTTTTAAAACAAATACCTAGAAGAGTGAGAGAGATGAGAAGAGAATATCTATTTTTGACCAAAATGCTACTGGAAAATGAAGTGAACTACAGATGGCTGATACCAGAAGGACTAATTTTTACGTGGCAAGAGCAGAGACATAGAATTGACTCGATTGAAAAAGCAGAATTTTTTTATGCAGAATTTTTTGGAAGAAAAAAAGAGGAGGCAGAGAAAGAGATCTCATTAATTGAGCTTCTGGAGGAACAACTGGAGACTGAAAAAGAGAAAGGAGTTGTAGGTGGACAGGTAGACAGTAAAGAACAACGTGAAGTGAGAGCTACGAGAGCTGTTAGACCTAAATATAAAGCATAATCATGGAAGAAAAAAAACTGATTACAATGAATATAAATGGACTTAACTCAGCTGTTAAAAGAAGGAAAACCTTTCACAAATTAGAGAAATTAAAATTTGATATAATTTGCTTACAAGAAGTTCATATTAAAAAGCAACATGAGCATTTGTTAGTACAGCCAAAATTAGGGAAAATATTTACTTTTTTGATTCAATGTAAGAAAAGAGGAGTGGTTCTCTACATTAAAGAAGATATTCCAGCAAAACTGATCTACACGGATGAAGATGGAAGAGTATTAATGGTGGAAATAATGGATAATAATAAAAAAATACTCTTGATTGCAATTTATGCTCCGAATGATAAACAAGAAGAGTTTTATAAAAAACTACATATGGAAATAATTAGACTGGACTATGTTAACATAATTATGATGGGAGACTTTAATGGAATTGTGGACAATAAATTGGACTATATAACAACAACAACAAAACAAAATAGAAAGATTCACCCTAAATCTTTTTTTAAAATGACAGATGAATTAACTTTAAAAGATATTTGGAAAGAAAGAAATGTTAAAACTAAACAATATACTTTTTATTCTAATAGACATTTATCATGGTCCAGGTTAGATATGATTTGGATCTCAACAGAATTAATATCTACTATTCAAGAAACAAATATTGAAATAAGTACTTGGGCAGATCATAGTCCAATGACAATTAAATGGAAGGGACAAA
>BLBF01000052.1:16123422-16159023 GCA_015471245.1 Laticauda colubrina | reverse complement strand
GTGGTAATAAGGAGAAAAAGGAAATTATTCGAGATTATTATGGACAACTATATAAACAAGAGAATATTGATGAGAAAAAAATTAAACAGTATTTACAGAATGTTAACTTACCGAAGATACCTAAAGAGACTGAAGAAATGTTAGAAAGCAATATAACAATGATGGAATTAAATGAAGCATTTAAAAGACAAAATAATGGGAAAGCACCAGGTCCAGATGGGCTTCCGGCAGAATTCTATAAAAAATTTCAAGAATCATTGAACACTCCATTGTTAGAAATTATGAATGAAGTTATGTTAAAAAAGATGACACCCAAAACATGGTCAGAGGCTTATATTACACTTATTTTAAAGGAAGAGGCTGACCCGTTGCAAATTAAGAACTATAGACCTATTTCCTTATTGAATGCAGATTATAAAATCTTTGCTTCAATCTTAGCAGAAAGACTGAAAAAATATTTAAATAATTTTATCCATCCAGATCAAAATGGATTTCTACTAAAGAGACAAATTAGAGACAACATGAGAGTAATTCTGGATACCTTGGAATATTATGAGGCTCATCCTGAAAAACAAATGGCTTTGATATTCCTAGATGCTCAAAAAGCATTTGACAATGTGAACTGGAGATTTATGTTATTATTATTGGAACAGATGGGCTTTGCCAGAAAATTTATTCAAGCAATAGAAGCCATATATAATAAACAGACAGCAAAGGTAATGATGGAGGGAGAATTTACAGATCTTATTAATATAAGAAGAGGTACAAGACAAGGATGTCCCCTATCTCCTTTATTATTCGTATTAACTTTGGAAGTGTTGAATAGAAATATTAGAGATGACAAAAATATAAAAGGAATGAAAATTAAAAAGGAAGAATTTAAACTACAAGCTTTTGCTGACGATTTAGCTTTTATTCTGGAAGACCCGTTAGAAACCGCTCCAAAGTTATTGGAAAAGATAGAGACATATGGTGAGATGGCTGGCTTGAAAATAAATAAAGATAAAACAGAGATTTTGACAAAAAACATGTTATTGAGACAAAGAGAAGAACTGACAGATCTTTTGAAAATTCAAATTACAAACAAGGTTAAGTATCTGGGGATATATTTGACAGCAAGATGTAGCACATTAAAAGAGAATAATTATATTAAACTTAAACAACAGATAATTACAGATTTGAAGAAATGGGAAAATTTACAATTGTCATTAATAGGGAGAATTTCAACAATTAAGATGAATATTTTACCTAGAATTTTATTTCTCTTTCAAACAATACCAATTAGACTTGGAAAAGACTATTTTGAAGATTTAAATAAAACTATGTTGAAGTTTATATGGCAAGGTAAAAAAGCGAGAATAAAGTTAAAACTTTTGCAAGATGCTAGAAATAGAGGAGGTTTTGGCCTGCCTAATTGGGAACTGTATTATCAAGCTGCAAGTTTGATGTGGGTCAAAGAATGGATAACATTAAGAAAACATAGATTGTTGACATTAGAAGGACATGATTTACTGTTGGGCTGGCATGCTTTTTTATGGTACAAGGGAACTAAAACACAGGGGTATTTCAGAAGACATTATATACGGGAGTCTTTGTGGTTAAATTGGGAGAAGATAAAAAAACAATGTTACTTGAAAATTCCAGTTTGGTTATCGACTATTGAAGCATTTTCCTATCCTATGATCTATAAAAAGGAACAAACAGTTAGATATGGGGAACTGTTGGATGAAAAGGATGGACTTAAAACGATCCAAAATTTAGAGGAACAAGGTATAAGGATGAATTGGTTTTCATATGCGCAAATACACTCAAGATATCTTGAAGATTTTAAAACGGAAGGATTCCATGATAAACAGACTGATTTAGATAAGATATTGATGGGTACTGATGAGAAAGTGATTAAAAAGTTATATGGTTATTTATTGGGAATTAAGCTAGAGGAAGAACAAGTTAAAGAAACTATGATTGCATGGGGGAAGAATTTTGGATATGGAATTGATTTAGAGCAATGGCAAAAATTGTGGTCTCAAAATTATAAAATGACAATGTCAATAGCATATAAAGAAAACTTGTATAAGATGTTTTACAGGTGGCACCTTCCCCCGACAAGAATAGCAAGAATGTTCAAGAATAAATCTGAAAAATGTTGGAAATGTCATCAGATACCTGGCTCATACTATCATATGTGGTGGACTTGTGAGAATGCTAGAAAATATTGGACTAAAATTCACATGTGGTTGGAAAAAATGACAAAGAAACACATAGACTTGAAACCAGAGATCTTTTTATTGGGAATTTTACCTGATATATATAATAAAGACTTGAAATATTTGATTGTAAATGTATTAACAGCGGCTAGGATTGTATTTGCTAAAAACTGGAAGAATGAGAAAATGCCATTGCAGGAAGAAATTATTGAGAAAATATTGGAATGTGCTGAGATGAGTAGATTGACATTTGAAATTAGAGAACAAGAAGATAAACAATTTTATGCAATTTGGGTTTTTTTTTATCAATGGTTAGATGATAAAATACAATAATAGAGCATTAATATTATATATATGAAGAGTTTTTAGGATTGTTTTGTTATGATTATATGATAAATTATAGAATAAACTGTTTGAAGTATTGTTATCTCGCAAAGCATGAATGATTAAAGGAATAGTCAGAAAAAGATTTTTCTATTTTTATTTTTTTTTAGTAATATTAGAATATGGATTGACAATATGAGTGGTTATGCAATATAATTGTAATTGACACTATAAAATGAATGCACAAAACTGATGAACCAACCGATACACCGGAAGTATATATGAGAGTAGATGTTTTTAATGTTTTGTATGTTTGTCTGTTTGTAGAAAATTAATAAAAAAGTTTAAAAAAAAAAAAACAAACTCAAGGAGGAATTAAACTATTTTTTGAAGGAAAATGATAATAGAGCAACTACGAAACAAAACAAATTTGGGATATAATGAAGGCAGTAGTAAGAGGTATAACAATCTGTTTTAACACCAGGAGGAATAAAAAATACACCCAGCAAAACAAATTACAACAAAAAATTAAAGAATTAGAAACTCAATTATAGAGTACCCCAAAGGATTTAAAATTGCAAAATCAGATGACAATAACTAAACATAAATTGAATTGAATTGAACAAGAGAGAATGATTATAAATCTGAATACAACTAGACAAACTCATTTTGAGCATGCCAACAAACCAGGGAGATGGCTATCATATAGACTTAAAAAATGGAAAGAAAAAAGATTGATTTATCAGCTAATAGATGGAAAGAGGGATGTACAACAAGGGATAGAACAGAAAAAAGAAATTGCCCATAAATATTTTGAAGAGTTCTATAAAAAGGAAGAAGTTAATGAAGATAGGATAAGAAAATATTTCGATGAAATGAAGGATAAAGCAATTGGGGAAGAAATGGAAGAATTATTAAACAAAGACGTTACTTGGTTCGAGCTGAAATCAGCAATAGAGAACCAGAAAAACAACAAATCCCCGGGACCAGATGGGATCCCAGGGGAGCTTTACAAGGCAATAGCAGAACAAATAGGACCTCTTATGGTGTAAGTTTTTAATGATGTCTTATTGGAAGCCAGGATGCTGAGCTCATGGAGGGGGGCATTGATTTAGCTGATCCTGAAGGAGTATTTGGACCCCTGATATATACAAAATTATAGGCCGATTTCTTTGCTAAACACTGACTACAAAATATTTACTTCTGTTATAGCAAGTTGACTAAAAAGAATGTTAAATGAGAGATGAAGACCAAAATGGATTTCTCCCGACCAGACAAATCAGGAATAATTCTGATTATTATATATCCACCTCGAAAAACAAATAGCACTTATGTTTTTAAATGCAGAGAAGGCCTTCAATAATTTAAATTGGCAATTTTTAATCCAAAAAAATTATAATATGAATTTAGGCACTAAATTTGAAAATATTATAACAACCATTTATGATACACAACAGGCAAATATTATAATAAACAGGGAATATACCCCCCAATGAAAATAGAACAAGGAGTCAGACAGGGCTGCCTACTCTCCCCCTGCTCTTCATGTTATCACTAGAAGCATTATTAACACAAATTAAACAGAAACCAGATATAAAAGGATTAAAGGTTAAAAAAGAAGAATATAAGTTGCAAGCATTTGCGAATGATATGATCTTTTTCATTGAAGAACCAATAGAAAGAGGACAGAAAACTGATGAATGAATTAGAACAATTTGGAGCAGTAGCAGGACTAAAAATTAAAAGGAAAAAAACAAAATTAATGACTAAAAATTTAACAGAAAAACAGAAATTAGAACAAGAAGAAGTTATGGGACTACAAGTGATGAAGAAAGTTAAATATTTAGGAATATGGCTGACAGCACATTGTAAAGGCCCGGTCCCACTGCACTTACGGATACAAAGAAGATGTAAAACATTAAAAAAAGCTTGCCATCTGTTGGAAAACGCGATGCATCCATTGTGTACTCACTGCATACGTGTTTCATACGCTCTATCCGTCGAGCATCCATCCACTGCGATTTCATCTGCACAAGAAGTTTTTGAGCTGCACAAAACTTTGTGAGTGGATGACCTTTCTGCCACATACGATGTACATCCGCGACATATACGGGCAACAAACGTTCTATGTCCGTTATCATCAGTTAAACATCCACTGTATCCTCTCGGCATCCTCTGGCCATCCCCTCAACTCACATCCACTGCAGCTGAAAATGGAAAGAGGGAGGAAATGAAAGGTACACGGAACATCTACACAGCGTTAGTAGCATGGAAATAGAAAGGATGTAAGCATATGCATCTCATATATAAAGGATTAAAATGGACAAAACATTTGTATCTGGGATGTATCTCATATATTTAGGATGTCTGCAGTATGTCTAGAGTATGTAGAAGGACACCTAGCGGAAAACTGATATTTCCTATAAAAAGGGGGAGGAAATCACCTGGATCTCACTTTCAGTCCAGCAGCCCTGCTGTGCAGACCTCTTCAGCCTTGGTCTTGATCTTCCACATCATCCATTGATCTCCACCATGGATCATCACACACTCCTTATGGTAGCTGCCATCATTCAACACCAGAACCAAGCCCTCTTCAGACTGTTTCACCTTTTCTACGCAAGGAGAAGAAGGAGACATCCAAGAGCTGTGTGGGTCTGACGATGGATTGGGAGAAGAGCCAAGTACAGACTGTATAACAAGCTGATTGTGGAGCTGAGGAATGAAGATACTCATGCATTCCAGAACTTCATGAGGATGCCGCCAGCCATGTTTGATGAAATTGTTGAGCATCTGAGACCCAGGTTGACCAAGCCGAGCACCAACTTCCATCCCAGCCTGGACCCTGGACTGAAGGTGGCACTCACTCTGTGCCACCTGGCCTCTGGAACCACATACAGAAACATGCAGTATGCATGGAGGGTGCCACACAAAACCATCAGCAAAGTGGTCAGAGAAGTGGTGCAGGCCATCATCGAACAATTCGTGGAGGAGGTCCTCCAGTGCCCCACCACTGAACAAGGGTGGAGGAAAGTCACAGAACAGTGGTATCAGAGGTGGAAATTTCCCCACACCGTTGGAGCCATAGATGGGAAGTACGTGGCCTGCAAAACTCCAGCCAACTCAGGGTCCACTTATTTCAAGTACAAGGTCTTCTTCAGTATCATCCTCTTTGCCATGGTTGATGCTGACTACAGGTTCATCAAATCAATGCTTCAGGCAACGGGTCAGCTTCAGATGGCCAGATATATAATGCAAGTGACCTCAAGGATGGGCTGGAACGCAACCTCATCATGGGTTTTCCAGATCGAGACCCCCTACCCAATGACACGCAAGATGTGCCCTACTTCATCATTGGTGATGACGCCTTCTCCCTCAGAACATACCTCATGAAGCTGTACACTTCAAGATACCTCACCCGTAAAGAGAGGATCTTCAACTACAGGCTGTCCAGGGCAAGACAGGTGGTGGAGAACACCTTTGGTATCCTGGCCAACAGGTTCCAGACACTTCTCACCACCATGCAGCATGACCCAGAAACTGTGAGGAGCATCGTGGAAGCTTGCTGCATCCTGCCCTATCTCATGTGCACCCACTACCCAGTGTTGCAGAACAGACTTGTCGACCATCAACAAGGGAATGGGGACATGGAGCCTGGTGAATGGAGGCAAGGGCAAGACCTGATAGATACTGTGGATGTAGAATGCCCCAACAGAGCTTCATATGAAGGGAAGAAGCAGCGCAACCTTCTGAGACACTGGTGCAACTCCCCAGCTGGAGCAGTGGAGTGGCAAGACAGTATGAAAAATGATCAATGGATGCTTCCTTGAAGCTGTTGCATAACACTGATGATATTGTGCCAAGTATGTTGAGTGGTCCTACAATGAATAGGGCATTAATAAAGAGCTTTGTTTATTTTAAAATGTTTTGATCAACGACTAAATTGTTATTGATAAAAAAGGTCCATATGTGTGGCAGCTGGGATGGTGGACCATACAGTCCTACTATGTTTTTACTGGAGGTTTATCTATCCCAAAACTATCCTTATCTATCCCACAAGCATGGAAAGGCTTAACCATTTTTTCAAAGTTTTCACCAACACTTTATTAAGTAAAAAAATTGAACCCAGTGTCTTTAGCAAAGATAACCTTCATTAACTTTCTTCGGTAAACTTTATGACTTTATTAAATAAGCAAAATGAACCAAGTAAACTGTATTAAGTGTGTTAAGCAAAGATAACCTTTATTAACTTTCTTAGGTAAACTTTATGACTTTATTAAAAAAGCAAAATGAACCCAGTAAAGTGTCTTAAGCAAAGATAAACTTAACAAGTACAACTCAATCTCTGACACTATTCTCAGTCACTGTGAGTCATGTCCCTGGTCTCAACTGTTTAGCGGGCAGGGACTGTGGAGGTGGCTGTGGCTTGAGTGCTGGTCTGAGGCACCATTGGAGTGCTTGGCCCCGAGGGTACAAGGGATGGTGTGTTTAGGGAGCTATCCGAGAGCTGACTCAGTCCCGTGAGGTTGAGAGGCCCTTCATCAAGGACTTGAGATGTCAGGCCCAATACTGATGACAGATTGTCTGTTGACAGGCTTGGCTGTGGGGTGGAGGGGGGAGGAGTGTTGTGGGGCTGTCTGGTCTGCACCTGGATGAGGACTGGAGTCAGTGGTGTCTGATGAACCTGGGCCTGGACTAGGAAGTTCTGCTTGTGCTATGGGAAGTCCTGGTAGTCGTAGCCTTTGTAGGTGAGGGGCTGTTGAAAGCCGTGGAAGGGCTGTGTTATCACCTGGGGTGTAAGAGCAGACCTGGACTGGGTAGGAACAGCTTCATCTGGGCCTTGAGGGTTGTGCAGAAGTGCTTTGATCTTCTGCTTCATCACCTGGTACTGGGCCTCAGGCAGGTCCCTCAGGGTCTGGCTCACATAGGTGATGAAGGGCTTCCGGTCCAAGGATGGTATATCACTGTGGACCAGCTGAGAGAAAAGTTCTGTGCTGGTCTTCATTGTGTCCCTGATCTCCAACAGCACACTGTGGTCCTGGCCCTCCAGTCTGCCTCTCTGCCTGCATCCTCTGGAACTGGGAGTGGGGGTGGGGGTGGATTGGCCTCAGATGGCTGCTTCTTCTTCCATTTGTGACAGCAGGGCGTCATCCTCCATGGGATCCTCCAAGTCTGCTGGCATGGGGAATGCAGCTGTTGGGGGGGGGTCTCTGCCGTGGGGCCCTCTGAAGACACCTGCCTGGACAGGGTAGCTGGCTCCTGGCTGGAAGAGGACTGGCTGTCTGTGGGCTATCTGAGGGAGAGTGGTCTCAGAGGGGTTCTCCTCAGTGACGGATCTCACCCTCCAAGAAACTGCACTTGGCCATGATGTACATCTCCCGGTCAGTGAGCTTCACAGTGACCTGCCCGGATTTCTTGAGGTGTAGCTTGCCATACCAGGTGTGCATGTGCTTCCACCATCAAGGAGTACTTCTGCAGTGTACCCTAGGCTGTCTGCCTTGTCTCTCCAAGCTGCCTGCTTCTTCATGGTGTCCCGATACAGTCTGTGGCCCTTTCTCCAGAGGTACTCGTTCTCCCTCAGCCATTCCAGCACCTCATCCTCATGCTCCTCGGAAATGGTGTACTGTTTTCTCTCTCCCTTCTGCTTCCCTTGCCTCTTCCTCCCTCTGGCAGGGGCTTCAGCAGGGCCTTCAGGGGCTTGAGCAGCAGGGCCTTCAGCAGCAGGGCTTTGAGGGCCTTGGGACTGGTCTTCCACAGCAGTAGTAGCAGCAGCAGCAGCTTCAGAGTCAGTGCCAGGGGGTGGGATGCTGGTTCTGGCCTTCTTGCCAGGGCTTGAATGAGTAGGCACGGGCTTCCTCTTCTTGCCTGACTGACAAAGCATGGTGTTCCTGCAAGATGTATGTGGCAGCATGTCTTTTCCCTGTATGCTGACTGCGTGCATGCTGCATCCTTTTATATCCATGGAGCTGATGCAATTCATACTCCCCACATGCGCAGTGAATGGTTTGCATCTGATATTCATCCGCGCGACATCCCCTTTGTTTCCTATAGGTGTCCATGATGCATCCGCTTCATCCACTATGCATCCACCCCTTCTGCTATGCGTCCACTTCGAAATTCTCCCCTGGAACTCCTTCGGATGTGTCATCCATTTCCATCCACTTTCATCTGCTAGGCTTCCTATGAACATCTATTTAACATCCCCGCTACATACTACCCACGTCCATTCTTTTCCATTCTTTTCCATTCTGTTTATGCAAATTTTTGCCACTTTTTGGAGCAGATGACAACGGATGGAGCCACCCCCGAAATTTAGCTCATCCACTGTGTCCTTTATGCATACGTTTTGCGTCCGTCGGCCAGTGGGACCGGGCCTTTAGACACTAAAGGAAAACAATTATGATAAATTAATGCAACAGGTAAAGAAGGATTTAGAAACATGGGGCAAACTACAACTTTCATTATTAGGCAGGATTGCTGCTATTAAAATGAATATTCTTCCAAAATTCCTCTACATATTTCAGATGATTCCAATTAAAATACACAAAAAGTTTTTTTGAAGAACTTAATAAAATAACTGCAAAATTCATCTGGCAAGGGAAAAAACCTAGAATAAACTTAAAGGCAGTGCAGGATATGAAGAGCAGGGGAGGGCTGACACTTCCAAATTGGGAGTTGTATTATAGTGTGGCCTCTTTAGTATGGTTAAAGGAATAGGTAAATTTAACTAATAAGAGAATATTTCTCTTGGAAGGCCATGACTTACAGAGGGGGTGGTCTGCTTTTTTATGGGATATTGGGAAAACTAGCCAGAAATATTTTCACAGACACCTAATTATAGATTCATTATTAACTAATTGGAAGAAAATATGGAAAAAACACTGCTTAAAGATATCTGGATCTCAACAATGGAGGCAATGACCCACCCAAATAATCTGGATATTACTAAAATGATTAAAAATAAGGACCTATTGGATATGCAAGGAAATCTGAAATCATGGCAAGACCTTCAAGACCAGGGATTAAAAATTGATTGGTGGGCATATCTTCAAATTCAAAGTAGATACAAACAGGACAAGAAAGAATTTGGAATTAATAATAAACTTCAGCAATTAGATAAAATTTTACAAGGATCAGGCAAAAACAACAACAACAAAATTTTATAACTATTTATTCGAGGTAGAATTAGAGGAAGAAATTGTTAAAGAGAACATGATAGCCTGGAGTAGGAACATAGGATGTAATATCACCTTATTAGAATTGGAAAAGGTCTGGGGTAGAAATCATAAAATCAGGAGCGCACAAAGAAAATGCCTATAAATTTTTTTTACAGGTGGCACCTTCCTCCTTCAAGATTAGTGAAGATGCACCCAGTATGAGTCCAAACTGCTGGAAATGCTAAAAAAGAGAGGGAACTTTCTTCCATATGTGGTGGTCTTGTACAGAAGCTCAAAAATATTGGCAGAATATTAGAAATTGACTGGAGGAAATGACAAGACAACAGATTGAATTTAAACCAGAGTCCTTTCTATTAGGGATCTTTGATAAAGAACTACCCAAAAAAGCGAAATATATAATAATACATATTTTGACAGCAGCCAGATTGGCTTTTTCTCAATGTTAGAAACAGCCTCATGTTCCATCAGAAGAGATGATTATTCAAAAAATTTCAAGTTGTGCAGAAATGGACAAATTAACCTTGGCATTAAAAGATAAAAACACTTCAATGTATTACGACAGCTGGAAGTGCTGGTACAAATGGATATACCAAAGACAGATTTCACACTAAAAGGCAAAAGAAGACATGATAGAATCATAGTAGTGATATACAGATATGTAAGGATTAATTGTGTATATGGTATAAAATAAGGATAAAAAGGAGGTCTCACAGCTGTTGAAAATGAAAATGTTTTTAATTGTTTTCTATCTTTTTCCTTTTATTCTTTTTTTTTCTTGTTTTCTTTTTCTTTCTTGCATTTACGTAAGTGGTGTTGGTCTATCTTAATTGTAAAATCAATAAAGTATATTACAAAAAAAATAACAGTCATGAGGTCACAATTGGCAAATTTGAAATAATATTTATATAACACCCTGCAACTAAAATATTATACACCAGATTTCTTCCCTTTATAACTGTTTTCTCCCAATCAACATCCATGTGCACTAAAAATGAATATTGTTTATTTCCACTGTATTTTATAATTAAAATTTCATTATTTTTAAAATAAAAACTTGCAGTAAAATCCAGTTTCTGAGTATCTGTCTTCATTATTTATTGATGCTTAATTGGATACAATTATTTCAGAAGACATAATATCAGCTGTCAAACACCAAAGTCTTCAAATACTATCAAATATCAAGGAAATGAACCAGTTAGTTTTTTTTAAAACGTTATTCCATTAAGTGAATAAAACCCTGGTATACCTTCATTTGCATGGAAGAGGCATATAATTCCTAATTTGAAAATTGTAACAGAAAACGAATGCAGGGGTGGGTGAAGATTTAGATCCTTCTGTTCAAAGCAATATGGTTCAATACTAATCTCCTGACTCCAAAGTCCAGGATATATCAAAGATTTTTAATCCTTTCCAAAAAAATTGCAGGGCCAAGTCAGCTAAACAAACATGCAGACAATTCCAGTCATTTGGCTATGATTTGATCTTAACATCATAATAATATGATCCAAATAATGTACATTCCAAAATTCACTTGTTCTAACTATACCTCCTTCCTTTTTCTTTGATTAGATTCTCAAATATTTATTAGACCCAGCTGCATATTTTAATTCAGAGTCTATTTCTGTGGGTGCACACACTGGCGGTCCTTTGTGGTAGATCACATTAAAAAGCTATCACCACAGGATGACGAGAACTATAGTTTATTGAGATAGGCTATAGTAACAGAATCTTGCAAGTCTGTGTTTCCCCTTGCCTTCCATTTACAATCCAAGAAATCAGTAGGAAGCTTGTCTGGGCCTCTTTTTAATATTTTCCCACCTCTCTGGTAGGAAATGCATGCTTCTTCATCTGTTCTTATCTTAACAGCTTCTAGACAGCTTATCCAAGATCATCTCGATGGCTCCTTCTATTTTTTTGTTCTCTATTATCTTGAGATAGATTTTAGTATTCTACTAAGCTTGCACAAATACAAATTTCATTTTATGATATTCTTCAAGGAAATCTTTTTAATGAGAAAGCAGGGAAAGACAGGAGTGGAAATAGAGGAAATTCAAGAGAAAAAATTCATATTCAGTGCCATATATCAAAGGGGACATTTTTTATTAAGAGTTTGTGTTAAATTGAGCATAGCAATAAGGAATCATATATAAAGATGTTACTAATCTATATGTGCAATTTTTCATTGCTTGTGCCTCATTTAATTCAACACTAAGGTACAGGAGTGGGATTCAGTTTTTTTAACAACTGGTTCTGTGGGCGTGGCTTAGTTGGTGGGTGTGGCTTGACGGTCATGTAATTGGGTGGGCGTGGCCAACTCAACATCACTCATGTCAAGGGGTGCTTCTCCTCGACTGGCCTCTCATGACTGTGGGGATGCTGCAATGGTCATAAGTGTGAAAAAAGGTCATAAGTCACTTTTTTCAGTGCCATTATAACTTTGAATGGTCACTAAATGAACAGTTGTAAGTCAAAGATTACCTGTACAAAAATACAAAAAGCTTCTTTGCTTGCAAATAGCTGCCCTATATACCAATCATTAGATTAAAAATACCTGCAAGCTGGAGTTACAAATCAGGCTGGGTTCCAGATCACCTTGAGGAATGAAAATATTTAAAATGCAGTGATAACTATCAAGCAGCCAACTCTTGCTCATAAATTGAAACCCTTTAGCAGAGAAGTCATTTAAGCTCTCTGAAAGAAAAAGCAGACCCAGGAAAAGCAATCCTTAGATACATTTGAACACTTAAAAATACCAGCTGTCTCACTCACCTCACAAGATATCCTAAGGAAATCATCCAAATTTAAGGAAAGGTCACATGCCGCTCACAAAGGCAGTAAAAAAAAATCAGTGCTGAGCTTGCATCCTGCCTCTTAGAAGTATACTCCAAAAGGACAGTGCCAGATAGTATTAAAGCAGTGATGGAAGACCCCCTTCCCCAAATAGAAAAAGAAACCATGAGGCAAGAAAAAAATTCAATACAAACACAATACAAATAATTAAATCACAACAGTAACTGTTGCTTGTTGAAGCTGAATAGGCAAAATTATCCCATCAATTGACACAGAATTAAACTTCATCAAGTACAGAATTAACCTTCACCAAAAACCAGTTTTAAACCAAAACTCAGAAAGAGTATGTAAACTCACATTTGAATGTTAATCCTTCTAGCTAGCCAAGAAGCCTTGCTGAATGTCACTCATCTTGGTTCCCTGTCACTAAAAGCTTTGCTTCATTGTTCAATTATTTCTTCAAAGTGCTGATTGTCCAGGGAAGTATTTCCTCCCAACAGCAGTGTAAAAATCTTAAAACAACCCTTCCCCTTTAAGAAAGCCTCAGAAGCTCCAGAGACAGGAAGTCTAGGCTGTCTGCCAAGAATGTAATCAGGGTGAAAAAAAACAAACTACAGGTTCTCTGAATGACTTAGAAGGTTAACAAAGTGTTCTACAGAACCAGATAGAACCAGTAGTGATGCCTTTTGGTTTCTTTTTCTAGGTGGCATCTCTAGTATATAAAATTGTATTAGTGGATTTGCTAACTCACATAGAGAAAGGCAAAAAAAAAATAGAAAAGATGAAAAGCTGAGGGAAAGAATAGAAAACAAATACATGCAAATCTCAGTGATCACACTGTGTAGAGATGTAAACATTAAAATATTCATGTGCATCTGTTAAGAGCCTTGGTACTGCAGTGGTTAGAATGCAGTACTGTAAGCTACTTCTGCTGACTGCTGGCTGCCTGCAATTTGGCAGATCAAATCTCAACAGGCTCAAGGTTGACTCAGCCTTTCATCCTTCTGAGATGGAGAAAATGAGGACCCAGATTGTTGGGGGCAATATGCTGACTTTGTAAACTGCTTAGAGAGGACTGTAAAGCGCTGTGAAGTGGTATAAAAGTCTAAGTGCTATTGCTGTTGGATGAATTTTCACATAGTGAATTTAATAGTTATACTTGTTTTTTTTTTTCTAGATGAGCACCCATTCATGTTGGAAACCCAAAGAATATGTATATATTTTTAATATTTATTGATTATCCCATCAAAAGAGTAGTCAGCATTTCCGAACCCAGAACTGGTTCAAAATCTATAAATCTTTCTCTCACTTATTTGCAATTTCACCTTTCATACCCATTTCATTGATTTTTATGACCACTCATATATACTTGTTCTCCAAGGTAGGATCTAAAGGGCCTGTTACACAGGCTGACAGATGCAAAAAGTATGTAAAAAGGACACAGCGGATGAAAATTTTTTCCATCCGTTGTTATCCGCTCTCAAAAGTGCCCCAAATTTGCAAAAACAGAGTGGACAACAACGGAAAGGAACGGACGGGGGGAGGATGTAGCCAGGATGTAAAGTGGACACTCCACGGAAGCCTAGTGGATGGAAGCGGATGGAAGCGGATGGAAGCGGAGGGCACATCCGCAGGGCTTCTGGGGGAGCACAGCGAAGCGGACGTGCAGCGGAAGGAACGGATGCAGAGCGGATGCCGAGCAGATACAGTGGATGCAGAGTGGATACCTAGTGGATGCCTAGAGGATACCTAGCGGATGCAAAGCATTCACTGCACATGCGGGGAGGATGCATTGCATCAGCCCCGTGGAAATAAAGGGAAGAAGATCGCAAGCAGGTCACCATTCAGAGGAAAGACCTGCTGCCAGACACAGCTCCATCCAAAAACCATAGGGAAGAAGAGGAAGCCTGTGCCATCTGCTGCCAGCCCTGGCAAAAAGGACAGGGCCACCATCCCACCCCCTGGCCATGACTCTGCTTCTGCTGTGGCTTCTGCTGCTCGGGCTAACTCTTCTGGTGTTGGGGCTTCTGCGGGTGCTGCTCCTGATGCTGGTGCTTCTACTGCTGCTTACTCTGCTGGTGCTGCTCCTGGTCCTGCTGGTGCTCCTAGTCCTGCTGGTGCTGCTGGTGCTTACTCTGCTGCTGCTGATCCTGGTGCTTCTGGTGCTGCTGGTGCTGCTGGTGCTGCTGGTGCTGCTGGTGCTGCTACTGTTGTTGTTGCTGCTGCTCCTGGTGATGGTATGGTGTAGCAGACCCTAGAACCTAGAAGCCCCTCTGATGAGGGCCCCGATGCCCCTACCAGAGGGAGGAAGAGGCATATGTGAGAACGGGAGAGGAGGCAATACTCAATCGAAGAGGAACATGAGGATGAGGTGCTCGAATGGCTGAGGGAGAACGAGTATCTATGGAGGAAGGGACACAGGCTCTATCGAGACACCAAGAGAAAGCAGGCTGCTTGGAGAGAGAAGGCGGATAGCCTGGGCTACACTTCGGAGGTCCTCCTCGGGTGGCGGAAGCACATGCACACCTGGTACGGGAAGCTGCACCTCAAGAAGTATGTCCAGGCTGTGGCCAAGCTCACCGACCGGGAGACCTACGTGATGGCCAAGTGTAGCTTCTTGGAGGGTGAGATCCGCCACAGAGGAGCAGCCCCTCTGACAACCCTCTCTCTCAGGCAGCCCGCAGAGAGCCAGTCCTCTTCTGGCCAAGAGTCAGCTCCTGTGTCCAGGCAGGTATCTGTGGAGCGTGCCATGACGGAGACCCCCCCGACAGCTGCACTCGCCATGGCGGAGCACGTGGAGGACCCCCTGATGCAGTGGGAGCAAGGAGAGGGCACTTCCACCAGAGACCAACCCACATCCACCCCCAGCTCCACCTCCACAGAAAGCAGACAGAGAGAAAAACCGGAGGGGCAGAGTCACACTGTCCTGCTGGAGATCAGGGACACCATCAAAAGCAGCATGGATCTCCTCTCTCAGCTGGTACACACCAACATACCATCCTCAAACCGAAAGCCCTTCCTCACCTACGTCAACCAGACCCTCATGGACATGTCCGAATCACAGTACCAGGTGATAAAGGAGAGGATCACAGGTCTTCTGCACAACCCTCCAGGCCTAGCTGAACCTGCTCCGACCCAGTCCAGGTCTGCTCCTCCACCCCAGGTGATGTCACAGCCCTTCCAAGGTTTTCCACAGATCCTCACCTAAGAAGGCTAGGGCTACCAGGAGTTCCAGCAGCACAGGCAGCCCTTCCCAGTTCAGGCACAGGTTCATCACATGCCACCAATGCCACCGATGCCACCAATGCCACAGATGCCAGCCACGCCACCAATGCCAGCCACACCACCGATGCCAGCCACGCCACAGATTCCAGCCATGCCACAGATGCCACCCACGCCTCACAACGCTCAGCTGCAGACTAGATAGCCCCACTACACGCCTCCTTCCTCCACCCCACAGCCAAGCCCAGCCTCAGAACATATGTCATCGGTCTTGGGACTGAAACCCCATGTCATGGAGGAAGGGGTTCTCAACATCACAGGACTGAGCCAGGTCTCTGAGAGCTTCCTCCACACCATCCCCTGTTGTCCTCTCGGGGCCAGGCACCCCAATGGCACCTCATACCAGCAGTATCCACCTCCACAGCACCTGGACCCTTCACCCCTGAGACTACGGGCACGCCTCAGAGTGACTGAGAAGAGTGCCAGAGACTGGGTTGCTACCTGTTGACTTTGCTTGGGACACTTTACTTGAGTCATTTTGCTTTTAAAGTTTGTTATTAATAAAGTTTATCTTTGCTTCACAAACTTGGTTCATTTATTTGAGTAAATAAAGTTTTGGTGGAAACTTTTAGAAATGGTTTAAGCCTTTGCATGCTTGTGGGATAGATAAGGATAGCAGTGGGTTGGGCAGGGATACCTGTGGGATGGGTAATAGCTGTGGGATGGGCAGGGATACCTGTGGGATAGGTAATAGCTGTGGGATAGATAAACCTCCAGTGCAAGCATAGTGGGACTGTATGGTCCACCGTCCCAGGTGCCACACCTATGGCCCTTTGTTATCAATAACAATTTAATCATTCATCAACACATTTCAACATAAACAGAACTCTTTATTAAATGCCCTGTTCATTCTTGGGCCACTCAACATATATTGGCACAATCTCATCTGTGTGATGAGACAGGCTGAAGGAAGCATCCATTAAGCATCAACCATCCAGTCTTGCCACTCCACTGCTCCAGCTGGGGAGTTGCACCAGTGTTTCAGGAGTTTCTGCTGCTTCTTCCCTTCAAGTGAAGCTCTGTTGGGGCCTTGCACATCCACAATATCTATCAGGTTTCGCCCTTGCCTCCATTTCCCAGGCTCCATGTCCCCATTGCCTTGTTGGTGGTCCACGAGCCTGTTCTCCAACACTGGGTAGCGGGTGCACATGAGATTGTGCAGGATGCAGCAAGCTTCGACGATGTTCCTCACAGTCTGTGGGCAATGCTGCATGGTGGAGAGAAGTACCTGGAACCGTTGGCCAGGATGCCAAAGGCGTTCTCCACCACCCGCCTTGCCCTGGACAGCCTGTAGTTGAAGATCCTCTCTTCACGGGTGAGGCATCTGGAAGTGTAGGACTTCATGAGGTAGGTTCTGAGGGAGAAGGCGTCATCACCAATGATGAAGTAGGGCACATCTTGTGTGTCATTGGATAGGGGGTCTGGATCTGGAAAACCCATGATGAGGTTGAATTCCAGCCCATCCTTGAGGTCACTTGCATTTTATACCTGTCCACGTGAAGCTGACCCATTGCCTGAAGCGTCGATATAAATGAACTTGTAGTCAGCATCGACCATGATGAAGAGGATGATGCTGAAGAAGCCTTTGTAGATGTGATAAGTGGACCCCGACTTGGCTGGAGCTTTGCAGGCCACGTGCTTCCGATCTATGGCTCCAACGGTGTGGGGAAAGTTCCACTTCTGATACCACTGCTCTGCAACTTTTTTGCAGCCTTCTTCAGTGGAGGGGCACTGGAGGGACTCCTCCAGGTATTCTTCGATGATGGCCTGCACCACTTCTCTGACCACAATGCTGATGGTGTTGTGTGGCACCCTCCAGGCATACTGCATGCTCCTGTAGGTGGTCCCTGAGGCCAAGTGACGCAGAGTCAGTGCCACCTTCAGCCCAGGGTCCAGGCTGGGATGGAAGTTGGTGCTCGGCTTGGTCAACCTGGGTCTCAGCCACTTCACAACTTTGTCAAACATGGCTGGTGGCATCCTCATGAAGTTCTGGAATGCACGAGAGTCTTCATTCCTCAGCTCCACCATCAGCTTGTTGTACAGTCCGAACTCGGCTCTTCTCGCGATCCATCTTCGGACCCAGACATTTCTTGCACGCCACCTTTTCTTCGCATAGAACAGGTGAAAGAGCCTGTAGAGGGCTTTGCACTGTTGTAGTACGATGGCGGGTACCAAAAGGAGTGTGTGACGATCCATGGTGGAGATGACTGGATGCTGTGGAAGAGCAAGAGCAAGATGAAGGCTGAAGAGGTCTGTACAGCAGGTCTGCTGGACTGAAAGTGAGATCCAGGTGATTTCCTCCCTGATTTTATAGGAAATATAGGTTTTCCACTAGGTGTCCTTTTGCATCCTCTAGGCATCCTGCAGACATCCTATATATCCAAGATACCTCCCCTATATGAACATTTTTTTCGTTTTAAATGCTTTGTATGCGAGCTGCATCCGCTTTCATCATTTCTACGTCCGTGCTACAAACGCTGCATGTCCGTTCCGTGTCCGTTCGCTTCCTCCCTGTGTCTGTTTTCTGCTGGAGCAGATACAAGTTTCGGGGATGCGCAGCGGATGCCTTGTGGATATAGCAGACACGAAACGGATGACGACGGACATCTTACGGATATTCCCCGTATGCGCAGAGGATGTAGAACAGACGCATTGGATACATATTCCGCTCAAAAAGTTTTGTGCAGCTCAAAACTTTTTGAGTGGATGAAATGTCAGTAGACAGATGCTGGATGGATAGAGAGTATGAAAAATGGACGCAGTTTGTACAGAACGGATGCATCGCGTTAACCAATGGATGGCAAGTGTTTCTCTCCATTTTACATCCTCTTTCCATTCATTGGTGCAGTGTGACAGGGGCTTTACTTCGATTGTCATAACCTTTCTCTGTACAAATTGATCTCCTTTTTATTCCTGCACTGATCCCCCAAAATAAAACAATTTACCATTTCTTAAATGTCTACCAAATATTTACTGAATGTGCTTGTTGTTAAGCCCCTGTCACACTGCACCAACAGATGCAAAGAGGATGTAAAATGGACAAAAAAGCTTGCCATCCGTTGGTTAACGCAATGTATCCGTTCTGTATTCACTGCCCTCGTTTTGCTTCCTCTCTATCCATCCAGCATCCGTTTATGGACGTTTTATCCACTCAGAAAGTTTTGAGCTGCTCAAAACTTTTGAGCAGAAAATGTATCCAATTCGTTCGTTCTGCATCCGCTAGGCATCCGCTAGGCATCCGTTCTGCATCTGTTATGCATCTGCTATATCCACTAGGCATCCATTCCGCATTCACGCAACTCGCATTCGCTCGGACGCAGGGAGGAAGCGGAACGGATGCAGAATGGATGCAGAACGGATGCCTAGTGGATGCAGCATGGAAACAAAGCATTTAAAATGGAAAAAACGTTCACAGAGGGGACCTATCTCGGATATTAAGGATGCCTAGAGGATGCCTAGAGGATGCAAAGGGACACCTAGGGGAAAACCTGTACTGCCTATAAAAAGGGGGAGCAACTCACTGCATCTCACTTTCAGACCAGCAGCCCAGCTGTGCAGACCTCTCCAGCTTTCATCTGTCTCTTGCTCTTCCACAGCATCCAGTCATGTCAACCGTGGATCGTAACAAAGTCCTTTTGGCAGCCACCATCGTTCTGCAACAGTGCGAAGCCATCTACAGGCTCTGTGAACTCTACTACAGGAAGAAAACGAGGCGGCCAAGAAACGTCTGGGTCCGAAGATGGATCGGGAGAAGAGCAGAGTACGGACTGTACAACAAGCTGATGGTGGAGCTCAGGAACAAAGAAACTTGGGCATTCCAGAACTTTGAGGATGCCTCCAGCCATGTTTGACAAAGTTGTGCAGTGGCTGACACCTAGGTTGACCAAGCAGAGCACCAACTTATGGCCCAGCCTGGACCCTGGGCTCAAGGTGGCACTGACTCTACGCCACCTGACCTCAGAGACCACCTACAGGAGCATGCAGTACAGCTGGAGGGTGCCACACAACACCATCAGCATTGTGGTCAGAGAAGTGGTGCAGGCCATCATCGAAGAATACATGGAGGAGCACCTCCAGTGCCCCTTCACAGAAGAAGGATGGAAGAAAGTTGCAGAGCAGTGGTATCAGAGGTGGAACTTCCCCCACACCATTGGAGCCATAGATGGCAAGCATGTAGCCTGCAAAGCTCTAGCCAAGTCGGGGTCCACTTATTTCAACTATAGGGGCTTCTTCAGCATCGTCCTCTTCGTCATGGTCGATGCTGACTACAAGTTCATGTACATAGATGCTTCAGGCAACGGGTCATCTTCAGATGCCCAGGTATACAATGCCAGTGACCTCAAGGAGGGGCTGGAATGCAATCTCATCGTGGGCTTCCCAGATCCAGACCCCCTGCCCAACAACACGCAAGATGTGCCCTACTTCATATTGGGGGATGACGCCTTCTCCCTCAGAACCTACCTCATGAAGCCCTACACCTCCAGATGCCTCACCCGTGAAGAGAGGATCTTCAACTACAGGCTGTCCAGTGCAAGGTGGGAGGTGGAGAACGCCTTTGGCATCCTGGCCAACAGGTTCCAAGTACTTCTCATCACCTTGCAGCATCGCCCAGAGACCATTAGGAGGATCGTGGAAGCTTGCTGCATCCTGCACAATCTCATGCACACCCGCTACCCAGTCTTGCAGAACAGGCTCGTGGACCTCCAACAAGGGAATCGGGACATGGAGCCTGGGAAATGGAGGCAAGGGCAAAACCTGATAGACACTGAGGATGTGCAAGGCCCCAACAGAGCCTCACGTGAAGGGAAAAAGCAGCGCAACCTCCTGAAACACTGGTGCAACTCCCCAGCTTGAGCAGTGGAGTGGCAAGACAGGATGGTAGATGATGCTTCCTTCAGCCTGTCTCATCACACTGATGAGATTGGGCCATGTATGTTGGGTGGGCCTACAATGATCAGGGCATTTAATAAAGAGTAGTGTTTGTGTTGACATATGTGGATGATTATTTCTTTGTTATTGTTAAAAAGGCCATAGGTGTGGCACCTGGGAGGGTGGACCATACAGTCCCACTATTCTTGCACTGGAGGTTTATCTATCCCAGAGTTATTACCCATCCCAAAGGTATCCCTGCTCATTCCACAGGTATCCCTGCCAACCTCACTGCTATCTTAACCCATCCCACAAGCATGCAAAGGCTTAAACTATTTCTAAAAGTTTCCACCAAGACTTTATTAAAAAAAGAAATGAAGCAAGTGTGTGAATCAAAGATAGACTTTATTGAACAACAAGCTGTAAAAGAAAAATGACCCAAGTCAAGTGTCCAAATAAAGTTCACAGGTAGCCAGCCAGCCAGTCTCTGGCACTCCTCTTGGTCACTCGGAGGTGTGCCCAGTTTCAGGGGTGAAGGGTCCAGGTGCTGTGGAGATGGCTATTGCTGGAATGCTGGTCTGTATTGTCATTGGGGTGCCTGGCTCCGAGAGGACAACAGGTGATGGTCTGTTGAGGAAGCTCTCGGACAGCTGGTTCAGCCCCGTGATGTTGAGAGCTCCTTCCTCCATGCCATGTGGTGTCAGCCCCAGTACCGAGGACAGATGTACTGAGGCCAGGCTTGGCTGTGGGGTGGAGGAAGGAGCAGTGTAGTGGGGCTGTCTGGTCTGCAGCTGGGTGAGGACTGTCATTGGTGGCATCGGTGGCATGGGTGGCATTGCTAACGTCGGTGGTATCATTGGGGTGGGTGGCATCGGTGGCATCAGTGGAACCGGTGGCAACGGTGTCGCCCGATGTCTCTGTGCCTGGACTGGGAAGGGCTGCTGCCTGTGCTGCTGGACTTCCTGGTAGCCGTAGCCCTGGTAGGTGAGGGGCTGTGGGAAGCCTTGGAATGGGTGGGACATCATCTGGGGTGGAGGAGCAGACCTGGCCTGGGTAGGAGCAGGTTCCTCTGGATCTGAAGGGTTGTGAAGCAGCTCGGTGATCCGGTCCTTCACCACCTGGTACTGGGATTCCTCCATGTCCACGAGCGTCTGGTTGACATAGGTGAGGAAGTGCTTGCGGTTCGAGGATGAGGAGTCGGTGTTGACCAGCTGAGAGAGGAGATCTATGCTGGTCTGGATGGTGTCCCTGATCTCCAGCAGGACAGTGTGGCTCTGCCCCTCCTGTCTGGCTCTCTGCCTTTCTGTGGAGGTGGAGCTGGGGGGGGTGGATGCGGGTACAGTTGTGGTGGACGCGCCGTCTCCTTTCTCCCACCACACCAGGGAGTCCTCCACGCGCTCCACCATGGTTACAACATCTGTCCGAATGTTCTACGCCATGGCCTGCTCCACAGAAACCTGCCTGGAGACAGGAACTGACTCTCGGCCGGAAGAGGACTGGCTCTCAGCAGGCTGCTGGAGAGAGAGGGTAGTGAGAGGGGCTCCTCATGCTCCTCGGTGGTGGATCTCACCCTCCAGGAAGCTGCACCTGGCCATGACGTAGGTCTTTCTTTCCATCAGCTTAACCGTGGCCTGGCCAGATTTCTTCAGGTGCAGCTTCCCGTACCAGGTGTGCATGTGCTTCCACCAGCCGAGGAGCATCTCCGAAGTGTAGCCCATACTCTCCGCCTTCTCTCTCCAAGCAGCCTGCTTCCTTTTGGTGTCCCTGTACAGCCGGTGTCCCTTCCGCCACAGATAGTCATTCTCTCTCAGCCACTCTAGCACCTCATCCTCGTGTTCCTCCTCAATGGAGTATTGCCTCCTCTCCCTATCATGCGTCTGCCTCTTCTTCCCTCTGGCAGGGCCATATGGGCCCTCATCAGAGGGACTTCGAGGTTGTAGGGGCTGCTCCTCCACACCACCAGCAGCAGCAGCACCAGCAGGATCATCATCATCATCATCACCAGCAGGATCATAATCATCATCATCAGCAGCAGCAGCAGCAACAGCAGCAGCAGCAGCAGGATCATCATCATAAGCAGCAGCACCACCAGCAGCAGCAGCACCAGCAGGATCAGCAGCAGCAGCAGCAGCAGCACCATCAGCACCATCAGCAGCACCACCAGCAGGACCAGGATCAGCAGCAGCCGAGTAAGCACCAGCAGCGCCAGCAAGACCAGGAGCACAAGCAAGACCAGGAGCACGAGCAGTACGAGCAGTACGAGCAAGTCCAGGAGCACGAGCAGGACCAGGAGGACCAGCAGGACCAGCAGGACCAGGAGCAGCTTCAGCAGAGTAAGCACCAGCAGAAGCACCACCGCCAGGAGCAGTTTCAGCAGAGTAAGTACCAGCAGAAGCACCACTGCCAGGAGCAGATTCAGCAGAAGCTCCAGCACCAGAAGAGCGAACCCAAGCAGCAGAAGCCCTAGCAGTAGCAGAGTCAGGGACAGGGGGTGGGAGGGTGACACTGTCCCTCTTGCCAGGGATGGCGGCAGGTTACTGAGGCTTTCACTTCTTCCCCAGGTTGTGGGGTTGCTGGCTGGCAGGGAGGCTGGCAGGCACCAAGGCTGGCAGGAAGCCTGGCACCAAGACTGGCAGGAAGCCTGGCAGGCAGGCAGACACCAAGGCTGGCAGGAAGCCTGGCAGGAAGCCTGGCAGGAAGGCAGGCAGGCAGGCAGGCACCAAGACTGGCATGCAGACTGGCTGGCAGGGAGGCTGGAAGGCAGGCTGGCAGCAAGGCTGGCAGGCAGGCTGGCAGCAAGGCTGGCAGGCAGGCAGAGAGCAAGGCTAGCAGGGAGGCTGGCCAGGAGGCTGGGAGGCAGGCTGGGAGGCAGACTTGGAGGCAGGTTGGCAGGAAGGCTGGCAGCAAGGCTTGCAGCAAGGCTTGCAGGCAGGCATGCAGGCATGGCAGGCAAGGCAGTCAATCCGTTCGGCAGCAGGTCTTTCCTCCGAATGGTAACCTGCTTGGGAGCTGCTTCACTTTAAATCCGCGGGACTTACGCAATGCATCTCCCCGCATGCGCAATTAACGCTCGGAATCCGTTCAGCTTCCGCTGTGCATCCGCTAGGCTTCCGCTCTGCATCCACTTCATTCGCTGTGCATCCACTGGGCTTCCGCTCTGCATCCGCTTCATCCGCTGTGCATCCGCTGTATCCGTTCCACGTCCGCTTTACTGAGGTCCCCCGGAAGCCTAGTGGATGTGCCATCCGCTCCCATCTGCTTCCATTCGCTGGGCTTCCGTTCCGCATCCGCTTTCCATCCGCTCTGCGTCCTCCCCGCGTCCGTTCCTTTCCGTGTTATCCGCTCTGGTTATGCAAATTTTTGCCCCTTTTGAGAGCGGATAACAACGGATGGAACATTTTGCTCGTCCGTTGTGTCCTTTTTTACTAACGTTTTGCATCCGTTGGGCAGTGTGTCAGGGCCTTTATTTTCATTCTCTAAACATTTCATGTTAACCCAGGTATCTCATTGTTATTTCCATAATGAACTTCTTCAATGTTTTCATTTAACAAAATATTGTTGACTGAAAATTTCAAATTATTTAAGTTTTAGCTGAAATTTTTTATTCCAGTGATCTTCCCTTCCAATTCTGCCATGCTAATAAATCAGAGGTTCTCAAAATTTTGCTCCCTTGATTCCCTAAAGTGATTAATGATTTTTTTATGATGCATACCACCCCCATGAATATTTCTGATCATGCTTAAATTATCAACTTATTCAGACAGAATAAGATACATTATCAACTTATTCAGAATGTGATCAAGCAATGATCCAGCTGGAACACTGCAACAACTCATTCCTAAAGGCCCTGTCACATTGGCCGATGGATGCAAAACGTTTGTAAAAAGGACACAGTGGACAAGAAAATGTTCCATCCGTTGTTATCCACTCTCAAAAGTGCCCCAAATTTGCATAAGCAGAGCGGACAACAATGGAAAGGATAGGACGGGGGAGGATGTAGCCAGGATGCATTGCGTAAGCCCCGCGGATATAAAGGGAAGCAGCTCGCAAGCAGGTCACCATTCAGAGGAAAGACCTGCTGCCAGACACAGCTCCAGCCAGCCAGCCAGCAAGCCAACAACCCAACAACCATGGGGAAGAAGAGAAAGCCTCAGCCATCTGCTGCCAGCCCCGACAAGAGGCACAGGGCCACCATCCCACCCACTGGCACTGACTCTGCTTCTGCTGGGGCTTCTGCTGCTGGGGCTCGCTCTTCTGGTGCTGGAGCTTCTGCTGGCACTGCTCCTGGTGCTGGGGCTTCTGCTGGGGCTTACTCTGCTGGCGCTGCTCCTGGTGCTGGTGCTTCTGCTGGTGCTTACTCTGCTGATGCTGCTCCTGGTCCTGTTGGTCCTGCTGGTCCTGCTGGTGCTCCTGGTGCTGCTGGTGCTGCTGGTGCTGTTGGTGCTGCTGGTGCTGCTGGTGCTGCTGGTGCTGCTGGTGCTGCTGGTGCTTACTCTGCTGCTGCTGATCATGGTCCTGCTGGTCCTGGTGGCGCTGCTGGTGCTTACTCTGCTAGTGCTGCTTCTGGTGCTGCTGGTGCTGCTGGTGCTGCTGGTGCTGCTGGTGCTGCTGGTGCTGCTGGTGCTTACTCTGCTGCTGCTGATCATGGTCCTGCTGGTCCTGGTGCTTCTACTGCTGCTCACTCTGCTGGTGCTGCTCCTGGTCCTGCTGGTGCTCCTAGTCCTGCTGGTGCTGCTGGTGCTTACTCTGCTGCTGCTGATCCTGGTGCTTCTGGTGCTGCTGGTGCTGCTGGTGCTGCTGGTGCTGGTGCTGCTGGTGCTGCCGGTGCTGATGCTGCTGGTGCTGCTGGTCCTGCTTTGCTGCTACTGTTGTTGTTGCTGCTGCTCCTGGTGGTGGTGGTGTGGAGGAGCAGCCCCCACAACCTCGAAGCCCCTCTGATGAGTGCCCATATGGCCCTGCCAGAGGGAGGAAGAGGTAGACGCATAAACGGGAGAGAAGGCAATACTCAATTGAAGAGGAACATGAGGATTAGGTGCTGGAATGGCTGAGGGAGAACGAGTATCTCTGGCGGAAGGGACACAGGCTCTATCGAGACACCAAAAGGAAGCAGGATGCTTGGAGAGAGAAGGCGGAGAGCCTGGGCTACACTTCGGAGGTCCTCCTCAGGTGGCGGAAGCACATGCACACCTGGTACGGGAAGTTGCACCTGAAGAAATATGGCCAGACCGCGGTCAAGCTGATGGACCGAGAGACCTACGTGATGGCCAAGTGCAGCTTCTTGAAGGGTGAGATCTGCCACCGAGGAGCAGCCCCTCTCACAGCCCTATCTCTCAGGCAGCCTGCTGAGAGCCAGTCCTCTTCTGGCAAAGAGTCAGCTCCTGTGTCCAGGCAGGTATCTGTGGAGCGTGCCATGACGGAGACCCCCCCGACAGCTGGACTCCCCATGGCAGAGCGCGTGGAGGACCTCCTGATACAGTGGGAGAAAGGAGAGGGCACTTCCACCACAGGCCAACCCACATCCACCCCCAGCTCCACCTCCACAGAAAGGCAGAGAGGCAGACAGGAGGGGCAGAGCCACACTGTCCTGCTGGAGATCAGGGACACCATCAGAAGCAGCGTAGATCTCCTCTCTCAGCTGGTACACACCGACATCCCATCCTCCAACTGCAAGCCCTTCCTCACCTACCTCAACCAGACCCTCATGAACATGTTGGAACCCCAGTACCAGGTGGTGAAGGACAGGATCACCGATCTTCTTCACAACCCTCCAGACCAAGATGAACCTGCTCCCACCCAGTCCAGGCCTGATCCTCCACCCCAGATGATGTCACAGCCCTTCCAAGGCTTTCTACAGGCCCTCACCTACCTAGGCTATGGCTACCAGGAGCTCCAGAAGCACAGGCAGCCCTTCCCAGTCCAGGCACAGGTACATCGAACGCCACCCGTGCCACCGGTGCCACCGATGCCACTGATGCCACCAATGCCACCCACACTGCCGATGCCACCTACACCACAGATGCCACCCACACCACAGATGCCACCCACGCCACAAATGCCACCCACGCCTCACCTCGCTCAGCTGCAGACCAGACATCCCCCCTACACTGTTCCTTCTCCCACCCCACAGCCAAGCCCGGCCTCAGAACATCTGTCATCGGTATTGGGGCTGACACCCCATGTCATGGAGGAAGGGGCTCTGAACATCACGGGGCTGAGCCAGCTGTGGGGCCAGGCATCCCAATGACGCCTCAGACCAGCACTCCAGCAGCAGCCAACTCCACAGCACCTGGACCCTTCACCCCTGAGACTGGGTACGCCTCAGAGTGACCAAGAAGAGTACCAGAGACTGGTTGGCTACCTGTTGACTTTATTTTTGCTTTGGACACTTGACTTGAAGTATTCTTCGATGATGGCCTGCACCACTTCTCTGACCACAATGCTGATGGTGTTGTGTGGCACCATCCATCTGTACTGCATGCTCCTATACGTGGTCCCTGATGTCAGGTGGTGCAGAGTCAGTGCCACCTTCAGCCCAGGGTCCAGGCTGGGCCGGAAGTTGGTGCTCTGCTTGGTCAACCTGGGTCTCAGCCACTCCACAACTTCATCAAACATGGCTGGAGGCATCCTCATGAAGTTCTGGAATGCACGAGTGTCTTCATTCCTGAACTCCACCATCAGCTTGTTGTACAGTCCGTACTCTTGTCTTCTCCCAATCCATCTTCGGACCCGGACACTTCTTGGCCGCCTCCTTTTCTTCCCGTAGTTGAGTTTACAGAGCCTGTTTTCTTCCATGTTTAGTTTTCCCCAACATCTGGGGAATATCATACCAAATAATTGCAAACTTCTCATCACTTATGTATCTTTAATTCTTTCAGATGTTCATCATCAAACAATAATATTTCAGTGATATACAGTATTTTTCTTTTACCATATGTATTTCTAAATAGACACAATTGCCTCATATATACAAAAAAGAAATAGATCTTTTTATTGGTATTCTCCAAACAATCACCATTCTTATTCATTCCTAGATTTTTAAATTGTCCAATCACTTTTAGTTATTTCTTATCTCATTCACACCATGTAACAGAATATTTTCTCCTCCTGGATCACACTCATTTCATTTAGTGCAATTATTCCCAAAATTCATGGGTGGTTTAATAAGCTTTCAGAGAAGTATAATGTACAACTTTAATCGGCTATGAATTGAACTCCATATGAATATACTACCATCTAGATAACATCAAATCAGATTTGCTGATAAACATTTTAACCATTTTATTCATAATTACAAAGTTAAAATGATATTTTATTGCTTTACATATTTCATTAGTGACAGAAGTTCCTTTGCCACAATTAACAAATCATTTTTGACATTTTTCATTTTGGAAAATGTCAGAGTGTCATGCAGAGTGTCATAGCATACAATTGAAGTCATCTACCAAATAGGAGTAAATCACCCTTATTAACTAGAAGTGTTTTGACTCTGATCCTCTTCTAATTATTACAGCAAGAGTATTTCTTTATGATAGGGTTAGGGTGTGACTGTTGGAGTACAATGGTTAGAATACAGAATTACAAGCTAATTCTACTGACTGCTGATTACCAGCAGTTTGGCAGTTTGAATTTCACTGGCTCAAGATTGATTCAGCCTTCCATCCTTCTGAGGTGAGTAAAATGAAGATCCATATTGTTGAGGACAATATGCTGACTCTGTAAACTACTTAGAGAGGATTGTAAAGCACTGTGAAGTGGTATATAAGTTCAAATGCTATTGCTAAGTGCTACAGACCCATCATATCAAAGAGTGATTATCTGGGCGACTAGCATGAGAACCAATCATGTATTTACAGAAGTGAATAATGTCAACCAAACTAGGGCTCCATACTATATGACCAGCCTATGAGCTAGGAGCTATTATAGCACTAAGGTCTAAAATGATGGCCTGTAAAGCTTCTCTGTCCACTTTCAATATGAATAGTTAAACCATAGAAATGAAATTGCTACTCTCCTGCTGCCATCAAGGAAAACAAATGATTTTGCCTTCATACCAGCTGATAGTTTGACTTTCCATGGTTACACATTTGAGGAATTCTCTCATGTCAGCTCAAGAAATATAAGGAATGGGAGGCATGGATAAAATGAAAGAGTTGGAGAGTTAGAATGTGAGTGATGAATTAATGCTTTGGAAGAAAGGCATCTGTAAAGCTAAAAGAATAAAGGCCCAGTCCCACTGGCTGACGGATGCAAAACGTATGCATAAAGGACACAGCGGACGAGCAAAATTTCGGGGGTGTCCATTGTCATCCGCTCCAAAAAGTGGCAAAAATTTGCATAAACAGAATGGAAAAAATGGAAAAGAACGGAAAAGAACGGAAAAGAACAGACATGGGTAGTATGTAGCGGGGAAGTTAAACGGATGTTCATAGGAAGCCTAGCGGATGAAAGCGGATGGAAGCGGATGACACCTCCGAAGGGGTTCCAGGGGATAATTGCAAAGTGGACGCATAGCGGATGAAGTGGATGCATCACATACACCTAAAGGAAAGAAAGGGGATGCCGCGTGGATGTATATCGGATGCAAACAGTTCACTGCACATCCTTTCCATTTCCATGCTACTAACGCTGTGTAGACGTTCCGTGTACCTTTTGTTTCCTCACTCTTTCTGTTTTCAGCTGCAGAGGATGTGAGTTGTGAGGATGCCCAGAGGATGCAGAGAGGATACAGTGGGCGTTTAATGGATGATAAATGGACACAAAACTTTTGTTGCTCGTATGTCACGGATTTACATCGTACACGGTGGAAAGTTCATCTGTTCAGAAAGTTTTGTGTAGCTCAAAACTTCTTGCGCAGATGAAATTTCAGTGGACGGATGTTTGACGGATGGAGCATATGAAACACGTATGCAATGAGTACACAATGGATCCATCGCGTTTTCAAACCGATGGCAAGCTTTTTTTAACGTTTTACATCCTCTTTGCATCCGTAAGTGCAGTGGGACAGGGCCTTAAGTTTAAGATTGTTCATTGACCTCCAAAACATTTACTATATGAAAATGATTTTAAAAATATCTTAGCAGTTGATATTGATCACCTTGGGGAATTTTAATTTAGGGAATGCAGAAGGCACAGAAATTCAAAACACACATATAAACTACTTTCAAAAAGAATCTTTATATTAGATTATTGTGGTTCAAATAAACAAAATATCTTCTCCTGAACAATAGTGGGTTTTTGGTTTTTTTGTTTGCAAGATTTGAGAGGGGCACATTTTTTCCTCCTAAATCCTAAAATTCAGCCTACCTATGCACCATTCTAACAAAGTTTTCATATCTGTGAGTGCACCAAGAAAGCAACTGTTCATTTTACTGAAAAATATTTCCAGAAAGAAAAATCAAAGTCAAATTAGAAGAAGCCTTGGGTTTTCATCATAGACTGAAAGGCTCTGAAAAGTGAGCTGGGAAAATGAAGTTTCACTTAGATGAGGTAAATTGTACTGACATCTCAGGCTGCGATAAATTACTTTGCAATGTAGCAAAATGAATTCCCTAAACGGAGTACACAGTCAAAGTTATCAATCATTGTATGCACAAGGCTATTTATGAAGTTTTTTTTTAAAAAGGAAAAACAGATTTCAGAGGAAATAAATTCAATAGTTATGGAAAACTATAAGAATTGTGTCAACATATGCCCATATGAGTAATTAATTTCATGTAGAAAACTGCTGATTCTACCTTAATTGGACTTAATATATTTCCTTAGATTTAACTTTTTGTATCTAGTCCTGCCCAGAAATATTTTAAAGGTAGCCAAACCACTAAACATCTATGTGCACGATTACTCATTTTGTATTATCACACTATCACAGCAGTCCTTGGGCCCTTAAAAAGGTTACATTTATTTCCAGCTGTGGAAAGGTCACTGTTGCAAAATGCAGGCTTCCAGCATCTATTGCTAGACCGACTTAGATACCTGCTACATATTTTCTTTCACACATAAGCTATAAAATGCAAGCTTGCCTGTCAACCTCTCATCCTCAGGGAGGAGAACTCTTTGTTATTATAAGAAAACTGTAAACATAATTCCAGGGAAATGGAGAAAGATGTTGCTTGGATTGAATTCAGGGTACCACTTTTTTCCCCAACAGCATTAAAAGCTAGTATCTACAGAAAAAACAAGCCAATGCAAAAGAAAGAAAATTATTTTTTCAGACTATTGTTCTTTCAGGACAAAATGGGTAGAAAGCTAATCAGAACTTGCATTAATAACCAGGATTTTTTTTTTATCAGTTCTTGCAAAATAATGTTAATCTTGATCTTTGTGGCAGTTATACCAGTATCATCTGGTGAACTAAGCAGGTACTATAATTTACATTTTCCATTAGTCTTTTTTTAAAAAAAAAAAACTAGGATAACAGATGCTAGTTCCCTGTGGGTGATGCAACTATGTAGGTTTTTTTCTCTAAACCTGGAATATATCAATGGCATGTTGATATTTAAAACTAAGACTTTTACATTTGATTTTAAAATGTATTTGATTTTATTTTTCTCTTGTAAGATTGGTCCATCTTGAAGCCGTGAAGGGCTGATGCTATTAGCTCTGTGTAGAAGCGTGGGAAAAATGAGACTCGAGACCAGCATAACTTCAACTCTTTATTAAAAGGTGTAGATCTATGCTGGACCTGCGAGCCGTGGCAGCTCTTCTTATAGAGCTTGCTGGCAGGTCTTACCCAATGACAGCCTCCTGAATCTCCCGCGATCGGCTCAGCCAATCGCGGTAGATTCTTTACCGACCAATCACCATCGTTCTTCCGTCCAATCACAATGCAGTTTGTCTTGACCAATCAGGTGAGGGTATTCCAAGAATGCTAATATGGAACACCCCTCCCCTCTTGGTTTGGTATATCCTATGTGACGTAGTCACATAAGTAGGCGAGGCTTTTAATCTGCCTACTTGACCTGCTCAGCTCAGTTGCTGCATGGTCTTCAGATGGTTTGGATGGGATCTTTGTCGCTCCGGCTGTTCTGCATGGAACTGCCTGGAAGGGTGAGTCAGGCCTTTTGCCGCAACTCCCACCCGGTCTACTGAGCTCGGTTGAGTTGTCGGCTTCTCTGTTTCTGGCTGGTGTTTCCGGGCTGGTTGAACTGGCTTGGCTGTTTCTTCCAGGTGAGGTTCCGTGTGGGTCGTCCTCTGCTGGTACAATTCTGCTGCCCTCATTTGCTGGTAAGTATTGTTGGTTTCTTTTTCTATTTATTGGTGTTTGGATTGACTGCTTGGTTTGTGTTGGTTGGCCGTGTTCGGTTTGCCACTGTGTCGTAGGAGGATTTTCTCCTTCTTTTTGATAATTGTTTGGGGTTTCTCCCCATCTCTAGTTTTTTTATTAATGTCTTTCTGTGGAGTTTGTGCATTTTCGGCATTGCTTGAAGTTATTCATGATCTTAGTTGATCGACATGTCATTTCCAATTCCTTCCATCCTCCATTTCCAGCTGGTATGACCGGGGACCTGTCACTTGGGTTATTGTTGCAGGTACCCACAGTGGGTCCCCTGAAAAGTTTTTGGCAAAGACAGTGTCCCCTGGATTAAATGTACAGTACCAGCTGGATGAATCTGGTGGTTTTTCGGGGTTGTATGTCAGGTGCAGTCTGTTTCGATGGGATCAGAGTTTTCTTCCCATCAGGAGCTCTACTGAGCTTTTATTGGCTTTAGCACTTGGTGTTATGTGTTGTATTGTTAATAGTTTATTTATTTTCCTGTGTATGCTCCCTGCATCCATTTTTTCTAAAGCATCTTTGGTGTATCTGACTATTCGTTTCACCCTCCCATTCGCCGCCAGATGAACAGGCACTGTCAATGCATGTCGTATGCCCTGTTCAGTGAGGAATTGTTCAAATGCCAATGCCATGAATTGTGGCTCGTTGTCCAATACTATCAAGTCAGATAGGCCATGGGTGGCAAAAAGTCTGTTTAGTTTCTTTATAACCACTTCTGTCGTGGTGAATTGCAGTTGGAGTAAATGTCTACTGCAGTTGGAGTAAGTGTCTACTGCGATTAAAAAGGTGTGCCCTTTTGTGGGTCCCACAAAATCTATGTAGACCCTTGACCATGGGACCCTTGGTGTTTACCACTTGAGGGTTGGTGCTGCGGGAGGGTTTGGTCTGGATCTTTGACATTTGTCACATGTCGCCACCCATGTTTCTATGGTTTTGTCTATCCCTGGCCACCACATGTAGCTTCTGGCTAGGGATTTCATCTTTACAATGCCTGGGTGTCCTTCATGCAACATGTGCAATATTCTTGTTTGTAAGGTGTCTGGAATCACTACTCTGTCACCCCATAATATACATCCTTTTGGGAAAATAGCTCAGTCTGCTGGTTCTGAAAGGGTTTAAACTGGTCACTGCTCTCTGTTTCCGGCCACCCTTTTTCTACCCAGCTCAAAACCCACGCCAGTTTCCCATCTTTGATTGTCTCTCCAGCAATGTCTGATGCGGTCATTGGTAGATTGGGCAGTGTCTCTATTTGCAGGGTGGATGTGATGAGTGCAGGGTTGTCCTCTGGATCTGGCAGGGGGCAATAGCTTAATGCATCGGCGTGCAAGATGCTTTTCCCTGGGTGATGGGTTAGCTGGTAGTTGTAGGCAGCAAGGTATTCAGACCACCTTGTCATCCGGGGTGACAGGATATTGGGGGTGGCCTTGTTCCCTGCCAGGATCCCCAGGAGTGGTTTGTGATCAGTTATGAGGAAGAAGTCCCTACCATACAGGTATTTGTGAAACCGCTTCACGCCAGTAACCGCTGCTAGTGCCTCCTTGTCGAGCTGGCTATAATTTCTTTCTGCCCTTGATAATGTCTTAGAAAAGTATGCAATTGGTGCTTCTCTCCCATCTGGCAGAGTATGGCTCAGTATAGCTCCAATGCCGAATGGAGAAGCATCGCAGGTCACAGTTAGTGGTAGGGTTTTGCTGTACTGGATGACGACTGATTCTGATGTGAGGAGATTTTTATTTTCTGGAAGGCAGCCTCTTCCTGCTTGCCCCAGGACCAGGTGGATGTCTTCTCAAGTAACCTATGCAGAGGTTCCACTGTTGTTGCCTTTTGTGGCAAAAGACATTGTAAAAATTAATTAGTCCCAGGAAAGCTTGTAATTCTGCCTTATTTTGAGGTCTTGGGGCTTCCTTTATTGCTTTAATATTTTTTGGGGTGGGGTGAATATCCACTAACTATCCCAGGAACTCAACTTTTTTGGTGCATAGCTGGCACTTTTCTTTTTTAACTTTTAGTCCTGCGTTTTTAAATTTCTGCAGGACTTCCCTGAGTTGACTTTCTAATTGTCTTTTGTCCTTGGCTGCTACCAAGACATCATTGAAATATGGCACGATTCCTTTAATGCCTTGCAGTAACCATTCCATTAAGCTCTGGAACACCCCTGGTGCCACACTGACTCCGAATTGGAGTCTTTTGCACAGGAAGGCCCCCCTGTGGGTCATGATGGCTTGCACTTCTGCTGATAGCTTTTGGTATGCCTGCTCCAGGTCAAGCTTCACGAAGACTTTTCCTCCCCCGAGTGAATGTAGGTGCTGTACCAATGGAACTGGGTATGCACTCTGTTGCAGTGCATTATTGAGGGTCTTACTGACCCATCTGGTTTTATTGGGGTGACTATGGGGGTCTCCAAGCGTGCATGATCTATTGGTACCAGAATCCCTTGTGCGATGAGCTTGTCTAGTTGCTCATCTATTTTTGGCTTGAGCATGAAAGGAAGTCATCTTGGTTTAAGATGGATTGGGGCAATATTGGGTCTCACATTAAATGATATTGGGAACCCCCGGTACTTGCCTAATTGTCTGTCAAAAACTTCTTGGAATTCCTTCATGAGTTCCTCCTCCCAGTCAGTTTCCTCGACATAGTTGATGCCCGTCACCTCGATTCCTAATGGCGTGAACCATTCCAGTCCCAGCAGGCTTGGGCGGTCTCTGTCCAGAATTGTTAGTGGGAGTACTTTTCCATGCTTTTTGAACGTAACATGGAAGTGTCCAATTCCTATTACGGGAATTCTGTTCCCCTGGTAGTCCTTAATAGTTAATTTCTGGTTCTCCAGCTCTCGTTTTTGTAAGCTGGGGACGAACCGCTTAATCGTGTCCCAGGATACCATGGAGAGGTAGGATCCAGAATCCACTTCCATTCTGCACAGCCTGCCTTCGATGCTGACCTGCACGTGCACTTTTCTTTTTTTTTTTTTGAAAGAATTTTATTAATTTTTAACAAACAAACATACACAAACAAAACACAAAACATAAAAAACATAAAATATCTTTTTGGACGGCAGTTTAATCCCGAGTTACATCTTTTTATACAGACATAAATTCAGGTTCATGCTTACTTTTATATAGCATTCCATTTCTTATTTACTATTTTACATTTTCTATATAGCTTCTCCCCTCTTTTCACTCTCTTAATTCAACTATATTTATTTCATCTCAATTTAAATCATTATACTTATATCCTTTGTCTGTCCTGTTTCAGCTGTCTATTATCTTTTCTCATTAACACAAAATTTCTTCTGTAATGACTGATTGGAGTATAATGCCTTGTCATACTTATCCTTCCCCTAGTTTTAAAGCTTAACATAACACATAATTTTCATTTGGATTCTGCGTAGTACATTCTAAAGATAGACTCAATATTTTAAAACAAGAAAAAAAAATTTTTTTTTAAATATATAATATAATTAAAACAACAATCCATAGCAATTGAAATTATATCATTAAAATTAATATTCATTTAAGTCTTAAACATTTTACACAATCCTTTCTAAATAAGTATCATGCTTCTATGGGAACACTTATAGATTTTGCTTAGTTACTTCCCCCTATTTCACTTATATTTTAAAATATTATACAATGACAATGTTCCCATTTTTCTTTAATTCAATTCTCTCATATTTGATTTCATT
>BLBF01000052.1:16095651-16108848 GCA_015471245.1 Laticauda colubrina | reverse complement strand
TATTATTATTATTATTATTATTATTATTATTATTATTATTATTATTATTATTATTATTATTATTATTATTTACTGTGCTGTCACTTCATATTGCTAATTGCCTCCAATAGCACATAATGGAATTTATATATTTGTGGCAGCAAAAATGATTTAATTCAAATTTGTCATTGGAAGGAAATACTTAATCCTTATCTGCAAGTGATATCACACTAAATTTTGTATAGGCATTTCCAGTTGTTCCCATCTTATGTCTTAGATACACTATCTGTTCCAGCACTGATCCATCTATAATGGATAGTATGGTCTAATTAATATTTAATTAGACAAATGATAAAAAGCAGCTTCACTTTAATGAAACAAATACACTTTAAAAACAAATCCCAATGTCATCTGAGAATGTAATAAATATCCATTTCAAAACCAAATCATACTTATTTTCTGCTTAAGCCTTAAGATTTTGTTCACATATACATTTTTATCATTTGATGAATACAACACCAAATTATGTGAATCTCTAGATTGCTTTTTTCTTTCTTTTTCCTGATATTCTTCTAAGCTAGGCCTGTCAAACTGGTGGCCCTCAGCCCAGATACGTCATACACAGGCCACGCCCACACCAGTTCTGCAAAGGTAAAAAACATCACAATATGTCACAATCCAGCCTGTGATGCAATCAAATGTAACAACTGTGCTCTAAGCACACTAAAGTAACATATGGAACTATTGGTAAGACCAATCCGGTTCTCACATTTGAGCTCTGAGTTTGATCTGGAGTTTGATCCTGGCAGAGTTCAAGTTTGACTCAGTCTTCCATCCTTCATAGATTAGTAAAATGAAGACACAAATTGTTGAAGGAAATATGCAAATAATACTTCTATGTTGTAAACTACTCAGAAAATGCTATAAGGTGCCATGAGGCAGTATATAAGAGTGAATGTTCTTGCTGTTGCCATTTGCATTTGGCACTACAAAGAGTATGCTCAGATATTGGTAGTATATTACTACCAGATATAAATACTATTAATTTTGTGCTAAGATAGACTGTATTTACATTCAAGTCTCATATTGCAAGCAAGATAGACTTTTCTTAAGCCCCTGTCAAACTGCACCAACGGAAGGAAAGAGGATGTAAAACGGAGAAAAACACTTGCCATCCGTTGGTTAACATGATCCTTCCATTCTGTACTCACTGCCTCCGTTTTGGTTCCTCTCTATCCGTCCAGTATCCGTCTAATGACATTTCATCCGCTCAAAAAGTTTTGAGCTGCTCAAAACTTTCTGAGAAGAAAATGTATCCAACGCGTCCGTTCTGCATCTGCTAGGCATACGGGGGATATCCGTTCTGCATCCGTCAGCATCTGTTACACGTCCGCTACATCTGCTAGGCATCTGCTGCACATCCGCACAATTCATATCCCCTCCAGCAGTAAACAGACACAGGGAGGAAGCGGAACGGACACAGAACAGAAGCGCAACATTAGTAGCACGGACGGAGAAAGGATGAAAGTGGATGCAGCACGCTAAGAAGGCATTTAAAATGGAAAAAACGTTCACAGAGAGGACCTATCTCGGGTATTAAGGATGTCTAGAGGATGCCTAGAGGATGCAAAAGGACATATAGTGGAAAACCTATATTGCCTATAAAAAGGGGGAGCAACTCACCTGGATCTCACTTTCAGACCAGCAGCCCAGCTGTGCAGACCTTTTCAACCTTCATCTTGCTCTTGCTGTTTCAACCTTGGATCGTAACACAGTCCTTTTGATAGCCACCATCATTCTGCAACAGTGCGAAGCCATCTACAGGCTCTGTGAACTCTACTACGGGAAGAAAAGGAGGCGGCCAAGAAGCGTCTGGGTCCGTAAATGGATCGGGAAAAGAGCAGAGTACGGTTTGTACAACAAGCTGATGGTGGAGCTCCGGAATGAAGACCCTCGTGCATTCCAGAACTTCATGAGGATGCCTCCAGCCATGTTTGATGAAGTTGTGCAGTGGCTGACATCCAGGTTGACCAAGCAGAGCACCAAATTTCAGCCCAGCCTGGACCCTGGGCTCAAGGTGGCACTCACTCTGCATGACCTGGCCTCAGGGACCACCTACAGGAGCATGCAGTATGGCTGGAGGGTGCCACACAACACCATCAGCATTGTGGTCAGAGAAGTGGTGCAGGCCATCATCGAAGAATACATGGAGGAGGTCCTCCAGTGCCCCTCCACTGAAGAAGGATGGAAGAAAGTTGCAGAGCACTGGTATCAGAGGTGGAAATTCCCCCACACCGTTGGAGCCATATATGGCAAGCACATGGCCTGCAAAGCACCAGCCAAGTCGGGGGCCACTTATTTCAACTACAAGGGCCTCTTCAGCATCATCCTCTTTGCCATGGTCGATGTTGACTACAAGTTCATGTACATCGATGCTTCAGGCAACGGGTCATCTTCAGATGCCCAGGTATACAATGCCAGTGACCTCAAGGAGGGGCTGGAATGCAACCTCATCATGGGCTTCCCAGATCCAGACCCCTGCCCAATGACACACAAGATGTGCCCTACTTCATTGTGGGGGATGACGCCTTTTCCCTCAGAACCTACCTCATGAAGCCCTACATCTCCAGATGCCTCACCCGTGAAGAGAGGATCTTCAAATACAGTCTGCCCATGGCAAGGCGTGTGGTGGAGAACACCTTTGGCATCCTGGCCAACAGGTTCCAGGTACTTCTCACCACCATGCAGCATCGCCCAGAGACCGTGAGGAGGATCGTGGAAGCTTGCTGCATCCTGCACAATCTCATGCGCACCCGCTACCCAGTGTTGCAGAGCAGGCTTGTGGACCTCCAACATGGCAATGGGGACATGGAGCCTGGGGAATGGAGGCAAGGGCAAAACCTGATAGACACTGAGGATGTGCAAGGCCCCAACAGAGCCTCACGTGAAGGGAAGAAGCAGCGCAACCTCCTGAAACACTGGTACAACTCCCCAGCTGGAGCAGTGGAGTGGCAAGACAGGATGGTAGATGATTAATGGATGCTTCCTTCAGCCTGTCTCATCACACGGATGAGATTGGTCCATGTATGTTGGGTGGGCTTGGCTGTGGGGTGGAGGAAGGAGCAGTGTAGTGGGGCTATCTGGTCTGCAGCTGTGTGAGGACTGGTGTGGGTGGCATTGGTGATGTGGGTGGCATCGGTGGCTTCGGTGGCATCAGTGGCATGGGTGGCATCAATGGTGTTTGTGGCATCGGTGGCATCAGTGGATCCAGTGGCAATGGTGGCATCCAATGAGACTGTGCCTGGACTGGGAAGGGCTGCTGCCTGTGCTGCTGGACCTCCTTGTACCCATAGCCCTGGTAGGTGAGGGGCTGTGGAAACCTTGGAATGGGAGTGACATCACCTGGGGTGGAGGAGAAGACCTGGACTGGTTGGGAGCAGGTTCCTCTGGATCTGGAGGGTTGTGAAGCAGATCGGTGATCCGGTCCTTCACCACCTGGTACTGGGGTTCCGCCATGTCCACGAGGGTCTGGTTGACGTAGGTGAGGAAGGGCTTGAGGTTGGAGGATGAGGAGTCGGTATGGACCAGCTGAGAGAGATCTATGCTGGTGCGGATGGTGTCCCTGATCTCCAGCAGGACAGTGTAGCTCTGCCCCTCCTGTCTGGATCTCTGCCTTTCTGTGGAGGTGGAGCTGGGGGTGGATATGGGTAGGACTGTGGTGGAAGTGCCATCTCCTTTCTCCCACTGCACCAGGGAGTCCTCCACGTGCTCCACCATGGTTAAAACAGCTGTCCGCGGGTTCTTCGCCATGGCACGCTCCACAGAAACCTGCCTGGAGACAGGAGCTGACTCTCTGCTGGAAGAGGACTGGCTCTCAGCACGCTGCCCGAGAGAGAGGGTTGTGAGAGGGGCTGCTCCTCGGTGGCGGATCTCACCTTCCAGGAAGCTGCACCTGGCCATGACGTAGGTCTTTCTGTCGATCAGCTTGACCGTGGCCTGGCCAGATTTCTTGAGGTGCAGCTTCTTGTACCAGGTGTGTGTATGTTTCCACCAGCCGAGGAGCACCTCCGATGTGTAGCCCAGACTCTCCGCCTTCTCTCTCCAAGCAGCCTGCTTCCTTTTGGTGTCCCTTTTGAGCCTGTGTCCCTTCCGCCACAGATAGTCATTCTCTCTCAGCCACTCCAGCACCTCATCCTCGTATTCCTCCTCAATGGAGTATTGCCTCCTCTCCCGTTCTCACATATGCCTCTTCCTCCCTTTGGTAGGACCAGATGGGCCCTCATCAGAGGGGCTTCCAGGTTGAAGGGGCTGCTCCTCTACACCACCACCAGCAGCAGCACCAGCAGGATCATCATCATCATCATCATCAGCAGCAGCAGCAGCAGCAGCACCGGCAGCACCAGCAGGATCATCATCATTATCAGCAGTGCCAGCAGGACCAGGAGCATGAGCAGGACCAGCAGGACCAGCAGGATGAGCAAGACCAGGGGCACGAGCAGGACCGCCACAGATACTCATTCTCTCTCAGCCACTACAGCACCTCATCCTCGTGTTCCTCCTCAATGGAGTATTGCCTCCTCTCCCGTTCTCGCATATGCCTCTTCCTCCCTTTGGCAGGACCAGATGGGCCCTCATCAGAGGGGCTTCCAGGTTGTAGGGGCTGCTCCTCTACACCACCACAAGCAGCAGCACCAGCAGGATCATCATCATCAGCAGCAGCACCAGCAGGATCATCATCATCGGTAGCAGCAGTGCCAGCAGGATCAGGAGCACGAGCAGGACCAGGAGCACGAGCAGGACCAGCAGGACCAGCAGGACCAGCAGGATGAGCAAGACCAGGGGCACGAGCAGGACTGCCACAGATACTCATTCTCTCTCAGCCACTACAGCACCTCATCCTCGTGTTCCTCCTCAATGGAGTATTGCCTCTTCTCCTGTTCTCGAATATGCCTCTTCCTCCCTTTGGCAGGACCAGATGGGCCCTCATCAGAGGGGCTTCCAGGTTGTAGGGGCTGCTCCTCCACACCACCAGCAGCAGCAGCACCAGCAGGATCATCATCAGCAGCAGCTGCAGCAGCACCAGCAGCACCAGCAGGATGAGCAAGACCAGGAGCACGAGCAGGACCAGCAGGATGAGCAAGACCAGGAGCACGAGCAGGACGAGCAGGACCAGCAGGACGAGGAGCAGCTACAGCAGAGTGAGCACCAGCAGAAGCACCACCGCCAGAAGCAGCATCAGCAGAGTAAGCACGAGCAGAAGCACCACCACCATAAGCAGCATCATCAGCTCCTCCAGAAGCAGAAGCAGCAGAAGCCCCAGCCCCAAAAGAGTGAGCCCGTGCTGCAGAAGCCCCAGCAGAAGAGTGAGGGCCAGGATGTGGGAGGGTGGCCCTGTCCCACTTGCCAGAGCTGGCAGCAGATGGCTGAGGCTTTCTCTTATTCCCCAGGGTTGTGGGGTTGCTGGCTGGCAGTACGGCTGGCAGGCAGGCAGGCTGGCAGGAAGGCTGGCAGGGTGGCAGGCACCAAGGCTGGCAGGCAGACTGGCAGGAAGTCTCGCAGCAAGGCTGGCAGGCAGGCAGGCACCAAGGCAGGCAGGCAGGCAGGTTGGCAGGCAGGCAGGCAGGCAGCAAGTCTCGCATGCAGGCTGGCAGCAAGGCTGGCAGACAGGCTGGCAGGGAGACTGGCAGGGAGGCTGGAAGGATGGCAGGCAGCAAGGCTGGCAGCAAGGCTGCCAGGCAGGCATGCAGGGCAGGCTGGCAAGGCACTCGATGTGTCTGGAAGCAGGTCTTTCCTCTGAATGGTGACCTACTTGGGAGCTGCCTCCCTTTATATCCGCAGGGCCGACGCAATGCATCCGCCCCACATGTGCATTGAACGCTATGCATCCGCTAGGCTTCCGCTATGCATCCGCTAGGCTTCCGTTCTGCATCCGCTTCATCCGCTCAGCATCCGCTGTTCATCTGCTTCATCCACTCGCCGTCCACTCTGCATTCACTGCATCCATTCCGCGTCCTCTTTGCTGCGGTCCCCCGGAAGCCTTGCGGATGTGCCATCTGCTTCCATCCGCTAGGCTTCTGTTCTGTATCCGCTTTCCATCTGCCCTGCATCCTCCCCCTGTTCGTTCCTTTCCCTGTTATCTGCTCTGGTTATGCAAATTTTTGCCCCTTTTGAGAGCAGATAACAATGGATGGAACATTTTTCTCGTCCGCTGTGTCCTTTTTACTAACGTTTTGCATCTGTCAGCCAGTGTGACAGGGCCTTTAGTGAGCACATATCTGTGCCTCCAGATGATAGAATCAAAGAGTTGGAAAGGACCTCTTGAATATCTTCAACTCCCTTCCCAGAGCAATAACTACTTTAGACAATTGTCCAAGCTTGTCTTGACAGCCTGCAGTAGAGGTTCCATGGGACAGTTTGTTCCATTGCTTAAAACATATTTATTTCCAAGTTATATTTAATAGATATACTATGAGAGAATGAATGAGAGTCAGCTGAATGAACAAATAATCTATTGCACTCAGAAGAGCTACTCTCTCTCAATTATTAAAACTTTTGAGAGAGTAAAGTAATTTTGTTTGGCATGAAAAAGACATGAAATTTAAGCCCATGTCACACAGCACCAATGGATGGAAAGGGGATGTAAAATGGAGAGAAACACTTGCCATCCGTTGGTTAATGTGATGCATCCGTTCTGTACTCACTGCATCTGTTTTTCAAACTCTCTATCCGTCCAACATCCATCTATTGACATTTCACCCGCTCAAAATGTTTTGAGCTGCACAAAACTTTTTGAGCAGATAAAGTATCCAACGTGTCCATTATATATCCACAACGCATACGGGGAACATCCGTTAAACGTCCGTCATCATCCATTATGCATCCGCTATATCCGCTAGGCATCCGCTGCGCATCTGCGCAACTCACATCCACTCCAGCGGAAAACGGACAAAGGGAGGAAGTGAAACGGACACAGAACGGACCCGCAGCATTAGTAGCATGGACGTAGAAAGGATGAAAGTGGATGTAGCTCGCATACAAAGTATTAAAAACAAAAAAAATGTTTGCATAGGAGATGTATCTTGGATATTTAGGAAGTCTGGAGGATGTCTAGAGAATGCGGAAGGACACCTAGAGGAAAACCTATATTTCCTATAAAAAGGGGGAGGAAATCACCTGGATCTCACTTTCAGTACAGCAGCCCTGGTGTGCAGACCTCTTCAGCCTTCATCTTGCTCTTGCTCTTCCACAGCATCCAGTCATCTCCACCATGGATCGTTGCACACTCCTTTTGTTAGCCGCCATCGTTCTACAACAGTGCGAAGCCCTCTACAGGCTCTTTCACCTGTTCTATGCAAAGAAAAGGAGGCATCCAAGAAGTGTCTGGGTCCAAAGATGGATCGCGAGAAGAGCCGAGTACGGACTGTATAACAAGCTGATGGTGGAGCTGAGGAACGAAGACACTCGGGCATTCCAGAACTTCATGAGGATTTCACCAGCCATGTTTGATCAAGTTGTGGAGCATCTGAGACCCAGGTTGACCAAGTCAAACACCAACTTCTGGCCCAGCGTGGACCCTGGGCTGAAGGTGGCACTGACTCTGCACCACCTGGCCTCAGGGACCACATACAGGAGTATGCAGTATACCTGGAGGGTGCCACCCAACACCATTGTGGTCAGAGAAGTGATGCAGGCCATCATCGAAAAATATGTGGAGGAGCTTCTCCAGTGCCCCTCCACTGAAGAAAGCTGAAAGAAAGTTGCAGAGCAGTGGTATCAGAAGTGGAACTTACCCCACACCATTGGAGCCATAGAGGGGAAAAACATGGCCTGCAAAGCTCCAGCCAAGTCGGGGTCCACTTATCACAACTACAAAGGCTTCTTCAGCATCATCCTCTTTGCCATGGTCGATGCTGACTACAAGTTCATGTACATCGATGCTTCAGGCAGCGGGTCATGTTCAGATGCCCAGGTATACAACTCCAGTCACCTCAAGGAGGGGCTGGAACGCAACCTCATCGTGGGCTTCCCAGATCCAGACCCGCTGCCCAACGACACACAAGATGTGCCCTACTTCATCGTGGGGGATGACGCCTTCTCCCTCAGAACCTACCTCATGAACCCCTGCACTTCCAGATGCCTCACCCGTGAAGAGAGGATCTTCAACTACAGGCTGTCCAGGGCAAGGTGGGTGGTGGAGAGCGCCTTTGGCATCCTGGCCAACAGGTTCCAGATACTTCTCACCACCATGCAACATCACCCACAGACTATGAGGAGCACCGTGGAAGCTTGCTGCATCCTGCAAAATCTCATGCACACCCGCTACCCAGTGTTGCAGAACAGGCTTGTGGACCGTCAACAAGGGAATGGGGACATGCAGCCTGGTGAATGGAGGCAAGGACGAAACCTGATAGACACTGTGGATGTACAAGGCCCCAACAGAGCTTCACATGAAGGGAAGAAGCAGAACAACCTCCTGAAACACTGGTGCAACTCCCCAGCTGGAGCAGTGGAGTGGCAAGACAGGATGGTGGATGCTAAATGGATGCTTCCTTCAGCCTGTCTCATCACATTGATGAGATTGTGCCATGTATGTTGGGTGGCCCTACAATGAACAGGGCATTTAATAAAGAGTTGTGTTTATGTTGACATGTGTTGATGAATGATTAAATTGTTATTGATAATAAAGGGCCATAGGTATGGCACCTGGGAGGGTGTACCATACAGTCCCACTTTGCTTGCACTGGAGGTTTATCTATCCCACTGCTATCCTAATCCATCCCACAGCTATTATCCATCCCACAGGTATCCCTGCCCATCCCACTTCTATCCTTACCCATCCCACAGGTATCCCTTCCCATCCCACTGCTATCCTAACCCATCCCACAGCTATTACCAATCCCAAAGATATCCCTGCCTATCCCACTGCTATCCTTACCCATCCCACAAGCATGCAAAGGCTTAAACCATTTCTAAAAGTTTCCACCAAGACTTTATTTACTAAAATAAATGAACCAAGTATGTGAAGCAAAGATAAACTTTATTAATAACAAACTGTAAAAGCAAAATGACCCAAGTAAAGTGTACCAAGGAAAGATAAAATCAACAGGTAGCCACCCAGTCTCTGGCACTCTTCTCAGTCACTCTGAGGCGTGCCCATAGTCTCAGGGGTTAAGGGTCCAGGTGCTGTGGAGATGGCTGCTGCTGGAGTGCTCGTCAGAGGTGCCATTGGGGTGCCTGGCCCTGAGAGGACAAAAGGGGATGGTGTGTGGAGGAAGCTCTCAGAGAGCTGTCTCAAAACTATGATGTTGAGAGCCCCTTCCTGACATGGGGTGTCAGTCCCAATACCGATGACAGATGTTCTGAGGCTGGGTTTGGAGGTGGGGTAGAGGAAGAAGCAGTGTAGTGGGGCTGTCTGGTCTGCAGATGAGCGAGGTGAGCCGTGGGTGGTATCTGTGACGTGGGTGGCAAATGTGGCGTGGGTGGCATCTGTGGCGTGGGTGGCATCTGTGGCATGGCTGGTATCGGTGGCGTGGCTGGCATCGGTGGCGTGGCTGGCATTGGTGGCGTTGGTGGAATCTGTGGCGTTGGTGGCATCTGTGGCATCTGTGGTATTGGTGGCATTCGATGTACCTGTGCCTGGGCTGGGAAGGGCTGCCTGTGCTGCTGGAACTCCTGGTAGCCATAGCCTTGGTAGGTGAGGGCCTGTGGAAAGCTTTGGAAGGGCTGTGACATCACCTGGGGTGGAGGAGCAGACCTGGACTGGGTCGAAGCAGGTTCAGCTGGGCCTGGAGGGTTGTGCAGAAGACCTGTGATCCTCTCCTTGATCACCTGGTACTGTGATTCGGACATGTCCATGAGGGTCTGGTTGATGTAGGTGTGGAAGGGCTTGCGGTTTGAGGATGGTATGTCAGTGTGTACCGGCTGAGAGAGGAGATCTACGCTGCTTTTGATGGTGTCCCTGATCTCCAGCAGGACAGTGTGGCTCTGCCCCTCTTGTCTGGCTCTCTGCCTGCTTTCTGTGGAGGTGGAGCTGGGGGTGGGGGTGGTTTGGTCTCTGGTGTCAGCGCCCTCTTCTTGCTCCCACTATGTCAGGGGGTCCTCCACACGCTCCAACATGGGGAGTGCAGCTGTCGGGGGGGTCTCCATCATGGGGCACTCCACAGATACCTGCCTGGACACAGGAGCTGACTCTTGGCCAGAAGAGGACTGGCTCTCTGTGGGCTGCCTGAAAGAGAGGGTAGACAGAGGGGCTGCTCCTCTGTGGCGGATCTCACCCTCCAAGAAGGTGCACTTGGCCATCACGTAGGTCTCCCGGTCGGTGAGCTTGGCCGCAGCCTGGCCAGACTTCTTGAGGTGCAGCTTCCCGTACCTGGTATGCATGTGCTTCCGCCACCCGAGGAGGACCTCTGAAGTGTATCCCTGGCTCTCCACATTCTCTCTCCAAGCCGCCTGATTCCTCTTGGTGTCTCGATAAAGTCTGTGTCCTTTTCCGCCAGAGGTACTCGTTCTCCCTCAGCCATTCGAACACCTCATCCTCATGTTCCTCTTCGATGGAGTACTGCCTTCTGGACCCTCATCAGAAGGGCTTTGAGGTTCTAGGGGCGGGTCCACCCCCCCCCACCACCAGCAGCATCAGGAACAACAGCAGCAGCAAAAGCAGCACCAGCAGCACCAGCAGCACCAGCAGCACCAGCAGCACCAGAATCAGCAGCACCAGAATCAGCAGCAGCAGAGTTAGCACCAGCAGCACCAGCAGGACCAGGAGCAGCACCAGCAGAGTAAGCACCAGCAGAAGCACCAGCACCAGGAGCAGCACCAGCAGAGTAAGCACCAGCAGAAGCACCAGCACCATAGCAACACCAGGAGAAGCCCCAGCACCAGCAGAGTCAGCCCGAGCAGCAGAAGCACCAGCAGAAGCAGAGTCAGGGCCTGGGGGTGGGATGGTGGCCCTGTCTTTCTTGCCAGGGCTGATAGAAGATGGCACATCTTCCTCTTCTTCCCCATGGTTGTTGGCTGGAGATGTGTCTGGCAGCAGGTCTTTCCTCTGAATGTTGACCTGCTTGTAAGCTGCATCCTTTTATATCCGCGGGGCTGACGCAATGCATCCTCCCCGCTTGTGCAGTGAATGCTTTGCACCTGCTAGGCATCCTCTAGGCATCTGCTAGGCATCCGTGATGCATCCGCATCATCCGCTAGGCATCCACTCTGCATCCGCTCCTTCCACTGCGCGTCCGCTTCTCTGTGCTCCCCCAGAAGCCCTGCGAATGTGTCATCCACTTCCATCCACTAGGCTTCCGTGGAGCATCAGCTTTACATCCTCGCTACGTCCTCTCCCCATCCATTCCTTTCTGTTGTTGTCTGCTCTGTTTTTTTAAATTTGGGGCACTTTTGAGAGCAGATAACAATGGATGGAAAATTTTCTCATCCGCTGTGTCCTTTTTACATACTTTTTGCATCCATTGGCCTATGTGACAGGCCCTTAACTGAAGGACATTCCAGGATCTGACAGGTACTATTTAGCAGGTACTATTGAAAGGGGTCAAGCCACTTTGTCCAATACTGTTGGTCTAAGGAACCAGGCTAGAAAGCAGAGACCGTGAATTCAAGTCTTGCTTTAGCCATGAAAACCACCTCGGTAATTTTGGACCAGTCACTTTTTCTTAGCCCAACCTACTTCACAGGATAGTTGTGGGGAAAATAGTTGCCATCTTGAGTTATTTGTAAAATAATGAAGGTATGATACAAATACATAAATAAGATTATGTTCAATGTCACAAGTTACACAGAACAAAGAAATTGATGATGGTCCTATGCAGGGTTGGGCTTCAAATTTTGTAACAACTGATTTTGTGGGTGTGGCTAAGTGGGTGTGACCATGTGACTGGATGGTCATGGCTTCTTTTTCTTTTTGGCAGCAACCCTCCCCTAAATTTTTGAGCCTTCTGGGCCTCAGGGTAGCCTCCTAGATGGGTGTTTCTACTCCCAGAAGGTTTCCCTGAGGCTAGAGAAGGAGAAAACAGAGCATGGGGGTATGTGCAATAAGAACTTACTGGGCAAGGAAGGGAGAAATGGAGGAGAGGGGCGGGGCCAGCTAGGGGAATGATTTGGCAGTTCTCTGAACTGCACAGAGTCATAACAACTGGTTCTATAGAACCGGTCCAAACGGGTAGAATCCCACCCCTGGTCCTATGCAAAAACAAACAAAGGAAAAGACTGGGTATATTGCCATTGTGTGATGATGCCTCATGAATTAGTTGTTGTCAGTTTACACTAATAAAGAATCCAAAATACTTTTTCTATTGAATTTGGACATTCAATCTTCCCAACCTATTCTGAAATCAAAGAATTCACTGTTCTTTGTTTACTTATTTTTCAATTTACTTAAAGTTTATTGCCTGTCACTCAAAGATGTTGTTGAAGCAGGGATTCCACACAAAAAAGAAAGCACCAATTCAACTTTAACTTCACAGGCAGGTAAAAGTTAGTAAAATAAAATGTTTAAACCCCTGTCCAATTGTAACTGAATCAAGGGTGCAATGCTCATCTCTGATTCTTAGCAGCTGAGATGTTTCCATCATCATGAAAATACAGAACACAGTAATCTTTCCTGCTGAGTGGTATCTATTTATCTATTTGCATTTGCAAGCTTCAAACTGCTTGGTTGGCAGGAATTAATTGCTACTTTCCCAAGTCACCTTAGTAATATAAATATTGCAATAAAAGGATTGTAGAAAAAATACATTCTTTTCCAATCAGAACACAGCCAAACCCCCAAATAATGAGAAACCTCCCCCACCCATTCAGAACACAGCCAAGCCCCCACCCAATCAAGTCACAACCCCACTCGCAGTTAAACGGAAGAAGCAGCTGCAAGCTCACATTACTCCGAGAAGCACAAAGCCGAAGACACAAGCCTGAAGATGATGAATGAGACTTCATCGAAACGTCACATAGATACTTCCAATTTTACGCGGGAGAAAACCAGAATAACCAAAGATCCATATACAAATGCCCGTGAAAACCTCAGAAAACACACACACACACACACACACACACACAGACATGAGATTTTGCTGAAACGTTGCTACAACTTTAACAGAACTACAATGACGTGGGATAATACCCGAAGGAAGCTAAACAGCACACATGTAAGTGCCCGCGAAAACCTAAGAAAACAAATATCTGACCTCTACGGGGAGGAAATAAACAGCCAGATCA
>BLBF01000052.1:16080143-16090651 GCA_015471245.1 Laticauda colubrina | reverse complement strand
TAGGCTGGATTCTACTGCACATATGATGGATTCTGTTGGGATTTTTTGGGTGCTATGGCATAATTGAATCCTTTGGATAGGACATCTGTTTCTGTTTTGGTGAGTTCTCTGTTAGAAACATTATATACTGATTGTTTCAGGTGTTGTTGTGAATTGTTGGGGGTTTTCTTGTCATGTTCTAATTTCTTTAGTTTCTTTAAGAGTTTTTCATTTTTTAAGTGGTTTCAGTTTCAGCTCTCCAAGTTTTAAGTTGTTTGATCTTATCCCAAAGTAGAGGGTGGATTTTGCTGCTCAATTCCAGGTGTAATGCTAGCAATTCTTTGTTTAACTGATCCAATTGGAATCTTTTACTGTGAACTTCATTACTGAGTGAAGTCATTTCTGTTCTTTTCAGGATACGTTTAATAGCTGCTGTGTTGTGGTGAAATGTTAATTTGAAACAGGTTAGTGTTGTATTTTTGTCTCTGCAGCTGCATAGGAATTTCAGGTCACATAATATTCCTGCTCTTTTAAGTTCTAGCTTCTCATAGCTTTTGATCTGGCTATTTATTTCCTCCCCGTAGAGGTCAGATATTTGTTTTTTTAAATTTTCACGGGTACTTACATGTGTGCTGTTCAGCTTCCTTCGGGTGTTATCCCACGTCATTGTAATGCTTTTAAAGTTGTAGCAATGTTTCAGCAGAATCTCATCTGCAATCATCAGGCTTCTGTAAAGAGTTTGTATGTGGGTCAGAGTCTCACAGTCTTTGGTTTTAAAAGACTGAAAAGAACGGATGGCATGCTTTTTTGTCCGTTTTACCTCCTCTTTGCATCCGTTGGTGCAGTGTGACAGGGGCTTAAACCTGGGACCTCAAACAAATATCTAGGATTTTCATTTCCTCTTTTACCTATAGAGACCTGCACAACCTCTACATGACCCCATAGGAATCTGGCTGCAGCCAATAGAATATTAAAGAACATGTTATTGCACAAGAAAACAAAGCTCAAATACAAAACCCAAAGAAGGTATAACACACACACCCAACTCCATTTTTTCAGCTTCCCAGAACCACAAACCTATGTGGTTCTGCTTCATCAACAAACCATCTTTCCAATCAGCCTCCACATTTCCTTTGTCCTTCTCCCAGCTTGGAACTGAATCAGATGGATATTTCTTCCCACAATACTTTCAGACTTGAGATTTCATTGGACAGTCACAACCACTACCTTATTTTTTTAACCCTCTCTCCCATGAACACATTGACAGCTCATAAATCATAAATCATCCCAATTGGCCATTTTTGGTTTTGGTTTGTAAAATAAAACATCTAAATAACTGTTTACACATGCTATATACAGCACCCTACAATCTAAATGTCAAGGTACATATTACACTAATTGAACAGTAAACAACTAATCCTGTTTATTTATTTGCCTAGGGTAACATTTGGGATTCCTTTCTTGAACAATATCATTACACATAGGTCAGGCAGAGTTCTAACCATTTACCCCTCCCATGCTTTGAAAAACACAGAGATGCACACATAAACCTGAGTTAAGAGGAAATGTATGCGGATCCCTAAATTTCAAAAAAAGGCAAACAGGAAAGGAAAGATGGAGTTAACCAGAGATGAACACAAGTATGTGTTGCACTGCTACAGCTTATTTTACAGTTTCTCTAATTAATTATCAGTCAAGTTGAAAAAGGCAGATCATTAATCAGCTAATAGTTTTTAAGTCTGGTGAAAGCCTCTTTGATATTCCATTGTTTCCAAACTGAGTACTGAAAGTGAACAAAACTAAAGCTGTACAAAAAGTATGAAGAACATTCTCTTTCAGGTTTGGAAGTTTAAGTAACACTCTGGAAAGCTGATTTGAAACCAATCAAAATCATGATTGGCTGACACCAGGTAAAGAACACCTTCTGCTACATTTTATCACTATGGAAGTTGGTTTTTTTCCCCAAACAAGCACACAAAATGATTGGCAGAAGTCAAGTCTCTGTACAAAGAACCTTGCTCGAAAAGCTTCACCAAGCTTCACTCTATTTTGAAATTCTAGTCTTTATAAATATTTTTTGAATGCATTGACCCAAAAGAGAATACAGAAAAGATAGTCATGGAAAGGTCAGAAGTAATCACTTGGCCTGGGATGAAATTATCAAGAAATCTTTGAAAATAATTTAATGCTTTTTGAAGAATACTGATAATTTATACTTGTATCCATTCCCCTGGTTTCTTTTTTTATTGAAGGGTCTGACATCCATAATTTCTGGTCTTCTGTAGAAGATAAGGGCACTGAAATTCTACATTAGGAGAGATGAATTGAAATGTAAAGGAGTTATGTGTAAATAAAATGACTGCTTTAAATCTGTTATTCACCAAATTTGCCAAACAGAATACAACACATAGAACAAATGATAGCCATCACAGTAATGATACTATCCATTTGTCCTTTCAAGGAATGTCAACCACACTCAGTCACAAAGGGCACTTTCATGCTATACCACCACATTCTTGAAATAATAGGACACTTTTCACCTAATCCACTTTTTTCAGGTTGTTTTAAAATGATGGAATTGACAGAGAAGATCTTTCTATCTTCTACTTTGTAAAGTTACATGGACGTTGAGCCATTTTCTTCATCATCATCTTCGTCATCATCAACATCAAATTACCAATGATTTAAAAGTTGTTTTTTTTTTGTTTTTTTTTTAAACCTATTGTTTGCAGATATACTGTGTGGAAAAAAATCATTTCCTCTGTTTTTCTTCTGTAATTGACTCATGGATACAATGCCTCTCTGGTTCAACTTTGACTGTGTGATTTAGAAATATCTTCTCAATTAAGTAATGTTAGAAAAACAAAGGATGCCTGCTGAAGAATGACAAAGCGGGGAGGGGGAGAAATTCTCATTCCTGATATGGTCCTTATTACCTTTTAGATTCTTGAAAGGGCATCTCTCCTTTTTCATGAATTCTTATTTCTTTTTCACATGAATCGATGTTTATTTGCATTGAAGAAAAGAATGGTTCCTCTTCTGGAAAGACATCTACTGCAGAGAAGAAAGGGTCACCCAGCAATAAGAACTCTACCATTGCAAAAAATCAGAATTATGCATTGAACATAGTCCCAGCATGTATTTTAGTGTCTGTCCTTACTTACTTTTAATTGGGTTAGCCATCAGCCATCTTGCTGACCACTATCATGTCTCCAATCTCAAACTGCTATCACAAACATCCATAACATAGAAAAAGAAACAACAAAAAATACTACAAGAAGATCTTAAAAAGCTAGAGATAGAACTGCAGAAAAGCCCGCAAAAGAGTATCATAAAAGAAAAAATGGAATTAACAAAACACAAATTTAATATAAACAGAAGAAATGGCACAAAAAATCAAAATGGCAAAACAAAACTTTTTTTGAAAATGCAAATAAGCCAGGAAGATGGCTAGTATATAAACTGGAAAAAAAAATGATACATAAACTGTTAGATGAGAAGGGGATTCTCCACCACCAAAATGAAGATAAAAAGAAAATAATCCAGGAATTTTACAGAATACTTTATAGTCAAGAAAAAATATCAGAAAACATGATAAAACAATACTGGGAGAAGGTTGCATTACTTAAGATACAAGAAACAGAGCAAACGATGCTAAGTGAAAGAATACTGATGATAGAATTAACAGAAGCAATTAAAAGAAAAAAAAACAATAAAACACCTGGACCAGATAGGCTGCCAGCAGAACTTTAGAAACATTTACAAGATACATAAGGGATGCCAATGTTGGAGGTCTATACTGAAACTTTGTTAAAGGCCAACCTCCCCAAACCTTGGTCAGAAGTAAATATTACTTTAATATCAAAAGAAGATTCAGACTTATAACAGATAAAAAAATTACAGACTAAAGCCCCTGTCACACTGCACCAATGGATGGAAAGAGGATGTAAAATGGAGAAAAACACTTGCCATCCGTTGGTTAAAGCGATGCTTCCATTCTGTACTCACTGCCTCCGTTTTGCTTCCTCTCTATCCGTCCAGCATCCGTTTATTGACATTTCATACGCTCAGAGGATTTTGAGATGCTCAAAACTTTTGAGCGGAAAATGTATCCAATGCATCAGTTCTGCATCTGCTAGGCATATGGGGGACATCCGTTCAGCATCCGTTACACATCCGCTATATCCGTTAGGCATCTGCTGCGCATCCGCACAACTCGCATCCGCTCGGACGCAGGGAGGAAGCAGAACAGATGCGAAACGGATGTGCAGCATTAGTAGCACGGACGGAGAAAGGATGAAAGCGGATGCAGCTCGCAAAGAAAGCATTTAAAATGAAAAAAAAAACATTCGCAGAGGGGACCAATCTCGGATATTAAGGATGTGAAGAGGATGCCTAGAGGATGCAAAGGGACACATAGTGGAAAACCTATATTGCCTATAAAAAGGGGGCGCAACTCACCTGGATCTCACTTTCAGACCAGTAGCCCAGCTGTGCAGACCTCTGCAGACTTCATCTGCCTCTTCCTCTTCCACAGCATCCAGTCATGTCGACCTTGGATCGTAACAAACTCCTTTTGGTAGCCAACTTCATTCTGCAACAGTGTGAAGCCATCTACAGGCTCTGTGAACTCTACTACGGGAGGAAAAGGAGGTGGCCAAGAAGCATCTGGGTCCAAAGATGGATCGGGAGAAGAGCAGAGTACGGACTGTACAACAAGCTGATGGTGGAGCTCAGGAACGAAGACCCTCGTGCATTCCAGAACTTCATGAAGATGCTGCCAGCCATGTTTGATGAAGTTGTGCAGCGGCTGACACCCAGGTTGACCAAGGCAAACACCAACTTCCGGCCCAGCGTGGACCCTGGTCTCAAGGTGGCACTCACTCTGCACCACCTGGTCTCAGGGACCACCTACAGGAGCATGCAGTATGGCTGGAGGGTGCCACACAACACCATCAGCATTGTGGTCAGAGAAGTGGTGCAGGCCATCATCGAAGAATACATGGAGGAGCTCCTCCAGTGCCCCACCACTGAGCAAGGCTGGAAGAAAGTTGCAGAGCAGTGGTATCAGAGGTGGAACTTTCCACGCACCGTTGGAGCCATAGATGGCAACCACATGGCCTGCAAAGCACCAGCCAAGTCGGGGTCCACTTATTTCAACTACAAGGGCTTCTTCAGCATCGTCCTCTTCGCCATGGTCGATGCTGACTACAAGTTCATGTACATCGATGCTTCAGGCAACGGGTCATGTTCAGATGCCCAGGTATACAACACCAGTCACCTCAAGGAGGGGCTGGAACGCAACCTCATCATGGTTTTCCAAGATCCAGACCCCCCGCCCAATGACACGCAAGATGTGCCCTACTTCATCATGGGGGATGACACCTTCTCCCTCACAACCTACCTCATGAAGCCCTACACCTCCAGACTCCTCATCCGTGAAGAGAGGATATTCAACTACAGGCTGTCCAGGGCAAGGCGGGTGGTGGAGAACGCCTTTGGCATCCTGGCCAACAGGTTCCAAGTACTTCTCACCAACATGCAGCATCACCCTCAGACCATGAGGAGGATCGTGGAATCTTGCTGCATCCTGCATAATCTCATGTGCACCCACTACCCAGTCTTGCAGAACAGGCTCGTGGACCTCCAACAAGGCAATGGGGACATGGAGCCTGGGGAATGGAGGCAAGGGCAAAACCTGATAGACACTGAGGATGTGCAAGGCCCCAACAGAGCCTCACATGAAGAGAAGAAGCAGTGCAACCTCCTGAAACATTGGTGGAACTCCCAGCTGGAGCACTGGAGTGGCAAGACAGGATGGTAGATGCTTAATGGATGCTTCCTTCAGCCTGTCTCATCACAGTGATGAGATTGGGCCATGTATGTTGGGTGGGCCTACAATGAACAGGGAATTTAATAAAGAGTTGTGTTTATGTTGACATGTGTGGATCAATGATTACATTAGTGTTGATAATAAAGGGCCATCGGTGTGGCACCTGGGAGGGTGGACCATACAGTCCCATTATGCTTGCACTGGAAGTATATCTATCCCACAGCTATTACCCATCCCACAGGTATCCCTGCCCATCCCACAGCTCTTAAACATTCCACAGGTATCCCTGCCCATTCCACTGCTATCCTTACCCATCCCAGAGCTATTACCCATCCCACAGGTATCCCTGCCCATCCCACTGCTATCCTTACCCATCTCACCAGCATGCAAAGGCTTAAACCATTTCTAAAAGTTTTCACCAAGACTTTATTGACAAAAATAAATGAAGCAAGTGTGTGAAGCAAAGATAAACTTTATTAATAACAAGGTGTAAAAGAAAAATGACCCAAGTCAAGTGTCCAAATAAAGTCTACAGGTAGCCAGCCAGTCTCTGGCACTCCTCTTGGTCACTCGGAGGTGTGCCCAGTCTCAGGGGTGAAGGGTCCAGGTGGTGTGGAGGTGGCTGGTGCTGGAGTGCTGGTCTGAAGCCCCACTGGGGTGCCTGGCCCCGAGAGGACAACAGGTGATGGTGTGTTAAGGAAGCTCTCGGACAGCTGGCTCAGCCACGTGATGTTGAGAGCTCCTTCCTCCATGCCAAGGGGTGTCAGCCCCAGTACCGAGGACAGATGTACTGAGGCCGGGCTTGGCTGTGGAGTGGAGGAAGGAGCAATGTAGTGTGGCTGTCTGGTCTGCAGCTGGGTGTGGACTGGTGTGAGTGGCATCAGTGTCGTGGGTGGCATCGGTGGCATGGGTGGCATCAGTGTCATGGGTGGCATTGGTGGCATCAGTAGAACTGGTGGCAACGGTGTCATCTGATGACTCTGTGCCTGGACAGGGAAGAGCTTTTGCCTGTGCTGCTGGACCTCCTGGTAGCCGTAGCCCTGGTAGGTGAGGGCCTGTGGAAAGCCTTGGTATGGGAGGGACATCACCTGGGGTGGAGGATCAGACCTGGACTGGGTGGGAGCAGGTTCTTCTGTGTCTGGAGGGTTGTGAAGCAGCTCGGTGATCCGGTCCTTCACCACCTGGTACTGGGTGTTCCGCCATGTCCGTGAAGGTCTGGTTGACATCGGTGAGGAAGGGCTTGCGGTTGGAGGATGAGGAGTCGGTGTGGACCGAGAGAGGAGATCTATGCTGGTCCGGATGCTGTCCCTGATCTCCAGTAGGACAGTGTGGCTCTGCCCCTCCTGTCTGGCTCTCTGCCTTTCTGTGGAGGTGGAGCTGGGGGTGGATGCAGATAGGGCTGTGGTGGACGTGCCGTCTCCTTTCACCCATTGCACCAGGAAGTCCTCCACACGCTCCACCATGGTTAAACAACTGTCCATGGGTTCTCCGCCATGGGACTCTTGGCCGGAAAAGCACTGGCTCTCAGCAGGCTGCCGGAGAGAGAGGGTTGTGAGAGAGGCTGCTGCTGCTCCTCGGTGGCGGATCTCACCCTCCAGGAAGCTGCAGCTGGCCATGACATAGGTCTCTCTGTCTGTCAGCTTAACCGTGGCCTGGCCAGATTTCTTGAGATGCAGCTTCCCGTACCAGGTGTGCATGTGCTTCCACCAGCCGAGGAGCACATCCGATGTGTAGCCCAGGCTCTCTGCCTTCTCTCTCCAAGCAGCCTGCTTCCTTTTGGTGTCCCTGTACAGCCGGTATCCCTTCCGCCACAGATAGTCATTCTCTCTCAGCCACTCCAGCACCTCATCCCCGTGTTCCTCCTCAATGGAGTATTGCCTCCTCTTCCTATCATGCGTCTGCCTCTTCCTCCCTCTGGCAGGGCCATATGGGCCCTCATCAGAGGGACTTCGAGGTTGTAGGGGCTGCTCCTCCACACCACCAGCAACAGCAGCAACAGCAGGATCATCATCATCATCAGCAGCAGCAGCAGCAGCAACACCAGCAGGATCATCATTATCATCAGAAGCAGAAGCATCAGCACCAGCAGGATCATCATCAGCAGCAGCAGCAGCACCACTGGCACCAGCAGGACCAGGATCAGCAGCAGCAGAGTAAGCACCAGGAGCCCCAGCAGGACCAGGAGCACGAGCAGGACCAGCAGGACTAGCAAGTCCAGGAGCACGAGCAGGACAAGGAAGACCAGGAGCATGAGCAGGATGAGCAGGACCAGCAGGATGAGGAGCAGCTTCAGCAGAGTAGGCACCAGCAGTAGCACCACCGCCAGAAGCAGCATCAGCAGAGTAAGCACCAGCAGAAGCACCACCGCCCGAAGCAGCATCAGCAGAGTAAGCACCAGCAGAAGCACCACCGCCATAAGCATCATCATCAGCTCCTCCAGAAGCAGAAGCAGCAGAAGCCCCAGCACCAGAAGATCGAGCCCGGGCAGCAGAAGCCCCAGCAGAAGCAGAGTGAGGGCCAGGGGGCAGGAGGGTGGCCCTGTCCCTCTTGCCAGGGCTGGCAGCAGATGGCTGAGGCTTCCTCTTCTTCCCCATGATTGTGGGGTTGCTGGCTTGCAGGGAGGCTGGCAGGGAGGCTGGCAGGAAGGCAGGCACCAAGGCTGGCAGGCAGGCTGGCAGGCAGGCTGCAGGCAGGGTGCAGGCAGGCTGGCAGGCAGGCTGGCAGGCAGGCAGGCACCAAGGCTGGCAGACAGCAAGGCTGGCAGGGAGGCTGGCAGGCAGGCAGACAGCAAGGCTGGCAGGGAGGCTGGCAGGATGGCAGGCAGCAAGGTAGGCAGCAAGGCTGGCAGCAAGGCATGCAAGCAGGGCAGGCTGGCAAGGCACTCAATGTGTCTGGATGCAGGTCTTTCCTCTGAATTGTGACCTGCTTCCGAGCTGCTGTGACCTGCTTCCCTTTATATCCTTGGGGCTGACGCAATACATCCCCCCCGCATGCTCATTGAACGCTATGCATCTGCTAGGCTTCCGCTCTGTATCCGCTTCATCCGCTGTGCATCCGCTATGCATCCGCTGTGCATCCGCTGTGCATCCGCTTCATCCGCTAGGCGTCCGCTCTGCATCCGCTCTTTCCGTTCCGCGTCCGCTTTGCTGAGGTCCCCTGGAAGCCTAGCGGATGTGCCATCCGCTCCCATCCGCTAGGCTTCCGCTCTGCATCCGTTTTCCATCCGCTCTGCGTCCTCCTCCCGTCCGTTCCTTTCCGTGTTATCCGCTCTGGTTATGAAAATTTTCGCCCCTTTTGAGAGCGGATAACAACGGATGGAACATTTTTCTCGTCCGCAGTGTCCTTTTTACAAACATTTTGCATCCGTTGGGCAGTGTGATAGGGCCTTAATATCATTCCTAAATGTAGACAATAAAATATATGCCTCAATAATAGCAGAGAGATTGAAAAGGCTTCTGAATGAATTTAAACATCCAGATCAGAATGGCTTTTACCTAAATAATAAAAATAATATGATAAAAATAATATGAGAATTATTTTGAATGCATTTGAATAGTATGAAGTACACTTTGAAAAACATTGGTAACTAGACCAGATATTTTTAGGGATGGATGACAAATTAATTAAAAAATTATATAGCTACTTATTAAATTTTAAAATGGAAGAAGAACAGGTTAAAGAAACAATGATAGTTTGGTCTAAAAATTTTGGGTACACCATCGAATAAGACAAATGGCAAAAACTTTGGGAAAGGAATTATAAATTAATGGTGTCAACAGCTTATAAAGAAAATTCATACAAAATGTTTATAGATGGCATCCTCCAGTAAGAATGGCAAAATATTTCAAAATGTATCTCTCAAATCTTGGAAATGTAAACAGATACTGGGTTCTTATTATCATATGTTGTGGACTTGCCCGAGGGACAAAAAATATTGGGAAAAATAAAACAGTGGTGAGAAGGACAAATGACAAATGAACAAATGTCATTGTTAGAATGACAAAACAACAAATAGATTTAAAACCAGAAATGTTTTTGTTGAATATTTTACTGGAAAAAATATAACAAAAGAATACATGCTTAATTTTACATGTGATAACTTCAGTGAGAATTATGTATGCACAAAATTGGAAAAATGGAAATATACCTACAGAGGAAAATATAATAAAAGAAAATATCAGACTGTGTGGAAATAGATAGATTAACTTTGGAGATCAAGGATAAGAAGGACATGGAATACTTTTTAACTTGGGAACTATTTTATCAATGCTTAGAAAATAAAAGAAGTTAGAAAGTTAAAATCAATGAGAATATGTAAATAAAAATGAAGTAAATGTATGACTAAATAATGAATGTTAAATAAATAGAATAAGAAAATATAAGTATTAAATTTAGAGGATAATGGTGATAATGGTGATATTCATAAGGTATAATATTAATTATATCATAAAATTAGTGTTTAATTAAATAATGAAAACTGTTTAATAAGGATAAGTGAAGATTATAGTGAATAAATTGAGTGAATAATGGTTATAATTATAATTAATGTTTGTATACATTTTGTTATTTGTATTTTTAAAAAATTGTACCCAGAGAGTACACTGCCATTGTGGATATGGAAATTGTATATATAATAATGGAAATTGCGCAATAATAATAATAATAATAATAATAATAATAATAATAATAATAATAA
>BLBF01000052.1:16051249-16080133 GCA_015471245.1 Laticauda colubrina | reverse complement strand
AATAATAATAATAATAATAATAATAATAATAATAATAATAATAATAATAAATTAAAATAATAAAAATCCCCATCCATGGTTCCTTGTCAACATTGCAGACAGGGTCAGATTACCTTCCATTTTGCCCTTCCTACCATTTGTAGCAAACAATATTTTCCTCCAAGCTTCAAGGTAGGTCTGAACAAACCAACAGAAATAAACTGTGAAGAAAATCTGAATACAAATAAAGTACAAATAGGGCTGCTTTGTGTTTGTTTATTTATTTGGATCAAATGAAGTAAGATTTATAACATTTGCTTCTCTGTCTGTCTCCTGTTTCTCTCTTTCTCTCTCTGATATGAATCAAGATTTGCCAAAATCTTTCATTATCATAGGCAGAACAACAAATGATGCTTTCTCTCATCCAAACCAAAATATCAAAAAACATTGTGGCACCAGGGCCAGAAAATCTCCTGCAGCACTGGTATTGAGCATACAGACAAGAATGAATTTGGCTTGATTTATCCGTATCAGTTACAGTACTTGATATTTTTTTCTTAACATCTTTGAAGAAAGGTCTGCTCCAGTAAAATTCTAAATTCTCAATGTTATTTTCAAGCACCCAGAATAATTGTGGCTTATACTTCTTCCCACACATTGCTCTGTTGTGACTTCTACTCCTCCAGTGCTAAACTCCCAGCTAAACAAAATTAAACTCCTCTTTCTTTTTAATATAATATGCTTCATGATACAGAATTAGCTTTTAATTGGACACACTATGATGAAATTGCTGGTGTAGTGAATTAACTGCTTTAATGGGCCTGCTTACTTTCTGCTTCTTGCTGTTGCTTTTCATTTGAAATAACCTTCCTTCCTTCCTTCTTTCCTTCTGTTCTGTTCTGAAAAGAAGGTACGTGAGACAGGAGTTCCAAACAAAGAGCTCTTTATTAAACTCTTAGTGACTTGTAACAGAACAGCTTTGCTGGAGCCGCGGCAGCCCTTTTTATAGCGGCTTACGGCCAATGACAGCTCTTTGAGCTTTCCCGCCGTCAGGCAGCCAATTGCAGCAGTACTTAAACAGCCAATCCGATTGCGCCTTTTTGCCAATCAGATTTAAGTATTTGAAGTATTCCTATACACAACACCTTCCTTCCTCCATCCCTCCCTTTCAACTGCTATACTCCAGATGCAAGAAGTTTTTTTTTTTTTTAATAACATTAGGAAAATCTCTTAATGACATTAGCTAGAATAGAGCTTTTATTTTTCATTTAAACTGCAGTAAAAAAGTGATGTATTTTTCTGTGTGAAAATAATAATAAGGGGAAAAAAAAACACCCAAGAATGGATAAAGATAATCTTTTATGGGGGAGAGGGAAAGAGCCCTAAGACACAATTTCCTACATGCAGTAGTAAATCAAGGATTGGGTTATCCAATTGCTAACAAACTACAACCCCAGCAGTCCCAGAAAGCATGTGAGAAACATAAAAATGTCTACTAGGAACTTTATTATTTATTTATTTATTATTGTCCAGATATTAAATATGCTTAATTATATATTGACATAATTCTGAGTAATATAAGAATATTCATCAAGATTCCTTTATCACTGTAGATTTTTTGCTGCTATGTATAATTAAAATATTAATATTTTACTCAAACAGTTATAAAATAATAATAATTTAACCTCCTGTCTGTCTAATGCTGTAGAATCACTGCTTTGTGCTACCTCTTGCATTGATGCATAAGACTATAAATTCCATTGTATTCAGATACCAGGCTCAGTGGTATGATGTTATATGGTCGAATTTTTTCCAGAGATGTAAAAGATCTATGTCAATGTAGAGAAGGAAATTTAATGTTAAAAATTGGAACAGAAAGCATGTATTAAAAAATTCATTTTTTATATCATCATAGTAATTTGTGATTTCTATGTCATAAGTTGCTACTCTGATGGTACAGAATTTGGATTATGGACCAGAGGAAAAGGAACTTTCATATAAGGCCTTTCTAATTTATGGTCATCAACCTCAAGAAATGAGGGGTTGTTGATTGATTGAGAAGAAATTTTACTGGATTCACCCGTATGGTTGCATATTTCAAGTGATGTTAAAGTAGCAAGGAAGTATGCTATATGGAAGTATATCAATCCAATTTTAAGCATATACAAAAAGTGCCCACAATTTTACTATTGTTACTTTTTTAAAATGCATGTACTTCTAGACTAAGAGATGGGTTATGGGTCCATGGTCTAGATTTAATTCTGACATCAGCAAATATGTTCTCATGTAAGCTTTTTATCTCTGGAAGTTCCCTGAAGTCTATTTAGTTTGCTTGCATCATCAGCTTGTTGTCAGATTTCAGTGATCACATAGATCAATTTTCTTCATGATGATTGGTCCAGTGGTGGGATTCAATTTTTTTTACTACTGGTTCTGTGCGCATGGCTTGGTGGGTGTGGCAGAGGAAGGATACTGTAAAATCTCAGTCAGAGGTGGTATTTGCTGGTTCTGCAGACTACTCAAAATTTCCACTACCGATTCTCCAGAACTGGTAAGAACCTGCTGAATACCACCTCTGGATTGGCCCCTAACCTGGTCTTTCAAGACTTCTAATACTGTAACCCAGTGCCATTGTAACAGTAGGCTGAAGGCAAGCCTCCATGAAAGGTTTACTGATGTAGCTATTACAAGGATCCTGGAAGCTTGCTCCAGGAGGTTATCTGGGATAATTGGGCAGCCTTTGAGGACTTGAGGAGTTGGCCTTTATTATGGCTAGTTCTGTATTGTTGTAATCTTTGGAGGTTAAAGCTGTCCTAGGGCACTGGATCCATTCCTCATTTTTTTTTTGTTACCTATGTAGAGGAGATATAGGAGTTTGTCCTCATCAGTTTATCTCCTTTGTTACATGTGTGTCTCACAGTATTGTTGCTGGGGCTGGTCTGGCTTCATTTCTTGCCTTCAGGTAATATTTGGGAGCATTGGGTTAATCAGAAAATGGAAAGGCCTGTCACAAGCCAGGGTCTTACTTCAGAAGCTGCTAGTTATTTTTCCATCATGGCTCACCTCCCACTGAGTCTACCCACCTTGCTCTCTCTATTAAGGTTAGGCAATATTGAATATATATGCCAGCAAATGAATTTATTAAAAAGCGCTTTTATATACATTAACTTTACTTATGTAATAAATCAACCTTCCCAATTTTGTAGCTTCCAAATATATTGATACAAAATTCTCAGCCAGAATGTTTTGAGAATTTGGTTTGCAAATAACAGTCAAATAAAACTAGCATATTTCCAATTAATTATGTAAAAGATACTCTAAAAAGTTTAATTGTGGCAAAGTATTGATATTTATGAAAAATCAGTCCAAGATGCATATTTTGACCCTTTAGCTATAGCCTTATTTAGTTTTTTGGGGGGAGGGGGACATTCATTGCTATAGGTGGGTTATTTCTGTTGACTCAGTTCATCATAGAGTCATATGGACTAATTTCAGAATGATCTTTTTTATATATATTTTGTAATATATAAAAGGCAATAGAATGTACTAGAAAAAAATAGCTGTCATCAGAGGTGGGTTTCAAAAAGTTTTCCTATTGGTTTGGTGTGTGTGTGTGTGTGTGTGCTTTTGCATGTGTGCACACCAAATATGCACTTTATGCATGTGTGCAACTCACTTTCTGATGCAAGCTCTGTGTGTAAAATAGCTGACGCATGACAATTGGATGTGCCGTGTGAAGCAACTGTGGTTGAAAAAGCTGGAAATAAAGGTCAGTATAGATCTGGGATGGATGGGAGGGTCTAGCAGCTGATTGTCAGAGTTAATTGGTTCTCTCACAGATGATTGTCAGAGCTACCAGTTTGGCTGAACCAGGCCGAACTGGTAGAATACCACCACTGGCTGACTTCCAGGTGTCAATTACACAATTTCCCCACTTATTTCACACTCTTTCCCTCTTCATCCAAATTCATTGAAGCTATTGGAAGGAATAGATATATACATGAGGCATTTTTTACTTATAGAGGATACATTCTTGAATAACTATTACAACTTTTCATGATGTAGTTAAATCATCTTAAAACACACTGATATTTCTTTTTTTCGATGAATTAAAGTTTCAAACATGGCTATGTGTGATATCTTAAAATGTTGGAAATTTCCATTTTTCAGATCCATCCATCTCACCATGGGATTTATTGTATATATTGGAGGAGCAGAGTTTTTTTTTTTTTTTTCGCTTTTGTATTACCAAAATTCAATAACAGGATTTTTTTTCATGAATGTCCAGTGGGTGTATGGGTAGACAGACAGCAAATCTGCACAGAACATCTTCTGAAAAGATACAATGCGGGTTGCTGTTGTTTAGGAGCTTGCAACTCAGTGACAATACACAGCACAGTGTTATTCACACTACAAATACATTTTGCTAAAATAAAAAAAGCTAAAATGATGAGTTTTCATTAAATCACACTGTGACCTTTTGCTGACAAATTTTGTTTGAGGGGAAAAAAAAGATCTTGAATGTATCCTTAGAAAAATAGGGAAATGATTCTGAAGAGATAATGTGGATAAACTGTTAATTATTTTTTAAAAAACCATTCCAAATCTCCAGTGTAATCTGACTCCTCTCAGCTTGTTGATGATGATTTATTCAGAGTTTCTCAAAAACTAAACCAAACCAAAACATTATATATAGCCAGGCATCTCATTGCTTTCATTTTCATCCCCATGGCAACCACAGGATATGACAAGACAATGTATGTGGTGATTGAGCCTTAATCTTAATTCATGGCTTGATAATAACCTTACATTTCTAAATCCCTAATCTACTTTATCCATACTGTGACAGCATTTGTAATTATCCTTTCATATAAAAAATAATCATATTCATTGCAAGTAACTGTCATAGATTAATTCTGTTCCAGGCCTCTGAACTGGATTTGCTCTGGTCTTGAGTTCCATGAAGACAGCATCAAGAGAAACAATGAAAACTTTAAATAATTTGTCTCAAAACTTTAAGGCAAATTTCTTAATGAAAAACCAGCTTTATTTTCAGAGCTGATGATGAGTATGGACGTTGGGATAAAGGACCAGGGATTCATCTTCAGGGAAGTCTGCTTTGCCTGGATCTATCCTCTGTCTCTTGCCCACAACATCCAGTAATTAATATAACTGCAGATTTGATTACCCTAAGAATGACTGACAAAGAACATTTTGCCATTATTGTAAATCTAAACTTCCAATCACTTCCGGTGCCTCATCTCTAGCTGAAGTCTTCATTCCTGCTGGGGAATCACTGAATTTTCTATTTCAGAATATTTCACAAGTTGTATTGCTTTGTAGTGCAAAACAATAAACAAAATTAGATTGCTTTCTACGGCATTCCATTCCAGCTGTTAACATGCATAAGCACAGTAAGGGTGGGAAAATGTAGTCCACTTATATCATCATCACACTTTTGCTAAGACTATACGGATAAGATGGGACACTATCTAGTTCAATAAGCCTAACTGGTTTCAGTCTGATTTGGAATCAGTTTTTGTTGCAATTAGATATGAAAGATCAAACCTGCAACCATTATGCCTCAAGAAGAAAAGTAAAGGAAAAAAGTTTAAGAAAAAGAAGGATGAGTTTCATATGGCAGAATTATTTTTAATTTACTAATAATAGAAAATAATTTCTCCTTCTTTCCTTCCTTCCTTCCTTCCTTCCTTCCTTCCTTCCTTCCTTCCTTCCTTCCTTCCTTCCTTCCTTCCTTCCTGTCTGCCTGCTTGCCTTCCTTTCTTTTTGGAAAAGGGGACAACAAACAGATGGGGAAAGAAACACTAAATCAGGCTTTTATTTGTTTCTTTAAATTGAATTTGAATGGCATCCTTCTTAATTGCTATTTTCAGAAATAACAAATAGAGGATTAGTACTGATTTGAAAGGGGGACTAATCATAATCACCTGATAATTGGATTTCTTTTCTGCAGCTGAATATTAATTCAAGAATTAAAAGTGTTAGCTTCCTTCCAAAGATTTTCAGAAAACCCAAATATGTATTCATCTCCCTGTTTTGTTGTTCATATCACAATCCCAGAGAACTTTGCTTCTCCAATTTTAATGCTAGCAATTATAACATTTTGTACTGTGAAATCTGCCTGTAAACCCTAATGTTTATGTATATTATTTATCTACTTGTTTTCAGTTTTCTTCATTTGTTACATATAGTCTCATTCAAACAAATAGCAGATCAAGTGCTTAAAGAATTAGATATTTCTGTCTTTTGGCTTTGATCTTTTTTTCTGTTGCTTATAAGTCATTTTTTTGCCATTAAAATAATGCCTCATCTAAAAACATATCCAACAGAATTACAATGTGGGGGGGGTAATTTTTGGCTCATGGGGGAATTTGATAGGCTTCAAGATTATTCTCTGTGATTTAATGATAAATAATGCTTGCAGCCTTAGTTTGGGCTCCAAAATGGTTTAAGGCTTTAAGCAATCAGGAAGTCCAGTTTTAAAACTACAGTATCTATTGAAGTGAGGTTTTTTTTTTCTTCCATTCAATCATGTTTTACTCTCAGAGACTGCCTGGACAAATTCCTGTAGTTTTCTTGGCAGTGGTTTTCCATTGCCTCCTACCTAGACCTGAGAAAAACCACTAGCCAAGGTTACTAGCTGGCTTCCTAGGGCAGAACGAGAAAGCTCATGGTCTTCCAATTTCTAGCCTGATGCCTTAACCACTATATTAAACTAAATCTCTTTAAATTCAGAATTGCATTGTTTTAAAGAAGATGTTATATTTAATGTTCAAATTAACAATTTAAAAAAAAGAACTTTGAAAACTGCAAGAGGAATTAAGTTGGAAATTCTTGGAAAAGTTGTAAGTATTTCTTTCTAGGTTCCTTCCCCTGCACCCTACTGGACTTGGCCAACATTTTTTAATTAATTTACCAATACATGTCCCTATTTTTTAGTGGCTTCGGTCTAACATTCTATTATTTTTTCAGCCTCTCTACAGTTTCTTAAGCCCAATATCATAAACTATTCATTTTCAGGAAAGTATTCCATATTCACAGCCAGAAATATGTGTTTTAGAATATTTTCCATACAGATTTATATGAGCTGTACCTATAGTGGCAGCTGGTTTAGAATCAGTGATAATTCAAAACTTCATCCACTGTTCTTCTGGCAGAAGTTGCTGAAATATCTGACCTGCTCAGAGAGATTTGTTTGGGGGCTTGGGTGATGATGGTAAATGATGAAAGCAGCAATGCATTTTCATAGTAATAGCGTTTAGACTTATGTACCATCCCATACTGCTTTACAACATTCTCTGGGTGGTTTACAATGTCAGTATATTTCTCCCAACTATGTGGGTCCTCATTTTACTGACCTCTGAATGATGAAAGGCTGAATCAACCTTACGCCCCATTATGAACAAACTCCAGGCTGTGCAATGCTGCATTCTAACCACTGCACCTCCAGGGCCTAGTGCCAGTGCCACAGGCTCTGCCCTCATTTTAATACATCATGTTGCATGCACAAACAAACTGGGCAGAGCTTGCACTATGATATTGCTTTTATCATTTTGATGAAAAGAGTCAATCCTACAGATACCTTTGGAAATATTCTTGGACATATCCACTGTGTTCTCTAGTTGCAACTTTTGCTGCAGAAGGCATTTTACATAAATGATTATCCTTTATTTGCTGCTTCATGTTTTCATTGTGTGGCCCAACTAAATTAATAGCTCCCTGCTATTTGGATGGTGGTATTATCTGCAGTTCTTGCCAATTTTTTTTCTATTTGTTTGTTTGCAAATGTTTCCTAGTGTGGAAAATAAGTATTTCTTCTGCCAAAAGGTCAATTCTATTTGGGCCACTGAACTGCATCAAAAGTTTGGAACTGTGAGGATGTTCCAGTTCTAAAAAATTGGAGGATGCAAAGACATGAAGCATATACAAATATCAATTGGAAAAGTTTTTTCATCTCTCCATTGTTGCAGTAAATCTGTCTGTGTGGTAAATGATTGAGCACTCTATAATTGGCTGCATTTTTTTTAAAAAAAGTTAGGATTATCATTAACAAAAATGCTTACACTAAAATAATGTATTTTTTCTACAGAAAATATCGAGATTTTTTTTTTAAAAATGTGTCCAGAAAAAAAATTGCAGGAATAAATAACTGCAAGAAAGAAGCAAACAAACCCATTAAGACCAATAGGTGCCTGCAATAACCAGTAATCCTCAACTTATGACTACAAAGGGGACCAGTAAATTCATCCTTAAATGATGAAGTCATAAGTTAGGCATTGAATGACAACACCTGATTTTATTACCTTTTTTTGACTATAGTTGTTAAGTGAGACATCACATGATCACTATTTGTGACCTTCCTTGTTAGCTTCTTTTTTTGACTTTACTTGTCAGAAGCCAGCTGGGATAATTGTTTATGGCAATCATGTGACTGTGGGAATGCTATAATACTTATAAGCATGAGGACTGGTTGTTATATTTTTCAATGCCATCATATCTTCAAAGGATGTATAAACAAAGGGTTATAACTCAAGGACTAACTGTACCCCATAATTCTCAATCTTTGTATAATAACATTGCATCCTGTGCTTTTGGTGTCCCTCGCAGTTGAGAAGGGATCAGTGTTAAAACATTGCAAACTGTGATGTAAATTCCATTTCTTTATTATTTGAGATTGAAAGAGCAAAGCTTGCTTTGTGAAATCAAATTTCATTGTGTTGGTATCGTCATTATTAGGATATTGTCCCTTTTCCAAAATTTTAAAACACAGTTTAATGACCTAGAAATACAGATTATGATGACATGATATCACTAATTTATTTTACTAGAACAAGGATTGGTGACCACTTACCTATATAATTGAACTCTCACATCAGCCCTAGCTAGCATGGACAACATCAAGTATTATAAAAGTTGTAGTCTAAAATACCTGAGTGTAATAGGCTGCTTTCCTAATTATTGACTATTAATGGGGAGACAATTACGGAGAGAGAGAGACTGTTCTATTGCATTTACCATCTAGTTAGTGTCATGGAAACCAATTTGGACTAAAATAATGAAAAAACAACAAAGGACTAATCTAATCCTACAAAAAATAAATCCACGAGAAAAGTCATTGATGTCATCAATTAACTTTATTCCATCAAAATCAATACAAGTTCAATTATATGCATATTAATTCACCAGGAAACATTCCTGAATTTGTTGGTCCCAAATAGGCCCAATTAAGAGGATATGGGATCATAGCCTAAAGCTTCATTTACCTCACTTTCATCTTCTGGCCATCCCTTTAGGATTATAATGTAATGAAATTGGATTCTCATGATAGAGAGTGTTGTAAAACAGCTGGTCCATGTGCTTCTGTGGCATTTGTTTCTGCTTGGCTTCAGGGTGCAGCTTGTGTTATATAAATACAGAGCAAGTAAACCCTGGCATGCAGACTTCCAGCTTCATAAATCATTTGTTTGAACAGATGTTGTTATTCTTTTGCTGTCATTGTTTAGGGATATTTTGTTGATGGATTAGCACCTGGCAAATATTCTGTGCCACTTCTTTCAAATCTATTTCCAAAACCTGTTAGCTGGTGAACCAATCTGAAGAGAACAGATGTGGAGTGAGGAGGATGATTGCTGCCTTTAATACCTGTGATAACATCACACTAGTTAGTTGTCTATAATGGCAGACTTTCCTCTGCCCTCTGTCATCTGTCATTCTTAGGAACATACATCAGATTTGACCAAATCCTGAACTGATCAGACTGACTTGAACAGATTGAAGAGGTAACTGAACTGAAACGGGATTCTGACAAAGTAGATTGAATCTAATCCAAAGCCTAATTTGAATATTTGTAGGGGAACATGGAGCATCTTTGAAAAAAAAACCACTTTCTCTCATATTTGTCCTAAAAGGAGAAACTTGGTGAAAAAAGAAAGGAAGGCTACAATTTTGTTGCCAACATTGTCAGCTGTAGATTAGAGTCACTCTGAATATGAGGACTGTAAATGTAAGGGAGCATAGACTATAGGGCAGACTTGTGCCAATGGCTAGTACTTTTATTAGTCATTCTGAAAATCAAGAAGGATGGGATATCTTGTGGTAATTCCAGGAAGCTGTTACATTAAATATGGGCCTGGAAAGTTCAGGAAGTTGAATTCTTTTATCTTTGCTAAAAATCTTTCTACATTCATTCTTTGTCCTCTTGCATTTTTGGATGGAAGGAGAGGTACTCATATCCAGGTGGTTCATGGGTCTACTTTACTTCTTTCTGTCACAAAATCCACTGCCTCAGGAATCATAATTGCAAACCTATTCCAATTAACCACAAAATATTGCCTCAAGCCCCTCAAGTGGACTTGTCCAATTGGAACTGAACTTTTGAGCAGATCTGAGTGATTTTATCTGCAAAATGGAAGAACAGCTCTTATAATGGCCCATCAGATGTTGAAGGGTGGGGATGTTTTCTGAGAAGGAAAGAACAGATGGCTTTTGGCAGATATGATAAATGCAGAAAAATATTAGCATTTTCATCTCTTTATCATTATAATTTAGTTCTGAATATGGGCTCTTATTTGTGTTCAGCCAGACTTTCTTCACTCCTTCCAATCACATTCTAGTTATCAACCCTGAAGCTGGCCTGACCAAGGCCATTTTGGAGCTTCAGTGTTGCCACACTGGAGCTGAGAGATAGGGAGAGGGAATAGAGATAGTGGGGGGTTTGTAATCAAAACAAAATATTTTCCTCCTGGGAACCAAGGACATTCCCACAGGTGGCCAGAGAGAGGAGGAGTGATGTCACCCAACAACCGAATAGGACTTTGATTGGACCATGTGATTGGGAAAATGGAGAAACTTTTACTTTTAATTAAGTGAAAATCATGGGAATAGTCAGAGTTGGTTTTCACCAGCTTATGCCAATATGATATGTCCAATAAACCAATTATTTGAGGAACTTATTTGACTCAGAGTCCTGTTTGCTATGGAAGTATTACTTGGAACCTGACAATAGTCTCTTCTGGAATTTCATCTCCTCAGGGAATCAATGCAAAGGAGGGGATAGCAATCTGGTTCAGGGCCTGAATATGGATAGACAATGGTATAGAGTCCAGAATTCCCAAGTATGTTTCTCTTAGAGAAGCACAGATTTATCTTGGTCTGAAGCTTGGCATTATGTTTTGTCCGTTTCAGAAAATATCACTTTATTAATTAACTTCTAATGCTTTTACAACAACTAACATTAGATTAAGCAATATTCATGGTGCTTTGCTGGAAATTGTTTTGTATATTTGTATTTCTGTCATGTTTTCCCTAAAAACAAAATTTGAGACAAATTTTTAAGTTCCTCACTGTGTAATGGAATTTATTACCAGAATTCTACACATTCTTATTGAGTCATGTAAATTCTTATAAAGAAACTCTTCATAGACTGGAGGAAAAATGAGAACCACTTTCACAAATTACAACTAAAGTAATATGTTGAAGGGCAAAGTAGCAAAGAGGAAAAAAACTATTAAAAAGCACAAATGTAGGTAGGTTTGATAAACTTTGGGTAAGATTTTTCTCATATCTCCTACTTCCTTTTGACTTGCTGCCCCTGTATCCTTCAAAATATACCCAAAACTTTGCTTACTGATGATATATATTTTGGCTTGAAAATTTGCATAAGAGATCATTTGCTGAGATCAGCTATTTCTAGTTCAATGTCAGTCCAGGTGATTGCTGAGACAGCACTGGGGCTGAGAGATTCTTTTTGACATGCTGAGATATTTTAATTGGTCAAGGGCACATACTGTTCAACTTCCATTCTCCTTAGCCTCTGGAAATGTCTCTTTTAATCATAAAGATGTGTACACCAGTTATCTCCCATTCACTTGGATTTCATCATTAATTTGGCATGATAATTTCTCATATTATCTTAGTTTCAAAGACATTTGGATCTAATATACACCTAAGTGAAGAGAGGTGAAGAGGTTTTGTTATGTTTTCTTTTTCTGGTACAGCATATTTTTTAATAACTCCACAACTAGAATTTAATCACACTTAATTAGATGTTTTTCAAGGCTCAACTCTGTGGTCATTTTATATGCATAATTGTTATAGTCCATTTCAATATGACCAAATTATTATTTCTTTTTAGACACTTTCAGTCTTTTGAGAATACCTTTTTTTAATTCAACTATTGATTAAAAAAGATTTGCATCTTTAAGTTGATGGACAAAATATATTTAAAACATGGCCCCAGATTAAATTAATGCCCAACATTTCCACTAGTGATCAACCATATGTTCTTGTTTATTCATAAGAAGAATGTGAAAATGACTTAGGTGATTCTATTGGAATCAGGCTTTGATGCTAAGAAGTTGACTACTTCTAACAATAAAGACACTATTTAAGCAGTCTCATTTCATTCATACTCAAGTTCTGATGATAACATAGTCATGTCAATATTGGTTTCTTGGCAACAATATACAATGAGCTTTCCATCAAGGTTTTTCTTCCTGTCTAATGTACGTCAGTATAACTTCCTGATATTTTGCAAATGTCCTTAGTTTTTTAGGAAAGGTAGTTCGATAATGTCATATACTATGATAATTATGAAGGTACTATGGCTTAAAATTATTTTCTCAGGTGGGAATTATAACATGTTATTACTATCTCTTATGATCATATAGTCTGTAAATTGATTGCTTATCAGATAGAGATATGTATATTTTCATTTTGTCCACCCTGAACTGTTATTTTACCTTTTTTTAATGAACTTTTGTTCCAAAAACAACAAGATTTTTTCCTGAACTGCAATTTTTATCTCTCAAATAATATGGTAATTAGAACAGTGCTTCCATTTGAGTATTTTTTATTCATTTTTCAATCAACTTATCAATTTTTCATTCAGTTTTCATGGAGAACAGATATTGTCTTCCCTTCAAATATCTACTCCTCAAATAACAGCTGTATTGCTAGTTGTGAAATTGAACTCTGTACGGCTTTCTTGTCCCTCTGGCAAATTTTTTCCAGAATATTTAATGAAACTTTATTTTCACTAAACTGGCCTCAAATAATCAGAAAATCTTCAGTGCTTACCTCATGAATGTTTTGGTCTGATTGATGGCCTCTTGTAGGTAAGCATGTATTATACAATTGCATTAATTTCCACATGAGATTAGACCCAATTATTCAGAATCTTGACTCATATGAAAGTTGATGCAGATATGCCATAATGGCTTTTCCCCTTCAGATAGTCATACTGAAGAGGACTGGGACAATTAGCCATGGCCAACTCATCACGGTTAACTCGCCACAGCCAATTCACTGCAAGAAAAATTGCCATCGGACAATTCAACAATTCAACTTAATTATTTAAAATAATTGTTCACAAATATTTTATTTTTTGTCATTCATTTTGTCACTCTTTTTTCATCCTTTCTTTAATTATTCTATACCACTTTTCTTTGTTATTAAGGTAACTCTTGTCCCTCAGTGAGTTGTCCTGTGACGAGTTGACCATGGTGAGTTGTCCCATGGTGAATTGGCTTCAGTAAGATGGCTGTGTCAAATTGGCTGTGGTAAGTTGACCATGGCAAGTTGGCCAAGACAAGTTGTCCTAGATCCATACTGAAGGCCAGCTGCCTGCAAGAAATCAGTCATCTGAGCAAAAATGGAGTTTAAGAAGAGCACTCACATAATGAATAGTGCAGAGGTTTTTTATTGTTATTATTGTGTTGTGTGTGTGTATGTTGTACTATTGTGTTGTATGTGTGATGTTGTACTGATTGGCAAAACAGGATTCAAGAATTGAAGTGTGAGCATATCAGAATGTTTAAAAAGGACTTGGCATGTAATTTAAGTTGCTGACATGTATCATCTGGGAATCAAGTCTTGGCATCTGTTTCAGAATGCTGTATATCTTTAATAATTAATGTTGATGGGAGAAACTGAAGCTCACCTGCTGATCCTTCATAAGATTAGAACTTACTTCCATGGCATTTATGGGAAGGGAACTAGGGTCATCCCACAAATGATATATATTTGTACTAGCTTGAATTGATGCAATTTATATAACATCTCCTCTGTATCATAACTTTGTAACTTCACAACTGTATAATTATTTTGATATCATTAAGGCTAGTAACAAATGCCAAAGACAAACACTTTTTGAGTTACCTTAATTTAAGTTTGATAAGTGAGTTACCCAATGATTAAAAAAGGGAGAGGAGAAACCTTCCTTCTTATACTGTTCTTCCCTACGTATTAATTTGCATTACTGGTTTTTGTCCCTGATAAAGTCAGAAAAGTCCATTCATTTCACTTGCTATAATGTCTGAATTTCCTGAAATTTAATTTGATTCATATGTACTTTGTAACTTTTTCAGCAAAAAATTGTAGAATAGATTGTATTTTTGCTTTAAAGTGCATTTCTCCCAAGCTTTTTAAATATGTACAAAACTCATACCACTTCTTAGAAATGATCAAAGATGGAACAAGAAGATCTGCTTGTATGTTTCAACGTGATTTCACTATTCACTCAAGTCCCAATAAAAGAAACTCTTGAAATCATCAAAAATAAATACCAACCAGCTAAACACCTCATGGAACTAACAGAACACTGCCTAACCAACACATATTTCATATACAAAGGACAAAGATACAAGCAAATTGAAGGAGCCCCTATGGGATCACCACTGTCACCCGTCATTGCAAACCTGTTCATGGAAGAATTCGAATCCAGAGCCCTGGCTAATGCCACCCACAAACCCAAACTATGGCTAAGATACATCGATGACACATTTGTGATTTGGCCCCATGGAAAAGAAAACCTAAACAATTTCCTAACACACCTAAACAACACACACCCCAAAATCAAGTTCACCATGGAAATGGAAATAAACAAACTACCATTCCCAGATGTACTAATCTACAAAAGAACAGATGGCACACTGGGACACACCGTATACCAGAAGAAAACACACACCAACCGATACCTCAACGCCCAATCCCACCACCACCCAGCACAGATAAATTCTGTGGCCAAAACACTAATTACCAGAACCAAACGCCTGGCAGACAAGACACATATAAAGACTGAACTATGCACCCTGAATAAAGTATTGACAGCCAACGGCTTCCACAAAAACAAAATCACCAGCTTGATCCACAAAAACACACCAAGACATAACAGAGACCTAGAAGATCAACAGACCTATGGAACAGCTGTCCTGCACTACATAAGAGGTACTACAGACAAAATCAGTAAGATACTACACAGGCATCACATCAAGACTGCCTTCAAAACAGACAAAAAAGTAGCAGCCATCCTTAAAAACCCCAAAGACAAAATTGACCTGGAAAACCAAGGCATATATGAAGTTCCCTGTGCATTATGCCCAGCCACATACATTGGACGGACCAATAGAAGAATAAGTACCTGCCTGGATGAACACAAAAATGCAGTAAAAAAGCTGGAACACACCTCCTCACTAATCCAACACATGAAAACCACAGGTCACAGCATCAACTTCAATGGCACTAAAACCCTAGCCACTATAGAAAATCCCAGCCACAGAATCATCAGAGAAGCCATAGAGATTGAAAAAAAACCTGAAAGCATGAATAGAAGAGATGATTTCACCAGACTGTCAATCATTTGGAAGCCTGCACTCTCAAATAGAAAGATCTCCACACCACAAGCCAGGCAAACACCTGGGCACAAACAGACTCCCTCTGATACCTCCAGCTCAAACACACCCCCACCAGGCACCCAGATGAAACCTAGCTTCCTGATAGATAATAGCCGTCCTTTCACGTGAAGCCAAACTTCACTGAAAGCCTCCAATACAGGAACAAAGTGTTGCCAGCCAATCAAAGCCACAAAACAGACAGATAAAACCAGAAACACCAATCAAACAAACTCCAAGTCTAATAAACACAGACCAAGACTCCCAACCAATCAGGACATAGAAAAAATCATCCTGCCACAATAATAGGCTAGCCTCAAATTTAAAACCAACGGCTGTGAGACCCTGACCCACATACAAACTCAATACAGAAGCCTGATGGCAGATGAGATTCTGCTGAAACGTTGCTACAACTTTAAAAGCACTACAATGACATGGGATAATACCCGAAGGAAGCTGAACAACACACATAGGCGGGAGGTATCATCTCGTTTATTCATGCTGTGTGGGTGCTTTTCTATCTCTATGGCCTCTCTGATTATTCTGTTGTTGAAGTTTTTGGTTTTGGCGATAGTTCTGGTATTTTAAAAGTCAATTTCATGTCCTGTGGTTTTGAGGTGTTGGACCAGGGAAGAGGTTGGTTCTTTTTTGATTGAGTTCTTGTGTTCATCAATGTGTGTACTTATTCTTCTGTTAGTTTGTCCGATGTATGTGATGGATCAGGCGGTGCAAGGGATTTCATATTCTCCTTGGTTTTCTAACTCGATTTTGTCTTTAGGGTTTCTTAGGATGGTGGATATTTTTCTGTTTGTGCAGAATGCTGTTTTAATATTGTGTTTTTGGAGGATCTTGCTGATTTTGTCTGTAGTGCCTTTTATATTTGCCATTCTCTTGTTCTCTGTCTTGGATTTTGGTTGGGGTTTGTTTTTGGATTAGGTGGGTAATCTTCTTTTTTTGGAATCCATTGGCTGTTTGTACATTAGTGAGAGTGTGTAGTTCGGTTTTTAGGTGTTGTTCGTCAGCTAAGCATTTTGTTCTGGAGATGAGTGTCTTGGCTACAGAATTGATCTGTGCTGGGTGGTGGTGTGAGAGTGCATGTAGATAGTAGTTTGTATGTGTTTTCTTCTGGTAAATGGTGTGTCCTAAGGAGCCATTAGATTTTTTGTATACTAAGACATCTAGGAAGGGAAGTTGATTGTTGGCTTCTGTTTCCATGGTGAATTGTATTTTGGGGTGTAGGCTGTTGAGGTGTGTGAGGAAGTTGTTCAGTTTTTCTTTCCCATGTGGCCAGATTATGAAGGTGTCATCTACGTATCTGAGCCAGAATTTGGATTTGTGATAATATTTTTCTAGAGCTTGTGTTTCAAAGTGTTCCATGTAGAGGTTTGCGATGACAGGTGAAAGGGTTGATCCCATGGTGCTGCTTCTATTTGTTTGTATTTTTGTCCGTTGTCGGTGAAGTATGTATTGGATAGGCAGTGGTTGGTAAGATCTAGGATGTACTTATTATATATATTAAGGACTCCCCAACCAATTTCATGCCTGGATTCTTGGCTCTGAAAGGAGCTTAACTTTCTTGTAACAATTCAATCAGTTGTACATCCTGATTTATCCAGATCAGGAGAATGAGTCAGGGAAAAATAAGTCTGGTCCTCCCGTTATTTAGAATATGAGGTCAGAATAATTAAATAATTGTAAAATTCCCATGTTTGTGTCTTTGAATCTCTTTGAGATTGGGTGAAATTTTCTGAAATATTATCCTTCAGGAAAAAAAATGCCAAAAGCCCAAGAAATGAAGGGTCTTAGGTGTTCTCTTGCTTGTTTTCTTGCACTTTTCAAATTATATACACTAATTTTTGTTTAAAAATGATCTTTATTGTTGTGTTTAAGAGAGAATTTAATGTATCTAATGAGGTGATATTAAAAAAAGAGAATGTGCATGTGGATGATTTTTTTTTTAAGAGAAGGAATGCTGATCAGGATCCCTTTCCTGAAAGCTTCTGACACTGAGTGTCAGAAGTTGAAAGTAGAGAAAAGTGTAAAAGAATGGTTTAGGAAATACAACAAGGGATCACAAACAGCTCCAAAGAAATCTCTGCACGTTAAGGGAATAGGGATCAAAATAATAGATGTTGTTCAACCTTAACTAGTGTAAATTGACACACATTTGGCACCAAAAATCCTGCTTATAGAAATTAATAAGAATTAACAGGAACTAATGAGGAAATAAATACCAAAGTAATCATAAACAGTTCAGTGAGGGTGTCCATACTGTGCATCCACCAGAAAAAGAGGTCAAAGCATGTTAGCAATCATAAGAAACATTACTAAAATAGATATGTAAATATCATAAAGCTGTGATATAAATCAATGGTGTGACTGTACTGGAAATATTGTGTGCAGTTCTGGTTGTCACACCTCAAAATGGATATAATTTCTTCGTGCTTTCAAACATCAAACAATGATAAAAAGTGCTGATAAATAATACACAAAGGCTTGCTCCTCAGCTCATTCTGGCAAATCAAGCTGTAAATGGAAAGATAGTTAATGCACTCTTGTAACACTAAGTTCATCAAATTTTTTAAAAATGAAATGAACAAGTTGTTCCTCAGAATATTAATTTATATTTATCTTGTATGTAAAATGTACTGCTCACTCTTAGAAGATATATGGCAAGTGCAATAAGAAAACTCTAGGGATTTGATTACCAGGAGATAATCTGTCTGAAAATTAAAATGATTTGATTATGCTTAAGAAAGCTTCTGGGGCTTGATGATATCTTGCTAAGTTTACCCCAATTGGGTATAATTGCTTTTCTCTGGATACAAGACTACATTAATTGAATTAGAGCTTGATCTATCTACCATTGGCTCTTATAAACATACACATTCTCTTTACACTTAATTAATAGAAACTTGGCAGTATGCCTGAATTCAGTTAATTCATTGAATGAATCAAACTTTTTATTTCCATTTTCTAGTTGACTAATAATAATGAACAACCTCTATATCAGAAGAGAGAGCTCATCCAGTGTAGAAAAGAGAACAAGTGGAGGATTCACAAGCCAAAAACAGATATTCAACAATTCTGACTCTCCACCTTTTGGATCATTTTTGCAGCATTAATGGCATTTCCCTTTCTGCTTAATGCATTCTTCAAGGAAGAATTAAAATCCAATGATACACACTACATATGATGATATTTCCTCCCTAAACCAGTTCTCTTTTCATTTCAGCAGAGAAAAGGCAGACTGTCAGAGGTTTTTCGGGAATGAAATATTGGTCCTGAAAGGATATAATGCCCTGTTGGAGGTCACTTCCTTCTATCCTTTTATCAGAAAAAGGAACATGTCCATCATTGCTGAAATAATATTCGTAGGAGAAAAATTTTCCCCCAAGGATATATATACTCTTAGTTCAATTCTCTTCTTGTATGTCTCCATATTATCATTCAAATGTTAGTCCTCCAAACACAGAGTTCCAGCAGTTTGAGAACACATTGTTGCTATAAAAGATATTCCTCTGGTATCATTGCTTTTTATTATCTGAAAACCATACTTCACTAATTTTGCACAGTTGTATTGATTGGACAATGTTCTAAAATGGTTGTGGAGAAGTATGATGAAAACCAACACAATGCATTATTTTGTAATCAGCAGAAACAAGAACTACAAAGGAAAGAGGGCTCTGGAAGCCACAAATATAAGCCATAGGCTATCCATAGAGCAAAGGCTACCCTTTACTCAAACATCTTTTCACATTTATCTGGGAAGAAGTTTCCAACCCAGAGGGAAAAATGGATTGTCCCTAAATTTCCCAATACCAGTGAGATTATTTGTAATGACAAATTACTTACCTAGCAAAACATTAACTACTCAAACTACTGGGATGTCATTGGAGGTAAGCTGATTTGTTGACATGATAAAAGACTGATGTGCATAACATTGGCAGGTGTACTGTGGAGAGTGTAAAATCCTACAGTGTCTGTGCAGTAATATGGTTTGGTGCCAACTGTCAGCCAGTCATGTGTCACTGTGGAGGTCTTGAGAATGTATAAACAAATTAGTTATAACTACCTGAATTATAACATTTTCCATTCATACTCATAACCTAACCTTCTACATAATGTGTACTGTGTGTTTATAAAGCAGCATACCCAGATGGAGAGTCTCATTATAAGCATATCACTCACTCCTGGACATATGTCCAAACATCTGTTTTCTTAAAAGTTAATGAACTCCTCCTAAATTTGTTTTCTAATAAATTTCCCATACTATCCACAGAAAATGCCTTTGAGCTCTTCCTTGCATTCACTTAGGAGCTTATCTTTCACACTGCACTTGCTTCCTGAATTATATTTAACTATTCCTTGAACAATATTTTTAGAGACCTCACTTAAAGCTGTCTTGTATTGAAAATGCAGATCATTATAGACAAGCTGACAAAGGCTTTCTAAACCATCAGAGCACGATCTACATATCAAAACATATAAGAAGTAATATAGGTAGACAGACAAATGATAGATGATAAATAGATAGGTAGGTAGATAACTTTCCTCAGTTATAGATAGATGGGGGTGCTTAAGCCTCACCCTCTGGAGTTTTCCCTTTGGGAAAATGTGGATGCTGTCAAAAGAACATTATTCCCAGATTCATTGATATTCTGAGAGGAATTTCTGTTCAAATATCTGGCAAACAATTTCACAAAATAAAATGTTTAGAAAATACTTATGGGGTCCTTTGATTTTAAGAATATCTTCAAAGAAAACCAGTTATAAATTAATGAAGGAGGTTTGATTTTCCATCTATAGAGTTATATAATTAGGCTTTCCTATTGTCAAATATTAAACACTAGAAGGCATCAATTGGTATTAATTTTCTGATTTAGGCCACTTTGAAAAAAACATATATAGTTGGATGCATAGGACCAAGATATAATGAAACTCTGGTATCTCTGGAAACAATTATATCAGTTAAAAAAACTATTAATTTGGAATAGGCTGTCCTGCTCCAGCAGGGGGTTGGACTAGATTACCTGCAAGATCCCTTCCAACTCTGTTATTCTATGATGATATAAATGTATTGTCTAACACAAAGGATATAGTAATGGCAATAGCACTTAGACTTATATACCATTTCACAGTGCTTTTACAGCCCTCTATAAGCAATTTCCAGAATCAGCCTATTGTCCCCAACAATTTGGGTCCTCATTTTACCTATCTCAGAAGGATGGAAGGCTGAGTCAAACTTAATCCTGCTGAGATTTGAACTGCCAAATTGCAGGCAGCTGGCAGTCAGCAGAAGTAGCCTGCAGTACTGCACTCTAACCACTGTGCCACTGTGGCTCATATGGTTCTTTTTTCCCAATGCTAAATTGGCTTTATGGGTAAATCCAACATTAACAATTCAAAAAAAGATGGAAAAAATGGATAAAATTGGGGATATTGTCTCTGGACCAATTAATAGAGAGATGATGAGGATGAATTATTAACACATACTGTACTAACAGGCAAATTTTGTCTATCAGATATAACTCAGTGGCAACGTTTACAGCTATAACATCTTTGGACAATATTGTATGTACCAACAGTATTTTTTAGATTCTGAGACACCTGGGAAATTACAACAACCAGCTAAAACTTTTAAAACTTACTAATAATCTCTGTAGAAATTTGTTAATAAATAAGCCACTGGAGGTCACTTTGCAGAGTGAGAGAGGTGGCATATAAATTAATATATATAATATGCAAATGGTAAAGAATTAGAGGATCCTATATTACCCAGATAATGGAAAAGTATCTTAAGTTCTATAGCAAATGTGCCAATGAAACTTATACTATGACTTAGACAACAAAAAATAATATTTAGAATTTATTGGACCCATTACATCTTAGAATATAAAAAATGATTCTCTAGAATAGCATTTTATTGGATATGTGATAAATACAATGTTTCTTTAAACCACATTCACAATGCCCTATATTTAGTACATTTTGAGAAAAAAGTAGTAAGCTATTTAAATGTAACTGTGAGACAAATGTAACTGTATGACAAAAAATAAAATTTTCAAAAATAATATTCTCTTGAATTGTCTAGATAGTACATGGAATTTGACAACTGGACACCATAAATGTATGCTCTATGCTCTTACTTTAACAAAAAGACTGCAACATTGGAAACATAATGCATGGTCTCATTTATTCAACGGATTGAAGACTTAATTATACTAGTTATTTAAGAATAGATTGCCTATAGCCATAGATTTTGTGTGGATAAGAATAATTAAATATGGGATTGATCTATACAAAATACAGTAAGTTTAAAAAAACAGGATAGTTGTATAAGTGTGATATAGAAATAGATGATAGATAAATAATAGAATGATAGATAAATGATAGAATGAAAGATAGATAGATGATAGATAGAGACCATACTTACATAATATTGAATTGATAATTATATATACTTGTAATTCTTTATAGCGATAGCACTTAGACTTACATACCTCTTCACAGTGTTTTACAACCCTATTTAAATGGTTTACAGAGAAAGCATATTTTCCCAAACAATCTGAGTTCTCATTTTATTGACCTCAAGGATGGAAGGCTGATTCAACCTTGAGGTGGTGAGAATTGAACTGCCGAACTATTGGCAGCTGGCAGTCAGCAGAAGTAGACTGCACTACTGTATTCTAACCCCTGCACCACCATTTAATATAACAACTTATTACAGTCTTATTAATTTTTATCAATTGTATTTTTTCAATTATGTTAAACACTTGCTATATGTTTTTGATAATATGGATATTTCATGCTTTTTTCCTGTTATTTTAAAACTTTTTTTTTAAAAGAGCCTTTTCCTAGTCTCCTTTCCCTTGTCTGTTTTCTCTTTAGAGGAAAGGAGAGAAGATCAAATTTAAGATGCTGCAAATCATGAATTAGGTTTGCCCAGAATGTCAATATAACATTTGGCAAAAATTGTCAAAACTTTATTTCCTTTCAGAGAGATTATTAAGCTTGAAATCTTGGGCAGGTTGTTTCCCTCCCCACCCCCACCCCCACCCCCGCAATTCTCTGAAGCTAAAACTAAATATCTATTTGCTGACTGCCTCTATAACAAAAGGGAATATCATATCATAATCCAAGGACCACAAATACCTTTTATTTTTACTACTAGCAATGTAGCAAATTTGAGGTAGGTGGGAGCTGATTACTGACAATCCACAAATTAGATTCCTGATTCTTTGAAGTGAGAAACAGGACAGCTTCAATGAGGGCTATCAAAAACTAGCATAGGAAATGTCACATAAAAACTAGCATTATAGAATTTTTATTATAGAATTATAGAATTTTCAGAAAAGAATATTCTAGCTCAACCTATTTAAATAATCTATTCTTGTTCATTTTTCTTCATTAATGTCCCTATTGGCCATAAAATATTGCTCTCTTGGCTCAGAAGTTATGCTGTTTAACTAAACACTGAGGAGAAAATTGCATTTCCTAAACCAGCAGACAAACCAAAATGTAATTACCTTCTGATACTTCCATTTTTTAAAGATATAATGATGTGTTTATATGTTGTTCAAATATCAAACAAGCATATATCAAATATATATACAGTCCTGCTATCCTGGGGAAATAAATGGGAAAGCTCAGCTGTCTGTCTCTCTTTCTCATGTATATTTGGAAATCTGATATTTTAAAAAAATGTACACGAAATATAAATGTTAAATGTAGGTTGCATGAAATTTTGTTCTCCCCAGTTCAATATTATAAACAGGAAAAATAAAAGGCTTGTCCAGTAGGATGTTGAATATTTAACTTGCTGTTCTACACTCTAAACAAGCCTAAACCATAATGCATCACTTTGGCAATTGCAATTCCGTCTGCTAGATGGATTTCCACAATGTTGGCAGCACAAATCTAAGGACAGAAGGTAAGTTATTGACTTTCAAGAGAGGTTTACATGGTTATGGGTTCACATCAAAGTATCATTAACCAACCCTGCCTATAATGCTTAAAGCTTAGAAATCTGAAGATCTGCTATGCTTTTGGCATAAATGAATCACCATGAATCAAATATCTCTCCATCTATTTATTTAGGGTCTGGATCACATGGCTTCAATTTGTGTTAATAAGAATCCCCTTCTGATCTCATGGAGATAATATCAATTCCACCGAGACAAAATCAGTATAATTGGTCTTGACTGGCAATCCGAAATCAAGCTAATGCAAATGTAAGGGGAGGCAAGGCAGGTATGGAAACCAGGAAGATTAACTGGTCTGTTTCCCTGACTGCTTCCCAAAACAGCTGCAGGGAAGAGTTTTGTTAGAGATTATACCAAAGCAAAACACCTTCTTTAAGACTTTTCACAGCCTAAAGGCCTGGTCCCACTGCACTTACGGATGCAAAGAGGATGTAAAACATTAAAAAAAAGCTTGCCATCCATTGGAAAATGCTATGCATCCATTGTGTACTCACTGCATACATGTTTCGTATGCTCTATCGGTCGAGCATCTGTCCACTGGAATTTCAACCGTGCAAGAAGTTCTGAGCTGCACAAAACTTTGTGAACGGATGAACTTTCCGCTGCGTACGATGTGCATCCGTGACATATACAGGCAACAAACATTCTATGTCCGTTATCATCCGTTAAATGTCCGCTGTATCCTCTCTGCATACTCTGGCCATCCCCTCAACTCACATCCGCTGCAACTGAAAATGGAAAGAGGGAGGAAACAAAAGGTACATGGAACGTCTACACAGCATTAGTAGCATGGAAATAGACGGACAAAACATTTGTATCTGGGATGTTTCTCGTATATTTAGGATGTCTGCAGTATGTCTAGAGTATGTAGAAGGACACCTAGTGGACAACCGATATTTTCTTTAAAAAGGGAGAGAAAATCATCTGGATCTCAGTATGAGTCCAGCAGCCGTGGTGTACAGACCTCTTCACCCTTGGTCTTGGTCTTCAACATCATCAATTGTTCTCCACCACGATCATGACACAGTCCGTATGATATCTGCGCTCATTCATCACCAAAACCAAAACCTGTTCAGATTGTATCAAGTTTTATACAGAAGGAGAAGAAGGAGATGTCCAAGAGCTGTGTGGGTCCGAGGATGGATCGTGAGAAGAATGGAGTTTGGACTGCATGACAAGCTGATGGTGGAGCTGAGGAATGAAGACCCTCATGCATTCCATCACTTCATGAGGATGCCACCAGCCATGTTTTACAAACTTGTAGAGCATCTGAGACCCAGGTTGACCAAGCATAGCACCAACTTCCATCCCAACCTGGACCCTGGACTGAAGGTAGCACTGACTCTGTGGCACCTGGCCTCTGGAACCACATACAGAAACATGCAGTATGCATGGAGGGTGCCACACAACAGCATCAGCAAAGTGGTCAGAGAAGTGGTACAGGCCATCATTGAAGAATACGTGGAGGAGCTCCTCAGGTGCCCCACCAATGAACAAGGCAGGAGAAAACTTGCAGAAGAGTAGTATCAGAGGTGGAACTTTCCCCACACCATTGGAGCAATAGATGGGAAGACGTGCCCTGCAAAGCTCCAGCCAACTCAGGGTCCACTTATTAAAACTACAAGGGCTTCTTCAGCATCATCCTCTTTGCCATGGTTGATGCTGACTACAAGTTCATCTACATCGATGCTTCAGGCAACAGGTCAGCTTCAGATGGTCAGGTATACAATGCAAGTGACCTCAAGGATGGGCTGGAACGCAACCTCATCATTGGTTTTCCAGATCCAGACCCCCTACCCAATGACACACAAGATGTGCCCTACTTCATTGTTGGTGATGATGCCTTCTCCCTCAGAACCTATCTCATGAAGCCGTACAGTTCAAGATACCTCACCCATGAAGAGAGGATCTTCAACTACAGGCTGTCCAGGGCAAGATGGGTGGTGGAGAATGCCTTTGGCATCCTGGCCAACAGGTTCCAGATACTTCTCACCACCATGCAGCATGACCCAGAGACTGTGAGGAGCATCGTGGAAGCTTGCTGCATCCTGTACAATCTCATGCGCACCCGCTACCCAGTGTTGCAGAACAGACTTGTCAACCATCAATAAAGGAATGGGGACATGGAGCCTGGTGAATGGAGGCAAGGACATAACCTGATAGACACTGTGGATGTACAAGGCCCCAACAGAGCTTCACGTGAAGGGAAGAAGCAGCGCAACCTACTGAGACACTGGTGCAACTCCCCAGCTGGAGCAGTGGAGTGGCAAGACAGGATGATAGATGATTAATGGATGCTTCCTTCAGCCTGTCTCATCACACTGATGAGATTGTGCCATGTATGTTGAGTGGCCCTACAATGAACAGGGCATTTAATAAAGAGTTGTGTTTATGTTGAAATGTGTTGATGAATGATTAAATTGTTATTGATAATAAAGGGCCATAGGTGTGGCACCTGGGAGAGTGGACCACACAATCTCACTATGCTTGCACTGGAGGTTTATCTATCCCAAAACTATCCTTATATATCCACAAGCATGCAAAGGCTTAACCATTTTTTCAAAGTTTTCACCAACACTTTATTAAGTAAAAAAAAATGAACCAAATAAACTAAGTGTCTTAAGCAAAGATAACCTTTATTAACTTTCTTAGGGAAACTTTATGACTTTATTAAATAAGCAAAATGAACCAAGTAAACTGTATTAAGTGTCTTAAGCAAAGATAAACTTAACAAGTAAACACCTCAGTCTCTGACACTATTCTCAGTCATGTCCATGGTCTGAGCTGTTAAGCGGGCAGGGACGGTGGAGGTGGCTGTGGCTTGAGTGCTGGTCTGAGGCACCATTGGGGTGCTTGGCCCTGAGAGTACAACAGGTGGTGGTGTGTTCAGAAAGCTATCCGAGAGCTGACTCAGTCCCGTGAGGTTGAGAGGCCCTTCATCAAGGACTTGAGATGTCAAGCCCAATACTGATGACAGATTGTCCATTGATGGGCTTGGTTGTGGGATGGAGGAAGGAGGAGTGTAGTGGGACTGTCTGGTCTGCAGCTGGGTGAGGACTGGCGTCTGTGGCGTCCGATGAACCTGGGCCTTGACTGGGAAGTTCTGCTTGTGCTGTGGTAAGTCCTGGTAGTCATAGCCTTGGTAGGTGAGGGACTGTAGAAAGCCATGGAAGGGCTCTGACATAGCCTGGAGTGGAGGAGCAGGCCTGGACTGGGTAGGAGCAGCTTCATCTGGGCCTTGAGGGTTGTGCAGAAGTGCTGTGATCTTATGCTTCATCACCTGGTACTGGACCTCAGGCAGGTCCCTCAGTGTCTGACTCACGTAGGTGATGAAGGTGTGGCAGCCTGAGGATGCTCTGTCCAAGTGAACCAGCTGAGAGAGAAGTTCTGTGCTGGTCTTCATTGTGTCCCTGATCTCCAACAGTACACTGTGGTCCTGGCCCTCCAGTCTGCCTCTCTGCCTGCATCCTCTGGAGCTGGGGTGGGGGTGGGGGCGGGTTGGCCTCTGGTGGCTGCTGCTTCTTCCTCCATTTGTAACAACAGAGCATCATCCTACACGGAATCCTCCAAGTCTGCCGGCATGGGGAGTGTAGCTGTTGGGGGGGTCTCGGCTGTCGGGCCCTCTGAAGACACCTGCCTGGACAGGGTAGCTGGCTCCTGGCTGGAAGAGGACTGGCTGTCTGTGGGTTGTCTGAGGGAGAGGGGTCTCAGAGGGGCTTCTCCTCGGTGGCAGATCTCACCCTCCAGGAAACTGCACTTGGTCATGACGTACATCTCCCGGTCAATGAGCTTGACAGCGGCCTGCCCGGATTTCTTGAGGTGTAGCTTGCCATACCAGGTGTGCATGTGCTTTCACCATCCAAGGAGTTCTGCAGTGTACCCCAGGCTCTCTGCCTTGTCTCTCCAAGCTGCCTGCTTCTTCTTGGTGTTGCAATAGAGTCTGTGGCCCTTTCTCCAGAAGTACTCATTCTCCATCAGCTATTCCAGCACCTCATCCTTATGCTCCTCAAAAATGGTGTACAGTTTCCTCTCTCCTTTCTCCTTCCCTTGCCTCTTCCTCCCTCTGGCAGGGGCTTCAGCAGCAGGGCCTTCAGGGGCTTGAGCAGTAGGGCCTTCAGGGGCTTGAGCAGCAGGGCTTTCAGTAGCAGGGCTTTGAGGGCCTTGGGGCTGGTCCACCACAGCAGCAGCAGCAGATTCTGAGTCAGTGCCAGGGGGTGGGATGCTGGTTCTGTCCTTCTTCACCTTGCCAGGGCTTGAACAAGTAGGCACGGGCTTCCTCTTCTTGCCTGACTGATGAACCATGGTGTTCCTGCAAGATGTATGTGGCAGCACATCTTTCCCCTGTATGCTGACTGCGTGCGTGCTTCATTCTTTTATATCCGTGGAGCTGATGTAATTCATACTCCCCGCATGCGCAGTGAACTCTTTGCATCCGATATACATCCGCGCGGCATCCCCTTTCCTTCCTACAGGCATCCATGATGCATCCGCTTCATCCCCTATGCATCCGCCTCTTCCGTTATGCATCTGCTTTGAAATTCTCCCCCAGAACCCCTTTGGAGGTGTCACTGCTTCTATCCTCTAGGCTTCCTATGAACATCTGTTTAACATCCCCGCTACATACTACCCACCTCCGTTATTTTCTGTTCTGTTTTTGCAAATTTTTGCCACTTTTTGGAGCAGATGACAACGGATGGAGCCATCCCTGAAATTTTGCTCGTCCGCTGTGTTCTTTATGCACACGTTTTGTGTTGTAACTATGTATCATTTATGTGTTTGCAACTGTGTATCAATGCAACTATGTATCATTCAGACATTGCAACATTGTATCATTCACGTGTAATCATTAAGCTTCTGTCTTCTCAGTGACCTTTTACAGGGCACGTACAGAGACAAGGAGTCAAACATTTGCAGAAATGGTTTATTCACTTGGGATTACATTGTCTGGCATGCAGCTTTGTGAAGAAGTAATATCCTGATCAAATATAAATCTTGCCATCCTGTCTGTCCTGATATCTTGCTTTTGTTTGAGCCATTGTTAATTCTGTATATTCCGTCTGACCTAGGCTTAACCTAGGTTCTGAATAAACAATCACCCCCTTTTGAATGAGCATAATAAAAGAGCGTGTACCCGAACATTCGGGGCGCACTCATCGCGAGGAACTTCGTCTCCTGTCGTTTCTCTCTCCTTCGCTCCCTATCATGAGACGCCCATCTGATGCGGGATAGCA
>BLBF01000052.1:16001773-16050849 GCA_015471245.1 Laticauda colubrina | reverse complement strand
GCATTCTGGTGACCCCGACGTGATTCCCTAAGGGGGATACGCAGCGACGCGCTCATATCTTACTCGCTCGATGGGAGCTGTGCTTCGCCAGGCCTGAAGCGAATTGCACATCATAGGATCTGAAACACGGTCTCGACTTTCGTAAGTATGGGCGGAAACTTTTCTCAACAACAGACAGAGCATCTGAAGGAATTGAGGGAGTTAGTCGCTTCTTCTTCTAAATATTCTGCTAATTTAAAGGGCTCGCCTGTAAAAATTAAACCTATTGCTACATTATTGGCTTATGTGTGGCAACATTGTCCCACTTATCCAGAGAAAGGGTCCTTAAAAATCTCCATTTGGGAAAAAATTGGTGACTATCTCCATAGTCCTCCTCGTGCACCTATTGGCATTCTGGTCACTTGGAGGAAAATTATGGAGGCTTTAAAAGTCCACTATAAAATAGAAGCAGAAAATGTATTAGAATCTCCTCCACCAAGTTATGATAACTTTTCTGTCCTTCAACCCTCCGATCCCAATGATCGTAAGTCATTACGAGAGCCTCCCTCCATCCAATCCACTTCTTTAAAAAGAGAGCTCTCGTGTCCTCCACCACCACCCCGAAAGGGGTGGTGGTGTTATAAAAGCCATTCAACAAGCCTTTTCTGAAGGAGAAATGGATGAGGACAATTTTTGGTCTGGGAGTCAAAATTAGAAACGGGGCAGGCAGCCAGCCCCACAACAAAGGCTGATGAAACTTGCAACTTTTCTTCTTTCGCTTACAATCTTGTTGCTAATGAAACTGTTACTTATCTTCCTGGTGTCGCTGACTTTCTCTTTGTATTATACTTGTTCCATGTGGGTACGTCATGAAAATGCTACCCATAGCTTTCACTTATTCATATCCTACTTATACCTTTGTTCAACATGGTCATTGGACCACATTAGAATTTCGCTTTATTAATTATAATAGTGACTGTCCTATTGTCTGTTGGCATAATAATCTTCCCTTAAATCTATCTCCTTACACTTACACATACTTCAACAAAACCTATGCTTCCTGTCAAAAGATTATGCATATTAAAGCCACTTCATTAACAGAAGGCTATTATACTTGTTCTATGAGGGTACGTCATGAAAATGCTACCCATAGCTTTCACTCTGTCACTTCGTCTCCTGTCGTTTCTCTCTCCTTCGCTCCCTATCATGAGACGCCCATCTGATGCGGGATAGCAGATACCGCAGTTTTGTGTCCATTGGTCAGTGGGACTCGGTCTTTAATAACTCACAGTATAGCTTTAGATCAAGATGCCTTTAAAAAGAGAAAATCTTATACTCTATCCCATCTGTCAATCAGTATAGGAAAAGAAATAAAAAGGATACATTTTTCTGATGAATTAACCTTAGTTAACATTTCATTTGTGACTGAAGATTCAGACTGACACAATTTGAGTTGCAAGCAAAAACAGTAATCCTAATAACTGCACTTCAAAACAAGATAGCTTAAACATAAAGATGCATAGCATTTGAGTACATAGAAGAAAATGAATATGTTTGGGAGTATGTCAACTATTTTTCTCCCTGGGCACAATGAGAATATATCTGCTGAATATAACTCTGCATTGGTGAGAGGAAGGGCATCTGGCCAATAATCACTCAGCTCCATTCAGTTGCCCAGTCTCCACCCTACAAGGGATTATGGGGTCATTAAAAGATGATGATTATCCATTGCTACAACAACAAATCTAATGGTCATCTAAGTATTTTTCATTGTACTGTATATATTTCTTGGAACTGAACATAAATAATTGAAAACAAATATGTGGGAATGTCCTTGAGAGAGAAGAAGTTACAGAATAGGCAACAGACCAGATGCATTTGAGGCAAGCTGAACATCGTAAATGTGCCAGAAAAGATCCTCTCTAATTTCTTGGACTATAAAGTTAAAGTGGGGAAAAAGTACTTTTAGATATACAAGATTCTGCTACTGTAACTTTACTTCTACTTCTGTTTCTAGGCACAATGAGTAACTGCTGCAAACTCTGCATAGGCATCAGGAAGGGTATCTAGCTAGTAAATTTTCCAATCAATTACCCTGACCCTACCCTGAAACAAGTCATTCAAAGAAAAACAAAGCCTTTATGAGTCTATCACATTTTGCTTTCATCAACATAACATAATACCTGAATTTAATTTGAAAAGTAAAATATGAAATATATTTCATATTTTAAAATTCTAGCTTGTTTAATTCTTTTTTCTTAGATCTTCAAAGTCTACAATATTTCATTAAGTTTCAATAGTGTTAATTTGGAAATATGACATTTACCTCTTATGAAACCAATCTGCAAGTTCATTTTTTTATAGGAAAGTGAGAAAAGAAATCTCATTTTCATATATTGTGAATTCTATTTTTGGTTTCTCAAATAGTCCTTTGAAAGAGCAATGCCCTGGAAAATATATGAAAGTTTTAATATTAATAGCTTGCCTGATGTCTATGTATAAGTGAAATCATAGTTGACAGAAGATTTCCACCACAAACAGGTTTCATACTAGAGATATGTATTAATTTGCCAATAAGTAAAGGAGTCCCTGTGGATTTTGCTCCGTTGCTGATTACAAGGAACAGAGTTCATTTCTGTTTTAAAGGCCATTAAGCCAGTTCTGTCTGAAGAAGTTTCCATGGTCATGTGGCCACATGATGTCCCAGAGTGCTGTTATCTTCCCACCAAAGTAGTACCTATTTATCTACTTACATTTTCATGCTTTCTAACTATTAGGTTGTCCAAGGCTAGGGCAAGGACAGGAGTTCATCCTATTGCACAACGCTCAGGTCTTGAACCTGATCTTCAACTTTCCAGCCAACAAGCCCAGGTCTTAATTGCTGAGCCATCATGTCTCAAATTTGCTGATGTGAATTTCTTTTGATAGAGTATAAAGAAAGTTTAAGAAGTGCAAGTAGGTGCAAGTGTGCTTTTATTCCATAAAAGTTGAAGAACTACATTATCAGCTTAAACCAAATAAGGAATCAAATTAACCAATTAATGACTAAAACTATGTTTCATTCAATTTAAAGACCCATGGTAGAACAGTGGCTAGAATGAACTACTACAGGCTACTCCTGCCAGTGAGAATTGAACTGCCAAACTGCTGGCAGCCAGCAGCCAGCAGCCGGCAACTGGCAGTTTGCGGTTCAATTTTCACTGGCTCAAGGTTGACTCAGCCTTCCATCCTCCTCCAGTTGGTAAAATGAGGACCCAGATTGTTGGGGGCAATATGCTGGTTCTTTAAAGCACTTAGGGAGGGCTGTAAAGCACTGTGAAGCAGATATAAGTCTAAGTGCTATTGTTATTACCCTAACTGTTGGACTTCGCAAATTAAATGTTGCAAATATTCCATTAAATGAAAGTAGTTTTTCCTTGTGAAAGAAATGTAAATATTTGTTAGGATTTTATACTGAATGTTGCCAATCTTTTCCCCAATAAAATTCTTGTATGTTTAACAAATGCTTAGGAGGTGGAAATCAACAGTTTTGTTTGTTTTACTGACTAAAATATAAAATAAAGTTTGTGGGTTTCTACACAGCTAGAATTCAGCTAGAAAACAAAGCAAAAATAAACAACTGACTACTTAGTAATAAGTATTGAATGCTTAGTAGTGTTTGTTTTGTTCAGAAAACACACGAGGTAGACCGGGTTCCAACAACAAATACTTTATTCTTTAACTAGTCAGTAAATAGGAACACTTGGCTGAAGCCGAGGCCAGCCTTTTATACAGGCTGGCTTGGCTGCTTGTAGCTAATGGCAGTTGCTTAAATTTGCCGCCTTTCAGCAGCTCTTTGGATTTATTTGACCAATCAGGTTTGCAGATTTGGAGTCACCCAATTTACATATAGAACACCCCTCCCCTCTTAGTTCAGACCTACGTGGTGACGTAGTCTCGCAGGTAGGTGGGGCTTTTCCGGACTCGACTTGACTTGCGTGGTTCATTCTTAGTGAAGACTTCGACCGGTTCAGATGGGGCTGCTGTGTCGTCCGTTCTTCTCCCTGGAACCGTCTGGAAGGGTGAGTCAGCCATTTTACTGCCGCCTGAGTTTCTTAGGCTGGCGATTTTGCCGCTCCCTCCCGTTTCCTCCGGGCAGGTCGAACTGGCCTGGCTGGCCCCTTCCGATGGGCTCTTCACGCAAGTCTCTCCAAACAGTGAGTCTTTTATTTGCTCTTTTTGTTCATATATTTCATTGGTTTTATTTTTTAACGGTTCTTTATTTAATTCTCGCGTTTCCCCCCCCACCTTAGTTGGCAATTCGTCGGTTTTTTCGACAAATGGTTGTATGTCTGTGGTTCTTTCTATATTTCGGGATCGAAGCTGGTCTATGTGCCGCTTCCATTCCCTGCCATCATCTACTGTTAACCGGTAGGATTTGGGGCCTGTTATTTGGGTAATTTGTCCTGGTAGCCATACTGGGTCCCCAGTGAAGTTTTTGGCGTAGACTAAATCGCCAATTCCAAATTTTCTAAACCGTGTAGAGGAGTCGGGGGGGTTTTCTGGCGTGAATTCTGGGTGCAATCTATCACGGTGTGACCTTAGTTTTCTCCCCATGAGTAGCTCTGCTGGGGACTTGTTGGTTGTGGTACTGGGTGTTATGTGCTGGAGTGTGAGCAATCGGTTAGTTTTTTGCTGTACATCTCCAGTGTCCATTTTTTCTAACCCTTCCTTTGTAAATCGGACCATTCTCTCTGCCCTACCGTTTGCAGCCGGATGGGCCGGCGCGGTTAGGGCATGTCTAATACCTAGGTAGGCTAGGTATTGTTCAAAGTGTAGGCTGGTTAGTTGTGGTCCATTATCGGACACGAGGATGTCCGGAATGCCATGGGTGGCAAAAAGGCTGTCCAGTTGTTTTATTACTAATTCAGTTGTTGTTGATGGCATAATTTTTACTTCTAACCAGTTAGAATAGGCGTCCACAACAATCAGAAAGGTATGTCCTTTAGTTGGAACAGCGAAATCGATGTGGATTCGTGACCAGGGGCCCCGTGGGATTTCCCAATCTCTAATGGGTGCTTTGGGTGGGGATGGTCTAATTGCTTGACATTTGTTACATGAGGTTACCCAGTATTCTATGTCCCTATCAATACCCGGCCACCAGACATAACTTCTAGCAAGGCTTTTCATTTTTACAATCCCCGGGTGACCTTCGTGTAGCATACTAAGTACCCTAGGTTGTAGTTTGTTAGGAATAACCACCTGATCACCCCGCAGTAAACAACCTTTTTGAATAGAAAGTTCGGTTTGTCTGGTCCGGAAAGGTTTAAAGTTTTCAGTTTTTTGATTTTCCGGCCAGCCTTTACCTACCCAGTTAAGAACACGGGCAGTCAAAGAGTCTTTTGCGGTGGCTCTGGCGACATCATATGCTGATATGGGTAGATCGGGGCAAGTCTCTATTTGTAGTGCTGTCATCGCTGGTGCTGGGTCTTCTTCAGTCGCTGGCAAGGGTGCTCTGCTTAAAGCATCTGCATGTGAAATCTGTTTCCCCGGTTGGTGTGTCAGAGTGTATGAGTAGGCTGCTAGGAACTCTGACCATCTAGTCATTCTTGGGGAGAGGATATTTGGTGTAGGTTTGTTTCCCGCCAAAATTCCTATTAGCGGTTTGTGGTCTGTTATAATTTGAAAAGTCCGCCCGTATAGGTACTCGTGGAAACGTTTCACTCCTGCGACAATTGCTAGTGCCTCTCTGTCCAATTGGCTGTAATTCCACTCGGTTTTAGATAAAGTCCTTGAATAATATGCGACGGGTGCTTCTCTGCCATCAGGTAGTTGGTGGCTTAGGATGGCACCTACTCCGAATGGGGAGGCGTCACAGGTCACTCTTAAGGGCAGTGTGTTGCTAAATTGAATGAGAACGTTTGATGATGTTAGCAAGCTTTTAATTTTTTGGAAGGCTTGCTTTTCTCTGTAACCCCAAGTCCAAATTGCTTTTTTGTCTAAAAGACGGTGCAATGGTTCTACTATAGTGGCCTTATTTGGCAGGAATACATTATAGAAGTTAATTAGTCCTAAAAAGGCTTGTAATTCAGTCTTGTTTTTTGGTTCTGGTGTGTTTTTAATCGCTTTAATCTTTTTGTCTGTAGGGTGTATACCCTCTCCGTCTATTAAATAGCCCAGGAATTCGACGCTATTCTTAATTAGGCAACACTTTTCTCTTTTCACTTTGAGGCCAGATTCTCTGAACTTAGTACTTCTTTGAGTCTGTTTTTTAATTGGGTTTCATCTTTGGCTGAGATCAGGACATCGTCGAAATATGGTACGACTCCTTGTATGCCATTTAGGAGGCGTTCCATTAGACTCTGGAAAATGCCTGGGGCCACACTCACTCCAAATTGGAGTCGGTGACATTTGAATGCGCCCTTATGTGTGACTATAGTCTGTGCTTCAGCAGTTTCTGGATCCACTGGGAGCTGTTGATAGGCTTGTGCTAAGTCAAGTTTAGCAAAAACTTTTCCTTTTCCCAGGGAGTGAAGCAAATGCTGGACTACAGGCACTGGGTATGCGCTTGGTTGTAATGCGTGGTTCAGGGTAGCCTTATAGTCACCACAGATTCTAACGGACCCATCGGGTTTGATAGGTGTGACTATAGGCGTTTCCCACTTGGCATGGTCCACAGGTTCTAATACCCCTTGGGCGATTAATTTGTCCAGCTGTTCCTCTATTTTTGCCTTTAGTGCAAAAGGAACTCGCGTGGCTTTTATTCTTCGTGGGGCTATTTGGGGGTTCAGACTGAAAGAAATGGGATTTCCCCGATACTTGCCAAGTGAGCCGTCAAAAACGTCCTGGAATTCTCGGATAAGGTCGTCTTCCCAGCCGGTTGAAGTCACTCAATCGATCCCGGTCATCCCAATGCCCAATGGCGCGAACCATTCGATGCCCAGAAGGCTTGGCCTGTCTCGGTCGACTATGGTCAGCGGTAGCACCTTGACGTGTTGTTTGTAGGCGACTCGGAAATGTCCCATGCCGACTACAGGGATTTGGTTTCCCTGGTAGTCTTTGAGAGTTAGGTGCTGCTTCTGTAATTCTTTGGGTTTGATACCTGGGACTAGCTGTTTTATTGTGTCCCATAATACCATGGAGAGGAAGGACCCCGAGTCCACTTCCATCTTGCAGTGTTTTCCTTCGATTTTTACAATGACTTTAACTTTCTTCCCGCTTCCCGTCTGAGCGCTCTTTATAGTGACAGTTTGGTGTGTATTGGCTCGCTTCTCTTGTTGCCACTTTCTCTCAGCTCGTTTAGGCTCAGCTCGTGTTGGGGAATTTCTGCGTCTCGTTGGGCTGTAGCTTTTTTTGTTCCTGCAGACTTTCTCGATGTGCCCTTGTTTCTTGCAATGCCTGCAGATGGCATTGAGAAATCTGTATTCGGCTCAGTGATGGTTTCCTCCGCAGCCAGCGCACTCCCGCCAATTCCTTCTTTTGCGCTCTTTTCTATTCGTGAGCAAACGGTGGATCTCGTCGTCTTCTTCGCTCGATTCGAATGTTTCGCCAGACTCTTCGTAGTGGGTTGCGGTGGCAGGCTGCTTTCTGTCTTTGGTTGGGTTTGTTTCTTCGCTGTGTGTGTTCATCTTTTTCATTGCGACGGCCGATTTTTTCGTGGCTTCAGCGGCTGTGGCTTCCGCGATGGCTTCGGTCACGGTGATGTTGGGCTTGTTGAGTAATTTACTCTGTGTGGTCGAGTCTCTCAGACCCAACACCACGCGATCCCTCATCACTTCGTCAATGTTCAGGAAATCACACCTACCCCCTAATTGTCATAGGGCAGCAATGAAATCGGCGACGGTCTCTCCCTCTCTCTGGTCTCTGCGGTAAAATTCATGTTGCTTTATTAAGTTTGACACCATTGGAGCGTAGTGTGCTTTGAGGATTCTTTGCAATTCTGGCCACGTTAATTGTTTAACATCTCGGGGCTTCGCAAGGGCCTTTGCCATCTTGAAAACCGTTGGCCCGCAGTGAGTCAGGAACACAGCTCTCTTGCGTTGCTCTGAAATGTCTTCCATTTCATTGCTCTCCAAATACATCTGGAAGTGATCTGCATAGGAATCCGAATACTCTTCGTTGGGATTGAAGGGTGTGGGCGGTGCGTTGTTTCCAGGCATCTTGGTTGTCATCTGGACTTCTTATCACCACGTGCAGGTTTTTTCGTTTAGGACGATCCCATCCTCGTCGCCAGAGTTTTGTTCAGAAAACACACGAGGTAGACCGGGTTCCAACAACAAATACTTTATTCTTTAACTAGTCAGTAAATAGGAACACTTGGCTGAAGCCGAGGCCAGCCTTTTATACAGGCTGGCTTGCCTGCTTGTAGCCAATGGAAGTTGCTTAAATTTGCCACCTTTCAGCAGCTCTTTGGGTTGGTTCCTAGTGAACCAATCCAATGCTTAGTTTATTTGACCAATCAGGTTTGCAGATTTGGAGTCACCCAATTTACATATAGAACAGTGTTGAATGCAATTTAATATGCTTATATTTCACACAACACTCAAATTCTCTCTCCCCCTGTCCCTCCCTCCCTCCCTCCCTCCCTCTCTCTCCCAAATAAATGTACTTGAGCACATGCATGCATGCACACACACGCACGCGCACACACACATGCACAAAACTGCAGTGTATGACAATCTAATTCTCTCAGTTAGGTAAGCATTCCTTGATGTCTTCCCTTCAAATATATATGAATGTTTAATTGTTAAGCACAATGGCATTTCTACTGATTGAACATAATTTACATTTTCAATAATACATTGCAATAAAATAGTAGGATTTAGCTTGTTAATGCTGAAAAAAGTGTTTTCTCCCATGCCTAATCAAACCACCTATCAAGTCTGGTATTACTTTTTTTAAATTGATGAGAAGCTTATTTCAGCCCAAGTGCAGCTCTATTGCTCAATGCAGTAGGAGGTGGTGCATCACATCTTTGATTTGCTTCTCCTTACATCCCTGGTTATCCTACTACTTCAGGGAAAATGAGCTGTAGATACCTTTTTCTACACTACATTTTTGAAACAGGCACCTGTTATCCAGGACAACAAGCCTGGAACCAAATAGTCTATAAGCTGTTCCTATCTGAGATAGGAATTTTCAAAAGAATAATAATAATAAAAGAACCTTCCTACTACTGCATAATGTTCCTTAATTATATATCATTTGTGTAATAAATTATGTTTTCCCCTGAATTTCACTGTTCACTTTCTATATTGGCAGTTATGGCAAAGAGGTAGTATAAACTTTTAATTAGCAGTGTTTTTCAAATTCAGCAACTTTAAGGCCCACAGATTTCAACTTCATGTTGGCAGACAAATTCTGGGAGTTGAATTCCACACATCTGAAGGTTGTTGAATTTTAAAATATCTTATTTAGCATAAAGAATTGCATGCTGCTCAGAGTCCATTGTGGTTGATTACTTTACAGTAAAAGTAAAGTAAATCCCATTATTTTTTAATAAATGACATTAATTAATGCTTATTGAACAAATATTGAAATTGAAAAAAATAATTATCCTGGGATCTAGTCTAGAGAAAAGAAGGACTGGGTTGATATGATAGGAGTATACCAGCATTTGAGGAGCCATCACAACCAATGGAATAGAATAGAATAGAATAGAATAGAATAGAATAGAATAGAATAGCAGAGTTGGAAGGGATCTTGTAGGTCTTTTAGTCCAACCCCTACCTCGGCAGGAAACCCTAAACCACTTCAGAGTGATGAAGAAAAAAAAAAAAGGGGGGGGGGAGTCAATTTATATTCCAAAGAACCAGAAGGCAAGGCAAGAAAAAAATGGGTGGAAACTAATCAAGGAAAGAAGCAACCTGGAATTTTGGAGAAACTTCCTAACAATGAAGACAATTAACCATTGGAACCGCTTGTCTTCAGAAATTGTGAATGCTTCCTCACTGGAGGTCTTTAAGAGACTGACAGCCACTTGCCTGAAAAGGTATAGGTCTCCTGCTTGAGCAAATGGTTGAATTAGAAGATCTCCAATTACCCTTCTCGCTCTATTTTGATTGAATGATTGATTTCTTGCATGGCAACTAATGGCATCACTCTACCCATGACCATCTTCTTTTGCATCCAAGGGCTTCCTGTTTAACTATCTATTGAACTTTTGTTTGTTTCTTTAAATAAAAGAGAAACTGGAATGCTGCAAAAATAAAAATGAAAACTTGTTTCTATTGCCTCTGGACCTCATAAGCAAGAAAGTTGGCAGATAGCAGTGTAGTAAAATGGTGCTTTGTTGCCAATTATGTTCCTCATGCCAGCCATTGTGTGAATAAGTAACTGTTCCCTGCAGCCATTTTGCAAAAAATAGCTACAACATATTCTCACAATTCTAAATTTGCCCATCAGCAATTTCAGGGTTGCACACTTTTCTGTTTTATAATGACAAATAATCCTAATGAGATCTTAAAAATACATACATTTGGTTGAAATAATTCAGAATTAATGAATTATTTTTAATTTGTAATTCATTATAACTGGAACTCTTACATTTTTTTTCTGCTGAATTAAACAAATTCATACCCTTAAGAGGATTTTCAGTACTGTTTCTTAAAATATTCATAATGTGCATTCATATTGGGAAGAAGGAGAAGAAGGAGTTGTTATAAGAATCAGACAAAAATAACGTAGAAAAAGTGTGAAAAGATTTCAAGTTTTTATTAAAAGCTAAATTTCTTATCTTCTTTTCTCTGGTTTAGATTCACATGCCTGGTCAAATGTGAACATTACACTTTAAAGTAGCAAAGTCTGAGAATATTTTGTTCAGCTTGGCAAAACTGGCAGGGGAACAAAGTTCAAATTATGTATTTTAACTGAAATATCTGATTTGGAAAAGATGTGTAAAATTCCTGGTTTGATTTCAAAATATTGAGAAGCTGGTATGGGATTTTGTAATTTTGCTTCACTCTTAAAGCTGTTCCAGGAATTAAAAGAACCAAGGGAATCTTTAGAACTTATGCATTTATTAGGATATAATGTTTTGCGAGCTAAATCTACTTAATCAGATGTATCTCATGAAGCAGATGTGACCAACAAAAGACTATTTCCTAATATACCTGTTACTTCTTAAAGCTTGATCAGACTCTGATGATTCCAGTGCAACAAGTTCAAACTCTGAAAATCCTTATAAATAATACAAAATGAACCAAAGATAATAAAGTTTCTTAGACAATGTTGTTCATAAGCTGAAGACAAATACATTAAATATGAAACACATATAACACATTCAGTTAGTCCCCAAGTGTTGGCCTTTGGAGAATGGAGTGTGTTTAAAAGGATTTCCACCCCATTTTGATCTGGTTTCTTGGGGTTGGACTAAATCAGCAAGATTCATCTCCATAACTATTAGCTCCCATTAAGGAAACATCACCCAGCCATGCATTTACTCAAGCCTCGAGAATAAAATGTAAATAACTTGTTTATGAAGTGGTTTACAAATAAACAAGAACTTGTTAAGGGGATGGACTGGAAAGGGCAAACAAGAAAGAAAATAATAATACAGTTATGTACGACTTGATGAGCACCTCAATTTCATTTTCCCAGGTGATCATTTCAAGACAGATGGCTTGTGATTATAGGAACCATGGCCAGATTGTATAATCATCCTTTAAAGCCATTTAAGTTAGCAGCCAACAATTAATGGAATAAAGCTTTATCAGAGTTTATATGAAACATCGCCTTGGTATGACAGCTAAATGAAATCTTCATATACTTTGTCTTTACACTGTCTAAGGACCAGGTAGAACCATAGAAAGAATCAGCACATTTTGTGCTGTGTATCATACAAAACATGTTTCTTTCTGTCAAGTCTTCTTGCTTGGTTCTGATGAGGTCTCTGTCTGAAAAACTGTTTTTCCAGACCTGTAGTTCAAGTGAGCCTTGTAAGGATCTTGCTCTCATATCACAGGTTCTGCCTACCTAGCCAGGAAACCACAAAGTGAATGCAGCAATGATTGTTTTCAAAGATATTTGCTGCCTCCTCCTCCTTTTCTTCTCCTCAATCAGAGATATCAAAGCAAAGATGAAAGGAAGAAAATGCCTTCCACTTTCTGTTAGTAAAAGAAAATCACCAGGACAATTTAAACCCAGCAGTTGGTAGCCAGTCTTCTGAGAGCTAGATACAAGATTGCAAATCCAAGATAAAATCTTACACCAGTACTGATATTTACTTAATTGGGAAACATGCAACTTAAATAGAATCTTATTTTGGATGTTGGCTGTAGAGAACGTTGCTCAGGATTCAAGAGTAAAATAAAAGAAGGGGCATAAGTAGGATAATGGAGATTGAGCCATGAGAAAAGGCTGGAAAAGTTTCGGAAAAGGCTTTTTTGTGTATCCAAATTAATGTAATACAAACCCAATTTATCATCAGTCTGCTTTAAATTAATCACTACTGAAGATATTTTAGAATCCTGTTTACTCAATATTTCCTGTTTTTCATTAGGTAGAAAGGTATAATTAATGGAGACACAAAATGGTCAACTAGTCTGAACACACAATACTGAAAAGGTCAGTGTAGCAGAAAGAACAGAGATTTATAGATTTCTGTGATGTTAGAATGTGTACCTTTTAGAATCCAGGGGTGGGATTCAAATTTCTTAACAACCGGTTCTGTGGGTGTGGCCTAATTTCTGGGTGTGGCTTGGTGGTCATGTGACTGGGGTGGGAATGGCTTGCTGACTGGGCATGTCTAGGTGGTCATGTGACTGGCAAACCAAATGTAAGTGGCCCTCGCTTAATGACCAGGTCCTCACTTCATGGCCAGTTGCTTAGCAAGTGTTTTTTTTACCAGTTTCCAAGGCCTGGGGATCCCTGGAGAGGGCAGGTTGAGGCCCAGGCAGCTACGAGGAGCTACGGGGAGGGTTGCAGAGGGCTTGGCATGGCCAACTCAACATCACTCGGGAGCTTCTCCTCGCCTGACCTCTCATGACAGTGGGGATGCTGCAGCGGTCATAAGTTTAAAAAATGGTCATCAGTCACATTTTTCAGTGCCATTGTATCTTTGAATGGTCACTAATTGAACTGTTGTAAGTCAAGGTTTACCTGTACAAAAATAGAAAAAGCTTCTTTGCTTGCAAAAAGCTGCCCTAAATACCAACCATTAGATTAAAAATGCCTGCAAGCTGGAGTTGCAAATCAGGCAGGGTGCCAGATCACCTTGAGGAATGAAAATATTTAAAATGCAGTGATAACTATCAAGCAGCCAACTCTTGCTCATAAAGTGAAACCCTTTAGTAGAGAGGTCAATTAAGTCTCCAGAAAGAGCACACCAAGGAGAACAAATCCTTAGATACATTTGAACACTTAAAAATACCCACTGGTGTCACTCACCTCACAAAATATCCTAAGGAAATTATCCAAATTTAAGGAAAGGTCACATGTCTCCCAGAAAGGCAGTAAAAAGAATCAGTGCCAAGCTTGCATCCTGCCTCTTAGAAGTATACCCCAAAAGGACAGTGCCAGATAGTATTAAAGCAGTAAAGGAAGACCCCCTCCCCAAATAGAAAAAGAAACCATGAGGCAAGAAAAAATTGAAACACAATACAAATAATTAAATCACAACAGTAACTGTTGCTTGTTGAAGCTGAATAGGGAAAATTATCTCATCAATAAACATAGGATTAAACTTCACCAAGCACAGAATTAACCTTCACCAAAAACCAGTTTTAGACCAAAATTCAGAAAGAGTATGTAAACTCATGTTTGAATGTTAATCTTTCTAGCTCATCAAGAAGACTTGCTGACTGTCACTCATCTTCATTCCCTGTCACTAAAAGCTTTGCTTCATTATTCAATTTTTCCTTCAAAGTGCTGATTGTCCAGGGAAGTATTTCCTCCCACCAGCATGTAAAAATCTTAAAACCACCCTTCCCCTTTAAGAAAGCCTCAGAAGCTCCGGAAACAGCAAGTCTAGACTGTCTGCCAAGAATAATAATAAGGTTGGACAAAAACAAAGGGAGATTGCTTCTACCTGTTTTCTGAACTCCTTAGAAAGTTAACAAGGGGTTCTATAGAACCAGATAGAACTGGTAGAGTCCCACCCCTGTTTAAATCGTATTTTTTTAGAAGACATATCTGATATCAGCCACAGCTAATTGTAAGAAATCCACACATTCAACATGGCAGACTGTGGCAATCAAAAGTACATTTATAAAGCGAATTGTCTCTTTCATCCTTGAGAAAGATAGCTGAAAAGGTGAAGGAACTGAAAAATAAAGACAAGGAAAAAAAACCTCGCTAATATTTGGACTGCACTTGGCTTCAGATGAAAAATGGGGATGGGCGATGTTCACAGTTTGCTCTGGTTTCTGATGTAGTCAGAAAAAAATGCAATTCTACTTTATTTAAAGTCCAAAATCTGATCAGTGCTTCCACATGATTGCAAGACAAGGTTGATCCGTATGACTATGAGTGCCAAGATATGCAATTTTGCACACTTTCCTATGTCCTTTGCCACATACCTTATAGCAAGTATCCTGCCATCATAAGGGAGACAAGCTTCCTGATTTAGGCTAGATCCAACTGCAAATATGCCTAGCATAATATGCCATATTCAAATATAGCTAAATGCATTTGCAGATGTCACTGTAATTCTACTTGAAAGAAACTCCATAAAACTTGAAAGAAACTCTCTAAAACTTAGTAAAATCTCAGTAAATCTTCATAGCAAATGATGGGGAGAACCAAAATCAATTCATTCACCTCCCCTAATACTGAAACATAAAAAAGGGCAGAATAGAGAAATGAAGAAAACATTTTAAATCATAAGAAGAATAAAAATCATAAGAAGAGAAAGACAACGATCCAAGAAAGTCCAAGTGTGCAACCATGGAAAGGAATGAGGATTTGAAATATTCAAGAATCTACAGGTATGTGCAGATTCTCAAAAGAGAGCTTCACTTTGATTGCAGCTACTATTCAATTGTATTAAAGAACATATATAAACTGAAGCAGCACACTTTGACCTCCTATCAAATCTGGTAATTTTAATTTTTTTTAAAAAAAATTCTGCATTGGGTCAGTCCAATTTGGATTTTTTGCTACACATTATTAAGGCTGCTGTATTGTTCCTTCTTCATTCCTGCTATTCTTTGTTCAAACAATAATTGAATGCAATTGGACTGACCCAATTCAGAAAAACTAAAAAAAATCTGTGAAGCATTTTTAAAAAATGAATTTAAATTTAAATTTAAAAAATGAATTTTGCCAGATTTGATCCGATTCCAAAGTGTGCTGTTTCACTTTACGTATATTCTTTAACAAAGTAATTGAAACTATGTTGTCAAAGCTTTTCAGAATGAAAGGGTCTGCCATCCCTGTTGTTGCCACCCCATTTTCTAAAAATTACTGTAATAAAAAAAAAATGAAGCAGTTGTAATATGTTTGCTACTTTCCCATTATACTGCAGCTAATAAAAGAACCTTTTTTTAATCCAACTCTCTAAACTTAAAGTAGCTCAGATCAAATCACTTGACCTTGAATTTGAAATTGAAAACTCTAATGGAATCATATCTCTTTGAATCTTCGAGTTGAATCTAATCCAGTCTGATTTGCACATGCCTTACATACACAGATTGGTGTGCTCCATTAGTTAGAGTCTTTACAATGTAAGATTTATCCATAGTTCACACAAACAAAGACACAAAGTCTTGATGGGAATGGAATCATTTTTAAAGTTTTGAATTTGAGAACTTTGAAGAAGAATAAATATTTCACAGGGACTTCACAACAAAATTTCAATGGATTCTAGCAAAAATCATGAGTTTTTTTCCCCTTCTATTTCATTTGGGAAATGTCTTTGGTGTAAGTTATTTCCAGTTTTTTTTTTATTTTAACACCAGCAAAGTATTTTCATGTTTATTTATACTAAAATAAATTCATTATATGAGATGTGATATTAACTGTTTACTAATGTTGAACATCTTTGGAAGACCATGGCTGTTAAGGAAATAGTGCCAGGAAAAGCAATCAAATGCAAGTGATCTGCATCTGAATCCTAATATTTATTGAATATTTGTAATAATTTGAGATTTGGGGAAATGAAGTCTCTGGACTAATAAAATGCAATTTCAGTTTGTGATCCTACAATCTAAGCAGGTCAACTAGGTCATCTGGAAGTGGCAGAACTCTAGGAAAGCAGACGGTGGAGAAGGTCGAATGAATGACCAGAATGTCTTGGTGGACAGTAAAGGTCAGAGTGGTTACAGATCAAGAGTGGTTACAGAGACCAAGGATGCTAATGTCTAAGAAAAACTTGTAATGAGGGGGACTTGGTTGTACGCTACCATTCTTTTGTTTCCTTGCATCTTTGTCGGGATTAGGAGATTGGGCAACCTCTAGAATGCTGTTGGCTTGAGGTAAAGAAGCAGGTGGTGATGTAAAGGTGCAGTAAAGAGTTAAAGCCAATGTCCCACTGCACCAACGGATGCAAAGAGGATGTAAAATGGAGAGAAACACTTGCCATCCGTTGGTCAACGCGATGCATCGGTTGTGTACGCACTGCGTACCTGCTTCATATGCTCTATCCATCAAACATCCGTCTACTGATATTTCATCTGCTCAAAAAGGTTTGAGCTGCACAAAACTTTTTGAGCGGATGAAACTTTCCGCCGCGTACGATGTACATCCATGAACCATACGGGCAACAAACGTTCTAGGTCTGTTGTCATCCATTACATGTCCGCTGTATATTCTTGGCATCCTCTAGCCATCCCCTCAACTCACATCCACTGCAGCTAAAATCGGAAAGATGGAGGAAGCGAAAGGTACATGGAACATCCAAACAGCGTGAATAGCACGGAAATAGAAAGGATGTAAGCGGATGCATCTCATATATAAAGCATTAAGACGGACAAAACGTTTGTACATGGGACATATCTAGGATATTAAGGATATCTAGACTATCCCTAGAATATGTGGAAGGACATCTAGCGGAAAACTGATATTTCCTATAAAAAGGGGGAGGAAATCACCTGGATCTCAGTATCAGTCCAGCAGCCGTGGTGTACAGACCTCTTCACCCTTGGTCTTGCTCTTCCACATCATCCATTGATATCCACCATGGATCATTGCACATTCCTTCTGATAGCTGCCATCATTCAACACCAGAACCAAACCCTGTTCAGACTGTAACACCTTTTCTATGCAAGGAGAATAAGGAGACATCCAAGAGCTGTCTGGGACCGAAGATGGATCGGGACAAGAGTGGAGTTTGGACTCTGTGACAAGCTGATGATGGAGCTGAGGAATGAAGACCCTCGTGCATTCCAGCACTTCATGAGGATGCCACCAGCCATGTTTGATGAAGTTGTGGAGCGTCTGAGACCCAGATTGACCAAGCAGAGCACCAACTTCCATCCCAGCCTGGACCCTAGACTGAAGGTGGCACTGACTCTGGGCCACCTGGCCTCTGGTACCACATACAGAAACATGCAGTATGCCTGGAGGGTGCCACACAACACCATCAGCAAAGTGTTCAGAGAAGTGATACAGGCCATCATCGAAGAATATGTGGAGGAGCTCCTCCAGTGCCCCACCACTGAAGAAGGCTGGAGGAAAGTTGCAGAATGGTGGTATCAGAGGTGGAACTTTCCCCACACCATTGGAGCCATAGATGCGAAGCACATGGCCAGCAAAGCTCCAGCCAATTCAGAGTCCTCTTATCACAACTACAAGGGCTTCTTCAGTATCATCCAATTTGCCATGGTTGATGCTGACTACAAGTTCATCTACATCGATGCTTCAGGCAATGGGTCAGCTTCAGAGAGCCAGGTATACAACACCAGTGACCTCAAGGATGGGCTGGAACGCAACCTCATCATGGGTTTTCCAGATCCAGACCCCTACCCAACGACACACAAGATGTGCCCTATTTCATCGTGGGTGATGATGCCTTCTCCCTCACAACCTACCTCATGAAGCCCTACACTTCAAGATACCTCACCCGTGAAGAGAGGATCTTCAAATACAGGCTGTCCAGGGCAAGACGGGTGGTGGAGAACACCTTTGGCATCCTGGCCAACAGGTTCCAAGTACTTCTCACCACCATGCAGCATCGCCCAGAGACCGTGAGGAGCATCGTGGAAGCTTGCTGCATCCTGCACAATCTCATGTGCATCCGCTACCCAGTGTTGCAGAACAGGCTTGTGGACCGTCAACAAGGCAATGGGGACATGCAGCCTGGTGAATGGAGGCAAGGACAAAACCTGATAGATACTGTGGATGTAGAAGGCTCCAACAGAGCTTCACATGAAGGGAAGAAGCAGCGCAACATCCTGAAACACTGGTGCAACTCCCCAGCTGGAGCAGTGAAGTGGCATGACAGGATGGTAGATGCTTAATGGATGCTTCCTTCAGCTTGTCTCATCACACTAATGAGATTGTGCCATGTATGTTGAGTGGCCCTACATTGAACAGGGCGTTAATAAAGAGCTTTGTTTATTTTGAAATGTGTTGATCAATGAATAAGTTTTTATTGATAAAAAAGGCCTTAGGTGTGGTAGCTGGGAGGGTGGAGCATACAGTCCCACCATGCTTGCACTGGAGGTTTATCAATCCCACAGCTATCCTTACCCATCCCACAACTATCCTTACCCATCCCACAGGTATCCTTACGTATCCCACAACTATCCTTACCCATCCCAAAACTATCCTTACCCATCCCACAAGCATGCAAAGGCTTAACTCTTTTTTCAAAGTTTTCACCAACACTTTATTAAGTAAATAAAATGAACCAAGTGTGTGAAGCAAAGATAACCTTTATTAACAGCTGTCTTAAGTAAACTGTATGACTTTATTAAAAAAGCAAAATGAACCAAGTCAAGTGTCTTTAAGCAAAGATAAAGTGCATAAGGAACAACTCAGTCTCTGGCACTATTCTCAGTCACTCTGAGGCATGTCCATGGTCTCAGCTGTCGAGCGGCCAGGGACTGTGGAGGTGGCTGTGGCTGGAGTGCTGGTCTGAGGCGCCATTGGGGTGCTTGGCCCCGAGAGGACAACAGGGAATGGTGTGTTCAGGAAGCTCTCAGAGAGCTGACTCAGTCCTATGAGGTTGAGAGGCCCTTCTTCAAGGACCTGGGATGTCAGGCACAGTACTGATGACAGATTTTCTGTTGAGGGGCTTGGCTGTGGGGTCGAGGAAGGAGGAGTGTAGTGGGGCTGTCTGGTCTGCAGGTGAGCTAGGTGAGGCATCTGTGGCATGCAATGTACCTGGGCCTGGACTGGGAAGGGCTGCCTCTGCTGTGGGAAGTCCTGGTAGTCATAGGCTTGGTAGGTGAGGGGCTGTTGAAAGCCGTGGAAGGGCTGTGACATCGCCTGGGGTGGAGGAGCAGTCCTGCAGTGGGTCGGAGCAGGTTCAGCTGGGCCTGGAGGGTGGTGCAGCAGTGCTGTGATTTTCTCCTTCATCACCTGCTACTGGACCTTGGGCAGGTCCCTCAGGGTCTGGCTCACGTACATGATGAATGGCTTGCAGTTCGATGATGGTATATCACTGTGGACCAGCTGAGAGAGAAGATCTTTGCTGGCTTTGATTGTTTCCCTGATCTCCAGCAGGACAGTGTGGCTCTGGCCCTCCAGTCTGCCTCTCTGCCTGCTTTCTGTGGAGGTGGAGCTGGGGGTGGGGGTTGGTTGGTCTCTGGCTACTGCTTCTTCTTGCTCCATTTGAGACAGGGGATCCTCCACGTCCTCTGGCATGGGAAGTGCAGCTGTCGGGGGGCTCTCTGCCGTGGGGCCCTCCAAAGACACCTGCCTGGACATGGTAGCTGTCTCCTGGCTAGAAGAGGAGTGGCTCTCTGTGGGATGTCTGAGGGAGAGGGTTGACAGAGGGGCTGCTCCTTGGTGGTGGACCTCACCCTCCAGGAAGCTGCACTTGGCCATGACGTACATCATCTGGTCAGTGAGCTTGACAGCGGCCTGGCCAGATTTCTTCAGGTGCAGTTTGCCATACCAGGTGTGCATGTACTTCCACCATCCCAGGAGTACATCTGCAGTGTAGCCCAGGCTCTCTACCTTGTCTCTCCACGCTGCCTGCTTTCTCTTGGTGTCATGATAGAGTCTGTGGTCCTTTCTTCACAACTACTTTTTCTCCCTCAGCCATTCCAGCACCTCCTCGTCATGGTCCTCGGAAATGGAGTACTGTTTCCTCTCTCTCTTCTCCTTGCCTTGCCTCTTCCTTCCTCTGGCAGGGGCTTCAGGCCCTTCAACAGCAGGGCTTTGAGGGCCTTGGGGCTGGTCCACCACAGCAGCAACAGCAGGAGAAGCACCAGCAGCACCAGCAGCACCAGCAGCACCAGCAGGAGGAACACCAGCAGCACCAGTAGGAGAAGCACCACCAGTAGCAACACCAGCACCACCAGCAGCAGCAGCAGAAGCACCAGCAGCTTCAGAGTCGGCACCAGGGGGTGGGATAGTGGTTCTGTCCTTCTTGCCAGGGCTGGCAGGAGTTGGCACCAGCTTTCTCTTCTTCCATGACTGACGAATCATGGTGTTCTTTCAAGATGTCTCTGGCAGCAGGTCTTTTCTCTGATTGGTGACTGCTTGTGAGCTGCATACTTTTATATCCGCGGAACTGACGCAATTCATCCTCCACGCATGTGCAGTGACTGCTTTGCATCCGCTACGCATCTGCTATGCATCCACTATAGGCATCCATGATGCATCTGCGTCATCCGCTATGCATCCGCTCCTTCTGCTACGCGTCCGCTTCTCTATTCTCCCCCGGAAGCCCTGTGGATGTATCATCCGCTTCCATCCACTAGGCTCCCTACGAACATCCGCTTAACATCCTCGCGACGTACTACCCCCGTCCGTTCCTTTCCATTGTTTTCTGTTCTGTTTATGCAAATTTTCACCACTTTTGAAAGCAGATAACAACGGATGGAGCCACCCCCGAAATTTTTCTCGTCCGCTGTGTCCTTTTTGCATACTTTTTGCACCCATCGGCCAGTGTGACCGAGCCTTAAGTTGCTATTGGGAGCATCAAACAGAGATATGTTCAGTCCAGCTAGGGAGTCTCCTTTTGCTAGGCCCATGGTAAAGTATAAGAGCAATAACCTTGACAGAAATAATGGAATACAGGGAATGAAGGAGTGAAATATATATTTAAGTCCTGAGAAGGAAAATAATGTTTAGAAAAGACTCAGGTAGGCTCCTTCCTGATTCACTGGATATAAGATTGAGATTACATTGCCACATGAATCCCAACATTCAGTATTTAAAAAGAATTTTGCTTTTGTTCGAGCTGAAACAAAAATACAGTTGGGCAAAAGAATGGAAGATTGCCATTTATTTGTTTGTTTGTTCATTTATTATTGTTCACATTTTTAACTACCCGCCTCCCTCAGATGTTGACAAATTTGTTTTTCTCTGTGAAACACTGGCCCATTTAATGATATGCAAATAAGTCTATAGAAATTGGGTGGTGCTTCTGATTTAGTATTTATTTAATGCAGAACAGAAAAGTATCTTTCATTTGTTGTTATTGGTTTTTATAAGATGTGCGTTACCCTTTTTCCTAAAACTCTGGGCAGTTTCTCTCAATCAATGTGAATGCATATATAAAAACAAGAAAACTGTTTAAAGAACTTTGGATTGTGGGACCACTTCAACAATAAGCTTAAGGGCCTGTCACATAGGCCGACGGATGCAAAACGTATGTAAAAAGGACACAGCAGACGAGAAAATTTTCCATCCATTGTTATCCGCTCTCAAAACTGCCCCAAATTTGCAAAAGCAGAGCAGACAACAATGGAAAGGAACGGATGGGGAGAGGATGTAGCGAGGATGTAAAGCGGATGTTCCATGGAAGCCTAGTGGATGGAAGCAGATGGAAGTAGATGGCACATCTGCAGGGCTTCCGGGGGAGCACAGCGAAGCAGACGCGCAATGGAACTAACGGATGCAAAGCGGATGCCTCGTGGATACAGCGGATGCATCACAGAAACCTAGCGGATACCTAGCGGATGCAAAGCATTCACTGCACATGCGGGGAGGATGCATTGCGTCAGCCCCGCAGATATAAAAGGATGCAGCTTGCAAGCAGGTCACCATTCAGAGGAAAGACCTGCTGCCAGACACAGCTCCAGCCAGCCAACAACCATGGGGAAGAAGAGGAAGCCTGTGCCATCTGCTGCCAGCCCTGTCAAGAAGGACAGGGCCACCATCCCACCCCCTGGCCCTGACTCTGCTTCTGCTGGGGCTTCTGCTGCTTGGGCTCACTCTTCTGGTGCTGGGGCTTCTGCTGGAGCTGCTCCTGGTGCTGGGGCTTCTGCTGGTGCTTACTCTGTTGGCGCTGCTCCTGGTCCTGCTGGTCCTGCTGGTGCTCCTGGTGCTCCTGGTCCTGCTCGTCCTGCTGGTGCTCCTGGTCCTGCTGGTCCTGCTGGTGCTGCTGGTGCTTACTCTGCTGCTGATGATCCTGGTCCTGCTGGTGCTGCTGGTCCTGCTGGTGCTCCTGGTACTTTCTCTGCTGCTGCTGATCCTGGTGCTGCTGGTGCTGCTGGTGCTGTTGGTGCTGCTGGTGCTGCTGGTGCTGCTGGTCCTGCTTTTGCTGCTACTGTTGTTGTTGCTGCTGCTGGTGGTGGTGGTGTGGTGGAGCAGCCCCTAGAACCTCGAAGTCCCTCTGATGAGTGCCCAGATGGCCCTGCGAGAGGGAGGAAGAGGCATACGCATGAACGGGAGAGGAGGCAATACTCCATCGAAGAGGAACATGAGGATGAGGTGCTCGAATGGCTGAGGGAGAACGAGTATGTATGGCGGAAGGGACACAGGCTCTATCGAGACACCAAAAGGAAGCAGGCTGCTTGGAGAGAGAAGGCGGAGAGCCTGGGCTACACTTCGGAGGTCTTCCTCGGCTGGTGGAAGCACATGCACAACTGGTACGGGAAGCTGCACCTCAAGAAATCTGGCCATGCAACGGTCCAGCTGATGGACTGGGAGACCTCCATGATGGCCAAGTGAAGCTTCTTGGAGGGTGAGATCCACCACTGAGGAGCAGCCCCTCTGACAACCCTCTCTTTCAGGCAGCCCACAGAGAGCCAGTCCTCTTCTGGCCAAGGGTCAGCTTCTGTGTCCAGGCAGGTATCTGTGGAGTGTTCCACGACGGAGATCCCCCCGACAGCTGAACTCCCCGTGGTGGAGCGCGTGGAGGACCCCTGATGCAGTGGGAGCAAGGAGAGGGCACTGCCACCAGAGACCAATCCACATCCACCCTCAGCTCCACCTCCACAGAAAGCAGGCAGAGAGCCAGACCGGAGGGGCAGAGCCACTCTGTCCTGCTGGAGATCAGGGACACCATCAAAAGCAGCATAGATCTCCTCTCTCAGCTGATACACACTGACATACCATCCTCAAACTGAAAGCCCTTCCTCACCTAGGTCAACCAGACCCTCCTGGACATGTCCGAATCACAGTACCAAGTGATAAAGGACAGGATCACCGGTCTTCTGCACAACCCTCCAGGCCAAGCTGAAACTGCTCCCACCCAGTCCAGGTCTGCTCCTCCACCCCAGGTGATGTCACTGCACTTCCAAGGCTTTCCACAAGCCCTCACCTACCAAGGCTATGCCTACCAAGAGTTCCAGCAGCACAGGCAGCCCTTCCCAGTCCAGGCACAGGTACATCGAATGCCACCGATGCCACCGATGCCACCAATGCCACAGATTCCACTGACACCACCAATGCCAGCCACGCCACCGATGCCACCAATGCCACAGATGCTACCCATGCCTCACCTCGCTCAGCTGCAGACCAGACAGCCTGACTGCACTCGTCCTTCCACCCCATAGCCAAGCCCGGCCTCAGAACATCTGTCATTGGTCTTGGGACTGACACCACATGTCCTGGAGGAAGGGACTCTCAGCATCAGAGGACTGAGCCAGCTCTCTGAGAGCTTCCTCCACACACCATCCCCTGTTGTCCTCTCGGGGCCAGGCACCCCAATGGCACCTCAGACCAGCACACCAGCAGCAGCCACCTCCACAGCACATGGACCCTTCACCCCTGAGACTATGGGCATGCCTCAGAGTGACTGAGAAGAGTGCCAGAGACTGGGTTGCTACCTGTTGACTTTATCTTTGCTTGGGACCCTTTTCTTGGGTCATATTTCTTTTACAGTTTGTTATTAATAAAGATTATCTTTGCTTCACACACTTGCTTCAGTTCTTTTAGTCAATAAAGTCTTGGTGGAAACTTTTAGAAATGGTTTAAGCCTTTGCATGCTTGTGGGATGGGGAAGGATAGCAGTGGGATGGGCAAGGATACCTGTGGGATGGTTAAGAGCTGTGGGATGGGCAGGGATACCTGTGGGATGGATAATAGCTGTGGGATGGGCAGGGATACCTGTGGGATGGTCAGGGATACCTGTGGGATGGTTAAGAGCTGTGGGATGGGCAGGGATGCCTGTGGGATGGGTAATAGCTGTGGGATAGATAAACCTCCAGTGCAAGCATAGTGGGACTGTATGGTCCACCCTCCCTTTATTATCAATAACAATTTAATCATTCATCAACACATGTCAACATAAACACAACTCTTTATTAAATGGCCTGTTCATTGTAGGGCCACTCAACATACATGGCACAATCTCATCAGTGTGATGAGACAGGCTGAAAGAAGTATCCATTAAGCATCTACCATCCTGTCTTCCAACTCCACTGCTCCAGCTGGGGAGTTGCACCAGTGTTTCAGGAGGTTGCACTGCTTCTTCCCTTCACATGAAGCTCTGTTGGGGCCTTGCACATCCACAGTATCTATCTGGTCTCGCCCTTGCCTCCATTCATCAGGCTGCATGTCCCCATTGCCTTGTTGGAGGTCCACGAGCCTGTTCTGCAACACAGGGTAGTGGGTGTGCATGAGATTGTGCAGGATGCAGCAAGCTTCCACGATGTTCCTCACAGTCTCTGGGCGATGCTGCATGGTGGTGAGAAGTACTTGGAAGCTGTTGGCCAGGATACCAAAGGCGTTCTCCACCACCCGCCTTGTCCTGAACAGCCTGTAGTTGAATATCCTCTCTTCACAGGCGAGGCATCTGGAAGTATAGGGCTTCATGAGGTAGGTTCTGAGGGAGAAGGCGTCATCCCCCTCGATGAAGTAGGGCATATCTTGTGTGTTGTTGGGCAAGGGGTCTGGATCTGGGAAGCCCATGATCAGGTTGCATTCCAGCCCATCCTTGAGGTGACTGGCATTGTATACCTGGGCATCTGAAGATGACCCATTGCCTGAAGCATCGATGTACATGAACTTGTAGTCAGCATCAACCATGGCAAAGAGGATGATGCTGAAGAAGCCCTTGTAGTTGTGATAAGTGGACCCTGACTTGGCTGGAGCTTTGCAGGCCACGAGCTTGTCATCCATATCTCCAACGTCTGTGCTACTAATGCTGCGTGTCCATTCTGCGTAGATTTCGCTTGCTCCCTGTGTCCGTTTTCCGCTTGAGCAGAAGCGAGTTGCGCAGATGCGCAGCGTATGCCTAGTGGACATAGCAGATGCGTAACGGATGATGAAGGACGTTTAACGGATGTTCCCCGTATGCGTAGCGGATGTAGAACGGACTCATTGGATACATTTTCCGCTCAAAAAGCTTTGTGCAGCTCAAAACTTTTTGAGCAGATGAAATGTCAGTAGACGGATGCTGGAGAGATAGAGAGGATGAAAAACACACGGAGTGAGTGCAGAACGGAAGCATCGCGTTAACCAACGGATTGCAAGTGTTTCTCTCCATTTTACATCCTCTTTCCATCCATTGGTGCTGTGTGACGGGGCTTTAAACTGAAGTTATTTTCAAAATGTAAAGGAGGTGATTGACAATTTTGAACATATCTAAGAGGGGGATTTGGAACTCTGCCATGAGGCCTTCTTTTTTATGAAATAAACCCTGAGAGTTACTCTTTGTTTACTAGAATTGATTTAGTCACTTTCGATTTTCAAATATAGTTAGCCATGTATAGTTAGCCATGTATATAATACTTGCAATATAGATTGCAAGTATTTAAATATTTTTGTTTTCAGAATTTGAGGCTGGTGTCAGCTGTTAGACACTATTTGCTCTTTAATTCCTACTTGTCATCCTTAAAAGTTGGAATCAATCTTCAAATACCACTCTTGATATTAGAAGCTGTATTTGTATAGCCAAGACAGTTCAGTGGAAATATTTTTAAGAGTGTAGCTATAAATTTTATTGATTTGTGTGCACAGACTTCACATTTCCTGATATTGTCTTAATAAAGTGTATATTAACTGAGCTTGGTCTCCAAGTACTGACTGAACAAAACTTTATTGTGGGCAACCAAGTATAGTGTCACTATTTAATGAAATAGCACATTGCTTTTTTAAAATAATTTTTTCTCAGCATGACATGTTTATATGGACTGTGAGGAAGATTAGTTAATTAGCAAACTCACTAGGAACTTAGAATTAATTGGTGTTGCCTGATTATGATAATGTAAGGAATTATTGGTTCAGTCAATAATAAACTGCAAATAATTCAATTGGTTTGCTCTGTAGTTATTCTCTCTCTCTCTCTCTCTCTCTCTCTCTCTCTCTCTCTCTCTTACAAACACACACACACACACACAAAATGATATGTGGAAAGAGTCATGCTATTCTCTGTCCCCACAAATTGTTTCATGATGAATATATTATCAGCACAGTGGGAGTGTTGAGATCATAGTGGTTATCTCTTCTTTAGTAACAGTGAATTAACTCTATAGCCAGGATATCCGCTAACTGAACAATGTTTTTCTTTCTTTCTAGTAAGCTACTGCTTAATGCCAGGTCTGTCTCTGATATGTTCTTTCTATTATTGTTGTTATTGTTATTATTAATACATGGCATCGTTACATTAGCCAGGCCATGCCCACACCCAGTTTAGTGAAGGGGAAGAATGATAACAGCATAATCATACTCCCAGCAGAAAAAGGGAATGCCACAGTAGTAATGGATAGAAAAGACTACGAAACAAAATTGACAGACCTACTCCAAGACTCCACAAAGAAACCTATAAACACAGACCCAACCACATATCTGGAAAAATTAACCAAGAAGAAAATAATAACCAGCCATATAAGCAAAGAAATCCAACAGATGATCATCCGAAGAGAAAAATCTTCCAGATGCCCCAAACTATACAGCTTCCCAAAAATACACAAAGAAGGCATACCTCTCAGACCCATAGTCAGCTCCAAAGGACAAAGATACAAGCAAATTGAAGGAGCCCCTATGGGATCACCACTGTCACCCGTCATTGCAAACCTGTTCATGGAAGAATTCGAATCCAGAGCCCTGGCTAATGCCACCCACAAACCCAAACTATGGCTAAGATACATCAATGACACATTTGTGATTTGGCCCCATGGAAAAGAAAACCGAAACAATTTCCTAACACACCTAAACAGCACACACCCCAAAAATCAAGTTCACCATGGAAACGGAAATAAACAAACAACTACCATTAGATGTACTAATCTACAAAAGAACAGATGGTACATTGGGACACACCATATACCAGAAGAAAACACACACTAACCGACACCTCAACGCCCAATCCCACGACCACCCAGCACAGATAAACTCCATGGCCAAAACACTCAATTCCAGGTGTAGGGCTAGCAATTCTTTGTTTAACTGATCCAATTGGAATCTTTTACTGTGAACTTCGTTCCTGAGTAAAGCCATTTCTGTTCTTTTCAGGATACGTTTAGTAGCTACTGTGTTGTGGTGAAATGTAAATTTGAAGCAGGTTGGTGTTGCATTTTTGTCTCTGCAGCTGCATAGGAATTTCAGGTCACATAATATTATTGCTCTTTTAACTTCTAGCTTCTCATAGCTTTTGATCTGGCTATTTATTTCCTCCCCGTAGAGGTCAGATATTTGTTTTTTTAATTTTCGCGGGTACTTACATGTGTGCTGTTCAGCTTCCTTCGGGGATTATTCCATGTCATTGTAGTGCTTTTAAAGTTTTAGCAACCTTTCAGCAGAATCTCATCTGCCATCATCAGGCTTCTGTATGGAGTTTGTATGTGGGTCAGGGTCTCATAGCAGTTGGTTTTAAATTTGAGGTTAGCCTATCCTGATTGGTTGGGAGTCTTGGTCTGTGTTTATTGGACTTGGAGTTTGTTTGATTGATGTTTCTGGTTTCTTCTGTCTGTTTTGTGACTTTGATTGGCTGGCAACACTCTGTTCCTGTGTTGGAGGCTTTCAGTGCAGCTTGGCTTCGTGTGAAAGGACGGCTGTTACCTATTAGGAAGCCAGGTTTCATCTGGGTGCCTGGTGGGGGGGTGTTTGAGCTGGAGGTATCAGAGGGAGTCTGTTTTTGCCCAGGTGTTTGCCTGGCTTGTGGTGTGGAGATCTTTCTATTTGAGAGTGCAGGCTTCCAAATAATTGACAGTCAGCTGGAATCATCTTTTCTATTCATGCTTTCAGGTCTTTTTTCAATCTCTATGGCTTCTCTGATGATTCTGTAGCTGGGGTTTTCTATAGTGGCTAGGGTTTTGGTGCCATTGAAGATGATGTTGTGACCTGTGGTTTTCATGTGTTGGACTAGTGAGGAGGTGTGTTCCAGCTTTTTTACTGCATTTTTGTGTTCATCTAGGTGGGTACTTATTCTTCTATTGGTCTGTCCAATGTATGTGGCCGGGCATGATGCACAGGGAACTTCATATATGCCTTGGTTTTCTAGGTCAATTTTTTCTTTGGGGTTTTTAAGGATGGCTGCTATTTTTCTGTCTGTTTTGAAGGAAGTCTTGATGTGATGCCTGTATAGTATCTTACTGATTTTATCTGTAGTACCTCTTATGTAGGGCAGGACAGCTGTTCCATTGGTCTGTTGATCTTCTAGGTCTCTGTTATGTCTTGGTGTGTTTTTGTGGATCAAGTTGGTGATTTTGTTTTTGTGGAAGCCGTTGGCTGTTGATACTTTAGTCAGGGTGCATAGTTCAGTCTTTATATGTGCCTTGTCTGCCAGGCGTTTGGTTCTAGTAATTAGTGTTTTAGCCACAGAATTTATCTGTGCTGGGTGGTGGTGGAATTGGGCATTGAGGTAGCGGTTGGTGTGTGTTTTCCTCTGGTATACGGTGTGTCCCAGTGTGCCATCTGTTCTTTTGTAGATTAGTACATCTAGGAATGGTAGTTGTTTGTTTATTTCCATTTCCATGGTGAACTTGATTTTGGGGTGTGTGCTGTTTAGGTGTGTTAGGAAATTGTTTAGGTGTGTTAGGAAATCAAAGATCTACACGTGGAACAAGAAGATCTCCTTGTAAGTTTCGACGTGGTTTCACTATTCACTCAAGTCCCAATAAAAGAAACTCTTGAAATCATCAAAAATAAATACCAACCAGCTAAACACCTCATGGAACTAACAGAACATTGCCTAACTAACACACATTTCATATACAAAGGACAAAGATACAAGCAAATTGAAGGAGCCCCTATGGGATCACCACTGTCACCCATTATTGCAAACCTGTTCATGGAAGAATTCGAATCCAGAGCCCTGGCTAATGCCACCCACAAACCCAAACTATGGCTAAGATACATCGATGACACATTTGTGATTTGGCCCCATGGAAAAGAAAAACTAAACAATTTCCTAACACACCTAAACAACACACACCCCAAAATCAAGTTCACCATGAAAACGGAAATAAACAAACAACTACCATTCCTAGATGTACTAATCTACAAAAGAACAGATGGCACACTAGGACACACCATATATGAGAAGAAAACACACACCAACCGCAACCTGAACACCCAATCCCACCACCACCCAGCACATATATATTCCGTGGCTAAAACACTAATTACTAGAACCAAATGCCTGGCAGAGAAGACACATATAAAGACTGAACTATGCATCCTGACTAAAGTATTGACAGCCAACGGCTTCCACAAAAACAAAATCACCAGCTTGATCTACAAAAACACACCAAGACCAAACGCCTGGCAGACAAGACACATATAAAGATATAAGAGAGACCTAGAAGATCAACAGACCTATGGAACAGCTGTCCTGACCTACATAAGAGGTACTACAGATAAAATCAGTAAGATACTACACAGGCATCACATCAAGACTGCCTTCAAAACAGACAAAAAATAGCAGCCATCCTTAAAAACCCAACGACAAAATTGACCTGGCAAACCAAGGCACATAAGAAGTTCCCTGTGCATCATGCCCGGCCACATACATTGGATAGACCAATAGAAGAATAAGTACCCGCCTGGATGAACACAAAAATGCAGTAAAAAAGCTGGAACACACCTCCTCACTAGTCCAACACATGAAAGCCACAGGTCACAACATCAACTTCAATGGCACCAAAACCCTAGCCACTATAGAGAACCCCAGCTACAGAATCATGAGAGAAGCCACAGAGATTGAAAAAAGACCTGAAAGCATGAATAGAAGAGATGATTCTACCAGACTGTCAATCATTTGGAAGCCTGCACTCTCAAATAGAAAGATCTCCACACCACAAGCCAGGCAAACACCTGGGCACAAACAGACTCCCTCTGATGCCTCTAGCTCAAACACCCCCCCACCAGGCACCCAGATGAAACCTAGCTTCCTGATAGATAACAGCCATCCTTTCACATGAAGCCAAGCTGCACTGAAAGCCTCCAACACAGGAACAGAGTGTTGCCAGCCAAACAAAGCCACAAAACAGACAGAAGAAACCAGAAACATCAATCAAACAAACTCCAAGTCCAATAAACACAGACCAAGACTCCCAACCAATTAGGATAGGCTAACCTCAAATTTAAAACCAAAGACTGTGAGACTCTGACCAACATATAATCTCCATACAGAAGCCTGATGAGGGCAGATGAGATTCTGCTGAAATGTTGCTACAACTTTAAAAGCACTACAATGACGTGGGATAATACCTGAAGGAAGCTGAACAGCACACATGTAAGTACCCGCGAAAACTTAAAAAAACAAATATATGTATATACATATAAATATTGTATTGTATTGAATTGTATTGTATTGTATGTATTGTATTGCATCGCATCGCCTCGCATCACATCACATCACATCACATCACGTCACGTCACGTCACGTCACGTCACGTCACGTCACGTCACGTCACGTCACATCACATCACATCACATCACATCACATCACATCACATCACATCACATCACATTATATTATATTATATTATATTATATTATATTATATTATATCACATTACATCACATCACATCATATTATATTATATCATATCATATCATATATATATATATATATTTCAAGAAGATCTGCTTGTAAGTTTCGATGTGGTTTCACTATTCACTCAAGTCCTGATAAAAGAAAATCTTGAAATCATCAAACATAAATACCAACCAGCTAAACACCTTATGGAACTAACAGAACACTGCCTAACCAACACATATTTCATATACAAAGGACAAAGATACAAGCAAATTGAAGAAGCCCCTATGGGATCACCACTGTCATCCGTCATTGCAAACCTGTTCATGGAAGAATTTGAATCCAGAGTCCTGGCTAATGCCACCCAGAAACCCAAACTATGGCTAAGATACATCGATGACACATTTGTGATTTGGCCCCATGGAAAAGAAAACCTAAACAATTTTCTAACACACCTAAACAGCACACACCCCAAAATCAAGTTCACCATGGAAACGGAAATAAACAAACAACTCCATTCCTAGATGTACTAATCTACAAAAGAACAGATGGCACACTGGGACACACCGTGTACCAGAAGAAAACACACACCAACCGCTACCTCAACGACCAATCCCACCATCACACAGCACAGATAGATTCCGTGGCCAAAACACTAATTACCAGAACGAAATGCCTGGGAGACAAGACACATATAAAGACTGAACTATGCACCCTGACTAAAGTATTGACAGCCAACGGCTTCCACAAAAACAAAATCACCAGCTTGATCCACAAAAACACACCAAGACATAACAGAGACCTAGAAGATCAACAGACCTATGGAACAGCTGTCCTGCCCTACATAAGAGGTACTACAGACAAAATCAGTAAGATACTACACAGGCATCACATCAAGGCTGCCTTCAAAAGAAACAAAAAAATAGCAGCCATCCTTAAAAACCCCAAAGACAAAATTGACCTGGAAAAGATCTCAACACCACAAGCCAGGCAAACAGCTGGGCACAAACAGACTCTCTCTGATACCTCCAGCTCAAACACACCCTCACCAGGCACCCAGATGAAACCAGGCTTCCCAATAGATAACAGCCGTCCCTTCACACGGAGCCAAGCTGCACTAAAACCCTCCAACACAAGAACAGACTGTTGCCAGCCAATCAAAGCCACAAAACAGACAGAAGAAACCAGGAACACCAATCAATCAAACTCCAAGTCCAATGAAACAGGTCCAGGCTCCCAACCAATCAGAATGGACCAGCCTCAAATTTAAAACCAGGAGCTGTAAGACCCATATCCATACAGAAGCCTGAGGATGGCAGATGAGATTCTGCTGAAACGTTGCTACAACTTTAACAGAACTACAATGACGTGGGATAATACCCGAAGGAAGCTGAACAGCGCGCACACACACACACACACACACACACACACACACGTATATATATATATATATATATATATATATATATATATATTCATCATTAATTATTCTTGTGTATCCTAAAAATGAAGAATTTTACTGCCAAAATACACCTCAAAATTAGTTCAAGCTAATTGTGGATGGGTTCATCCACAAGAATGTGCAATAATGTTTTTGAAACTATGTATATGCTTGTGAATGAACCCAACCATGAATAAACCATTCCACAAATATTGAAACCAAAATTTCATGAATAATCCAGGGATTGTCAATTGTGAATATTAAAGGATATGAAAATTTTTATGGTCAGCTTATCTGCAGTAGCATATTTTTCATGTTACTTTGGTTAAAACATTGAGGGTTGGCTTATTCATCGGTGAGCTTACCCTCTAACATGTACAGGATGTATAAAAGATGATACTACAACACATCAAATATAAAACAGCCACATAAATTAAGAATAAAAGAAAATTTATTCAAACATGCCTGAAATAATTAATAGTGTCAGGGAGGCAACAGATGAATTTTGAAAGCCATGACTGTTGTTCCAAAATTACACAGCCTTGTTATTGATAGTTGAAGTTAGACCATTTAAGGAAAAATGATAACCTTCTGCTCAGTGGAGCAATTTAGATTTGATGTTACAATTTCTGTCCTACATCTATTATATAGAGGGCATTTTAACAGAACGTGTGAAATGTCTGTATCAAAACATTTATAAGAACAATGTTCAGAAGGATTCTTATAAATTTGTAAATTATCCATATAAAGAATCAATGATTCAGATAAAGGGCAATGGAGTGAGAAATGATATAAAAATGTTTCAGAATGGAGCAGGAAAGGGTGTTCACTGAGTCTTACTGAGATATAAATGGAATAAGGAAACAAACAATGATTTTTTTTTTAAGACTATATTTGCTTGCTGGAGACCCTAGGTTGAAGAGTCAGAATTTCAAAATAGGTGTAGAAAATTCTAAATGAAACCCTAGACAGCTCTTCATAATATTGGTACTGTTGTGCTGAGTGGATCAATGGTGTAACTCAATAAAACAGCTTTCTACATTTCTAAATTGTGATGAAGACTGGATGCTAAACTGAAATCACTTGAAATGAATTCTGAATAAATATAGGTAAGTACTAGCCCATTGGATTTCTGCTGCTTATTCTCACAATGAGCTATGTAATTGGGGGTAATACAGCTTAATTTTATTTATCCATTCACTTGTCTGAAGAACTTAGTGTTGCATTATCCACTGAATAACATTTTCACTTTGAAATTCTTGATTTGATTGTATTTTATAGATCCATTTGGGATATATTGGTGGCATTCATCCCTTTTCTCACAGGTTTCCCTTTTAGAAAGACAAACATTCAGTTTTATCATGAACAAGAGCAGGAGAAATTCACAATGAGTGCAGAATCTCTCACCTATGAAGGATGAGGATAATGTTTTGCTGCAAGTGAGAGACCCATAACTCATGAGGTTCATTGTGGAAAGATAAGGTGCTAAAAGAAAAGCATTCAGCTTAAATAGGTGGACGGTTTCATTCATTCTCTCTGTATTCTAAGGCTGATTTTTACTGAATGTGATAACACTAGAAGTGAACGATTATTGCTTTCATGCAGAATAAAATGAAATTTGTAGTACATCATAGACTACAATTTAATGTTTCATCTTTCTTCTAAAGCAATGGGGAGGGATATACCTGGATCCAAAGATCAATTATTTTCTCTTCTTGGCAAATCCAAATGAAAATATGAAGGTGGTTTCAAGCCACCCTTAAGTGGAATTATTCTGCTATTGAAAGAACCACTTCAAAACCATGAAAATTGTCAAAAACATATTTCTCCAAACAGCAAGTCTGCATGTTAACAAGCACAGCAGTCATGTAACAGAGATTGTTATCTTATAAAGTTTGTTAGATAATTTAAAAAAAACACCATCATTTGGCAAGGAGCAAAAAAGCAAAGATAAAACCATATTTGCATGGAGATTGCCTTGAGAAAGGACAAAATTCTGGATTGGGAGAATAGTGATGTTGAAGAATCTATGTAGTGGACAAACTAGATGAATAGGATAGTTTAAGCCGGGGTCTCCAAATTTGGCAACTTTAAGACTTGTGGATTTCAACTCCCAGGATTCCCCTGCCATCTGGTTGTAGAATCCTGGAGTTGAAGAGCACAAATTTTAAAGTTGCCAAATTTGGAGACCCTTCATTTAAACCATGAAGTCTGATGTCTTCTCTGAAAGAGAGCAGGTTTAGATGAGACTGCTTCAATTCACCTCAACAAACTAAGACTATGCAATTCCAAATAATAATTAAAAAAATACTTGTTGGGAGAGCGGAGCTGGCGTCACGATGATACAGCATGCGATCTTGGAAGTCTGAGATTGCTGCCGATATCTTTGCTCCTGGACGGTCCAATCGGATCGAAACCATCCCAAAGAGATGGCGAATGTAAGGAGTGTGTCCTGTCGATCCCAGAGATACTGCAAAGTCCCTGGTAGATCCAGGAGAAGCACTTTTTGTCAGTGGCAAAGAGGCAGCCATTAAAGCTGCTGAAGTTGGGACAGTTCCCAAATGGAAGAGAACAGAAAGAGAGAGTGTGCCAGTTTGGTGAGAACCTTTTATTTTATATTTTAAGACTTGAAAGGACACCCTAAAAAAAAAAAAAAAGAATCTGTAAAAGTTTATTCTTTTTATTCTTTTTTTTCTATTTCTATTTATTCTTTTCTCCTTTTTGATTCTATAATGTGTTAAGCCAGAGATTCCTTTTTAGTTATTTCTTAAATACTTTCTTTCTTTTTAAATTAATCCTTATTATATTTTGCCTGGAAAAGGAGAGGGGGAAAGTGAAAGCTAAAGAAACTTTGTAGCACTGCCAACTAGATGCTTGGGAGTATCCTGTTTTTTCTTGACCAGACAAAGCTGAGAAAGAAATGAAACTTTGTTTCAAGGACATTGCCTGGTTGATAAGATAGAGAGAAGAGTACGGGAGAGTATTACTGCAGGTGCTCTTCTGGGTTTCTATCAACAGCTGGAGTCTGGTGTTGAAACTTAGGAAAAGAAAAGGTGATAAGTCTTTGGAGAAGAGAGAAGAGAACTATAATAAGAGCCTTGGATAATTAAACAAAATGCAGTGTGCTCTTTTTATTTTTTTCTAAGCTGTGCTATCCCCCCTCATCGGTTTATCTTTTTTTCCTGGTAATAGATTTGGCTTTTAGGAACTTGGCTTTCTGGAACTTGTCTACTTTTCATATTGGTTTTCTTTTTGGTCCATTTTTATGTATCTGTTTATATTTGAGATCTCTTAATTGGATTAAGGTGTTGAAGAACCTGAAGAATTTTTTCCTTTCTTTTTTTTTTTTTCTTAGCCCTTTTTTTCACCTCTTTGCCTTTTTTGGGACTTTACAATTTTTCTTTTTTTCGTGTTTGTTTATGATGTCCTTATGCTCTTTTTTTTCACTTTTGAATTTTTATTGTCATCTAACTAATCGATTGGATTAAGCCATACAAGAGCCTGAAGAAATATTTTTTCCCTTTTTGCTTTTTAATTATTATTACTATGTGGTTTTTGTTTTTTTTCTGCTATTTTTACTTGGAATTGTAACTGATTATTTTACAACTGTATTAAGGTCTAGAAGAATTTGAAGATTTTGAATTTTTCAAGATGAGTAGGAAGTTAACAGCTCCTGGTTCTTCAACTTCTGCTTCCTCCTCTCCATCATCTGGAGGACAACGCTCAATACAGCCAATGTTAAAGCAAGAAAAAGAACAAGAAAAAGTGACCCTGCAGATGATTATGCAAGGAATTCAAAATATTCAAACAAGATCAGAGAATATTGGAAAGAGAACTTTGAACAAAGAACAGAGAACATTGAACAAAGAACAGGGACAACTGATGAAAAAGTGGAGAACATTCAACAATTGATGATGATATATGATGAGAGGCTCCAAGAAATTGAAGAAGAAGGTTAACAAAGAGATAAGAAGATTGGAGACATTGATAACAGATTAATTGTGGTTGAACAAGATAAAAGTGGTATGCTGTGGTATGATGGGAGATGGACAGATCAGAATTTTATCTCAGATTTCAAAATATAGAGGAAGAAAAAGGACAAAACTGAGCTGAGATAATGACAGAAATACTGGCGGAAGCTTTGGAAATAACTCAAGAGAAGATGATGGATGGAATAGATGAGGTTTATTGAGTCTTTACAAGATATGCAATGAGAAATAGTTTACCAAGAGAAGTTCGTATCAGATTTACAAATAAAGCCATTAAAAGGCAAATTCTGCAAGTGGCAAGAGAGAAAACATTGAAATTCAAGGATAAGGAGATTGTGGTCTTGAAACAAGTATCCAAAAGAGTGAGAGAGATGAGAAGAGAATACCGATTCTTGACCAAATTGTTACTTAAAAAAGAGGTGAATTATAGATGGCTGATTCCAGAAGGTTTAATGTTCACATGGCAAGAACAGAAATACAGAATTGATTCAATTGAAAAAGCTGAATCATTTTACACAGAATTTTTTAAAGAGGAGAAAGAGGCAGAATAAGAAATTTCACAAATTGAATTCCAAGAGGACTACCAAATGACAACTGGAAAAGAAGAAGGTGCAGTAGGTGGAAAGGAGGAGGCCAAGGAACAACATGAACTAAGATCGATGAGACCTGTTAAACCTAACTACAAAATTTAACCATGGAAGAAAAAAAAATAATTACAATCAATATAAATGGACTTAATTCAGCTGTTAAAAGAAGGAATTTTTTTTCATAAATTAGAGAAATTAAAATTTGATATAATTTGTCTGCATGAAGTACACATCAAAAAGCAACATGAACAATTGCTGAGACAGCCAAAATTCGGGAAAATATTTACCTCTTTGACACAATGTGTTTTCTTGACACAGAAAAGAGGAGTGGTCATGTATATTAAAGATATTATCCCAGCGAAATTGATATATATATAGATGATGATGGAAGAATACTAATGGTGGAAATAATAGACAATAATATAAAAATACTCCTGATTGGAATTTATGCCCTGAATGACAATCAAGAAAAATTTTATAGAAAACTACAAATGAAAATAATTGAACTGGACTATACTAATATAGTTATGATGGGAGACTTTTATGGAATTGTAGACAATAAATTGGACTATACAACACAGAAAACAACAAAGCAAAACAGGAAGACTGTCCCTAAATCTTTTTTTAAAATGGTGGATGAAATAAACTTTAAGGATACATGGAGAGAAAGAAATGCTAAAACTAAACAATACACTTTCTATTCAAATAGACATTTATCATGGTCCAGAATAGATATGATATGGACGTCAACAGAATTGTTAACTAATATTCAAGAAGTAAGTATCGAAACAAGTACTTGGACAGATCACATCCTTGCTATTCTTGTCGGGGGAAAGTGTCACCTGTAAAACATCTCATACAAATTTTTTTTATATGCTGTTGACATTGTCATTTTATAATTTTGACACTACAATTTTTGCCATTTCTCTAAATCAATCCCATATTCAAAATTCGTCCCCCAAGCAATCATTGTTTCTTTAATTTGTTCTTCTTCTAATTAAATTTCTAATAAATATCCATATAATTTTTTAATAATCTTTTCATCAGCACCTGTCAAAATCTTGTCTGAATCGGTCAATTTATCATAAAAACCTTCTGTTTTAAAATCTGTATCATACCTTGATTATATTTGCGTATATGAAAACCAATTCATCTTTATACCTTGTTCCTCTAATTTTTGCATAGATTTAAGTTCACCCTTTTCATTCAATATTTCACCATATCTAACTGTTTGTTCCTTTTTGTATGTTATAGGATAAGAAAATGCTTCAATAGTCGATAACCAGACTGGAATTTTCAAATAACATTGTCTTTTAATCTTCTCCCAGTTTAACCACAGAGACTCCCATATATAATGTCTTCTAAAGTACCCCTGTGTTTTCATTCTTTACACCATAAAAAAGCATTCCACCCCAACAACAGATCATGTCCTTCTAATGCCAACAATCTAGTATTTCTTAATGTTATCCATTCCTTTACCCACATCAATTTCGTAGCTTGATAGTACAACTCCCAATTAGGCAAGCCAAATCCTCCTCTTATTCTAGCATCTTGCAAAAGTTTCAACTTTATTCTCACCTTCTTACCTTGACATATATATTTCAACACAATTTTATTTAAATCTTCAAAATAATCTTTTCCAAGCCTAATTGGAATTGTTTGGAACAAATATAAAATTCTGGATAATATATTCATCTTGATTGTTGATATTCTCCCTATTAATGGCAGTTGTAAATTTTCCCATTTCACCAGATCTAGCGCTATCTGCTGCTTAAGTTTAACACAGTTATTCTCTTTTAGTGTACTGCATCTTGCGGTCATGTATATCCCCAAGTCTTTAATCTTATTTGTTACCTGGATTTTCAATAGGTCTGCCAATTCTTCCTTTTGTCTTGATAACATGTTCTTTGTCAGAATCTTTGTCTTATCTTTATTTATTTTCAAGCCAGCCACCTTTCCATATGTCTCTATCTTTTCCATCAAAATCAGTTATTTTGCTCCAAATTAATTCTGGAAGAGATGGATGCCATTCTGGTAATATCTGCCCTTCCCATTTAAAAATCTGCTGTAGGAAGGAGGAGATTTAATGAGGGTTGCAATATCTGAACTTTTAAAATAGAGAAGACCACGAGAGGGGAGCAAATACAACAGTGGTGGGATTCAGCTAGTTTGCACCAGTTCAAGAGAACCAGTTGTTAACTTTTTGAGCAGTTTGGTGAACTGGTTGTTGAAAGAAATCATTAGGGCAGAGAACTGGTTGTTAAATTATTTGAATCCCATTACTGAAATACACCCAGGAAAAACATTAATTTCTCTTTTATCAACTGGTCATCTGGATGTTGTCTGCCTAACCATAGTAATCCTAGACAAACAATAGTTTTTGAAGTGTAAATGAAATTGTTTAAATCAAATCTTTCTTATGATGAGAACTTTTTGTTTGATGAATCTGGGGAAGGGGGGAAGCAAATGAAGAGGCAACAAAAACCTGCTATTCTGTTCATTAAACCTGCTGTCACAAAAACATTACAATATCAGTATTCTGCTGGGATGTTTATTGTTAGAGAGCAATGATATTTGAAACATTATTAAATATTTGTTCCATTTAACAGGCCGAAGGCAACTTATATATTGATTTTTTTTTCTCAGCTAGCCATTTGTAATTAATTGGGGGAAAAAAACATTCTGTGCTTGCATTCTTTGATCATATGAGACACACAGTTGTGGTTTTCAAAACTAAATGGACATTATGAATAATCGAGAAGAAATAGGTATTGCCTAAAGTAGAACATCAAACTCTTATCAGGCTGAATGAAGAGCTAAATTCCACACATGCTCCATCCTAGATCAGGCCCATTAATTAGATGGCACATGTGCCTCCTGCTCAAAGTAGGAACATGCCACATCTCCAGCTATGTCAATAGTTTGTGATCAGAAAAATGCTAATGACAATTTAATTTAGAAGAATAGCAATAATCAACACAAAAAAAGGAACAATAACTTAATTCATCGTCTTCTCAGTCTGGGTTTCACTGGCTATTTTTCCACCCTGCTCTCTCTGCCATAACTGTTAATAATGCAGGCTAGGATGGGTGAAAATTGGAGGCCAAAATATTTGTGGAAGTCTGAGTGAGGAAGGCATTAAAGCTAACTTTAATCTTTAAAATATCAAGCATCAGCTGTATCTCATTTCCAATAATCTTAAATGAAACATTGTTATAGTGTGTAAGATGCCATTTCAATATGTTATCTTGCTTCTCTGATACACTTAAACCCCTTCAGGGTTAAGCCACTCACCTATAAGTTGAGTCAGTGAATATACTGGAATTTCATTGTGAGAAGTAATTTATACCAGAGAAAGGAGTTCGATCAAACTGAGAGAGACCCACAGCTATTTCTTTTCTTCATTCCTCAGATCTTCCTTTCTCCTTGTACTTCCAAAAGAAGTGCATTTTTGTAATGTGAATCTAGGCCTAATCTACCAAATCTAAAAATGAAGCAAGTATGTATGTGGGATGGACAGAGCCTAGAAGGAATCAAGTCATTAAGGAAACAAAAGACAAAGGAAGTTGGGCCTGAGCACATGGGAAGCTCCTTGTCAAGTACCACCAACAAATCATGACCCTGGCATCAATACTACTCTCTGCAACTGGATATTGGACTTCTTGACAAACAGACCACAACATGTCAAGTTGAATAAGTCTACTTCATCCACCATCACACTACCGAACTGGTAGTTAACCCTGTCGGATCCCAACCCTGATTGTAACCAGTAATTTCTTGCTGTTATTTCACTGGGTCTTTGATGTGTCTCAGTGTTCAGTTGAAAGTTATTTGAGTGTGGCAATTTACCAGGGCTGTGAGTGTGTGAATAAGTGGAACAATAAGATGAACCTGGGAGCACATGTAAGTTTTTGACTTGCTTTTATATAATTAAGGTCTCCTATGAAATGAAAGAATATAAAAGAATCCTAATGGAGAAATGTTATTTTGGGTTTTCCCCAAATTGTGATTATACGCAACCCTCTCTTGCATATCATGAATAAGTGTGGACTATTCAGCTACAGTAGGGAATCTCAAAGGATAAGTCCTCATTTGAAGTTCTGAAGCTCAAAGCCAGATATAATATTCTGAGAAAAAATACAGAATTTTTCATCCTGTTCCTGCTTCTTATTAAGATTATCATTATTAGCCTGACTCAGGATACTTCCATTTGAAGGTCTTCAATTTTGAGGTCTCAAAATTGAAAATGGGATTCTCAAAACTCCCATTTTGAGGTCTTCAATCATAATCTATCATATTGGTCTAGAATGGTTTGGTAGATATTTTTCTTTTTTAGTTTACAAATATTTTCTGGTTTACTCTCTCCTGCATATACATGTAAACACATTTCAAGGAGAACCAGGGCAGAATTACAAAAGAGAATGCAAAACATGTAATTATGACAGAGAATTAAATTTGTTCAATTTATTCAGCCTCACAATTCTTACTTGAAATGTGGAATTCTGTTCTGAATGGGCACATTTGCTTTCTTTCCACTGCCTTGATTTGCCAGTGTCACTATATGTCACTATTATACTGCATTTTACATTAAGTATTCTCTAGTAAATAACCACATCTTTAATCTATTTAATTGCCAGGTTGATCAAAGAAAGGATCATCTAATTAACATGGAAATAATTTTAAATCACTATATCATTTAGCTTCAATGGTTGTTGGAATAGGCAATTAGCAAGAACTTTCAGAATATAAACTTTTTTGCTGAATAGATGAGCTTATTGACCATATTGGTTGAGAATTCTTATAATTCTGATCTTAACAAATTTAAAAGGGATTAGGATGATAAAGGCTGGAATAGCATTAAATCTTTAAGAAAAGGGGGGAAATGGCATGTTATCTAGCCCTACAGTAAAGTTATCTCAAAGGTGCTTTTTTAAAAAGCAACTGGACTTCATTTTTCCTTGAGGAAAATGTTTTCCACTGAGTCTTGGTGTACTGAAGCCTACTTCTGCTGACTGCTGGCTGACTGCATTTTGGCAGTTCGAATCTCACCAGGCTCAATGTTGACTCAGTCTTCCATCCCTCCCAGGTTGGTAAAATGAGAACCCAGATTGTTGGGGGCAATAGGGTGACTCTGTAAACCACTTAGAGAAGGATGTAAAAGCACTGTGAAGCAGTATATAAGTCTAAGTGCTATTGCTATTTTGCTTCTCATCCAAGCAGATTTTTCAGTTCTGAATGAATGAAGAAGCTTCTTGGATGAGAAGCTAAACATCTTCCTCAAAGAAAAACAAAGTCTATTTGCCTTTTGAAAAAGCACTTTTGAAACAATCATGACCTTGGTGATTGAGAATCTCCATAGAACTTCGTAAAGTTTAAAATCTCAGAAAATACTGAGTTTCTTGTAATATATACATTTTAAAATTTCTTCTATATAAACTTATCACAAAGAGCTACTGACCTCACTGGAAGTCCTGACTAGATGTGTATATGAATGCACTCCTCACTGTTCAGTACATTGACCCTAAATCAGATTGTTTTCCATCTTTCTTTGTTCATCATTATCCATCTGTTCATTATGTTAGGTTATGTTTTGAATTGTAAACTGCCCAAAATCATTTAGTGAGATGGTAGCTATATAAATCAATCAATTAATCAAACAAACAAATAAATATTAACTGAAACAAGCATATGTAGTACAATGAATCTCTGGGTTAATCCATAGTCTAAACTATGACCTGTAAGTCACAACCATTATTGGTTTAGCACTGGTATTATTGAGACAGTTCCTTTAAATCCAGTTTCTTCAGCATAATTTTGACTACAGGTTGCTAAACTATTTGCTTATACTTCAATACTGTAGCTGAGAAGCATGAAATGATGAGATTTACCAAACTTGCTAATAAAGTTCCTGTCACAATGTTGATCCCTTGAAAAATAAATAAGCACAAAAAAGCACTCCAACAGGACAGTTGAAGTCAAAGCTGAATTATTATATATATAGAAAAGAGAAGTTGCTTTATAACCAAATAGTCATGAATCTTGATGTTGTCAACTGCAGAGAGTATAGTGTGAATTGGATAATGTTTCTAGTAGTTAGACTAAAGAGTTTAACCTGTTGCTTCCTAAAAAAATGTCTTATACTTGTACGTTCATTACTTCAGGCAGGATTTTCTTTCATATAGTAACTGCTTTCATAACTCTTTTTCCTTTCCTCTGATTTTCCACTCAGAGTCACCTCAAATTGTGAGATGGGTATCAAATAAATTTAATAATTAATAAAAATAATGAAAGCTAAAATGATATTCCACACTTCTGGCTATTTGACATCAGAGATAATTGGTTAGTTTTCTACATCACTTTTTCCTCAGGACCCCTCAGATAATGTACAAAAAGGAAGAAGTGCATTTGTCTCTAAGCAGCAAACAATAGATCAACAACAGGAAGAATTCAATAATTATTGGAAATATTGACTCTTCACAATCTACTTAACTTCACAAACTGCTTATTATCTTAGTAGTGGGGATGTGTTTCATCTTTTGTGTTGTAATGCTATCTGAGAATGATCTCGGGAGAGAAAAGAACAGGAGAATCAGCAGCTGAGCCCACAGAAGGAATGGAGCATATCTGATGTCTCAGAAATAACCCTCCCTAGTTTCTTGGACTGCAAAGGTGAGGGGGGAGGGAGAAATGTATTTTCAGTCTTGCAAGGTAGATGTCATCCTTGTGAGGTAGTCCAGACAAGAAGCCCACACAGAAGTACTAGCTCTAACTTTATTGTAAGATAACAATGATAGAATCTTGTATGTCTGAAAGTACTGTACATCTTTCGTCCCTCACCTTTGCAGTCCAAGAAAATAGGAAAGGCTGCTTCTGAGATATTTGTCTTCCCTCCATTTCTTTGCAGACTCAGATGCCACTTGCCTGATCTTTGTCTCGTGTTCAGCTTTTTTCCTCTCTTCCAATATCATTCTCACATGCCACTATCTTTAATGTTTGTTGAAGAACCTGCTGATCTCAGGGTTTTTTTTTCTGATTTTTTTCCCAGGGATAGAAGGAGCCCTTACTCTTCAACAACAATTTTGTCAGAATGATAAAATGCACATTCTGACATAGAATGTCACATTCTGTCTGATCTGCCTCTTATGTACTTACATGTGACTTTTGTACAAAGAGAGCAGTTGTGTTAGAGCATTGTCATACTTGTTGATACATAAATTCTTTCCTTGCAATATAAGTCTATGCCATAACTTTCTTCTGGAATGGTAGCTAGATAACTACTAACACAATGTATTACCTTAAATAAATGTTTTTTTTTTGTTTAAGTTATAATCTGTTTATTAATTCTTGTTTGGATTATTGTACTGTTTCAGAAATACTGTTTTTCTTATACGTGTGCATGCATATGTGTATGCATGTGTATACACACACACACACCAGCCATCAGAAATTCATAGATTCATTCATCTCTAGTTAGGCTTCAATTAAATGTTTAAGATGAATGCAGGAGAAATTCTGTGGCAATTAGTTTGGCTTTCACATTTATCATATTGTCTAACTTAGCTTGTAATGTCACTATGCATAATTTCCCTGTATGGCTAATGAAAGCTTTTAAATCGAAAACAGGCTTAACACAATAAAGTCTTATTTTCATTCATTGCATTATTTCTTAAATTTGAGTCCATTGTATCTCAGGGAAGGCTGTCTCTGTTCTTCGGTCCCACATTAAAGAGCAGAAAGAGAAAGTGTTCCCAGCTACTTCTGTTGTTGCTGCTGCTCCTGACATCTGTTGAAGAAAATTTATACTATGTACAAAACTTCGCTTTCCTCAGCTTCTCTTCAAACCAGGCAGATCATTGAAGCTACTTGCAATCTTACTGACAATAAAACAGTAAGTCTCTAGGGTTTTCTGTAAACCAGAATGATGTGTATTATATAAAAACATCTGCAAGAATTCAAAAACTTAATGATGCAATATGTAATCAAGTAAGGATGTGCTTGCACTGATTTTCCTTTTACCCTCATTTGTTAGGCAATATTCCTTTTCATTGTTTTTTATGGATTTTTTTTTACATTCTAAGAAATAATCAGTATTCTTTTTCATTTGTAACTTTCCCTAAATACTTAGCTGTTTAGAGACAGTATGAGATAGGGCAGTAAAGAATAGAAAAAAGAAAATGATATTTATTATTATTGTTGTTGTTATTACTATTATTATTATACACAAAAAATAACCGCATACACAGCAAATGAGATAACTATGCTGGGTTTTAAATCACTAGTCAAACACTTCCCAAGCGTTTAGGACTGCGTAATGTATTGGCAGATCATGCGAGCAGATCCCAGTAAGGTGGCCTTCTGCAGCTGACCAATGGTGATTTTGTCAGTGCCAATTGTTTTCAAGTGCTTGCCTAGGTCTTTAGGCACAGCACCCAGTGTGCCAAGTACCACTGGAACCACCTGCACTGGTTTATGCCAAAGCCTCTGCAGTTTGATTTTCAAGTCCTAATATCTGGTGATTTTTTTCAAGTTGTTTCTCGTCGATTCTGCTGTCGCCAGGTATGGCAATGTCGATGGTCCACACTTTTGTCTTCTCCACAATCATGATATCCGGGGTGTTGTGTTCCAAAACTTTATCAGTCTGTATTCGGAAGTCCCACAGTAGTTTTGCATGTTTGTTTTTGACCACTTTTTCAGATTTATAGTCCCACTGGTTCTTTGCTACAGGCAGATGGTAGTTGTGACACAAGTTCCAGTGGACCATCTGAGTGACTGTGTTATGATGTTGTTTGTAGTCAGTCTGAATGATTGTCTTACAACAGCTCAGTATGTGATTGATGGTTTCATCCACTTCTTTACAGAATCTGCATTTGGGGTCATCAGCAGATTTTTCTATTCTGGCTTTGATTGCATTGTTCTGATGGCTTGTTCTTGGGCTGCAAAAATCAGGCCTTCTGTCTCTTCAGTGTTCCATTGGTCAGCCATAACTAGGTTAATATTGTTGGTGTTATTATTATTATTATTATTATTATTATTGTTGTTGTTGTTGTTGTTGTTGTTGTTGTTGTTGTTGTTATCAACATCTTATGGCATTGGTACATTAACCAAGAGACCACAATGCTGTTGCAGACTAGTAGTTTGCCTGTCAAATTACCAGCTCTGTTGTAAGATGTGCTTGCATGTTTCCCAAGGTGTACCATGGGAGAGTGAGTTGGCTTTGCACCAGAAAGAAAGACAAAAGGCTCTTCCTGCATTGTAATTCTAAGCCCCCTTGGTTCCTAGAGCTGACTCATAAATGGGTGCTGCAACAGGGACAGTTCAGAGCTGGCAGGAATCTGACTGCCCATATGGAGCACAGATGTGCCTGTCCACTGAAGTGGTGGTTTTGAACTGTTAGATGGACAGAAGCTGAGGCACATGAAGAGAGCTCACCCTGACATGCAGTGCTACACCTCAAACCACTGGAGAAGTGACCATCTCCATGATAATTAAACTAATGAGCCATCGTGCCTCTAGCGCAATTAATATAAGGAGATTTTGTGTTTGAAGCTGAGTATGGATGGTGAAGTAAAATGTACAGTGAATGGATGAAGGAAATCAATTGGCTCCAATTGATGGCTCCAATGTCACTAATTTTCTGAAACTCACGGAAAGCAAGCCAATGTTGTGAATGCCTCATTTAACCCAAAAGATCATACTGTTGATGAAGATGGTAATATAGTTTACCTCTGATCATACCTGCAGAATTCATTTTCAGAGTCTTCTTGAAAATTCAAAAAATTATGACATGGCTTGTCCAAATTAGGTCTTTCCTCTTTTTACTTTCTGAGTGAAGTTACAAGTGATTCCTTTTTTTTCTGCAAATGATTCCCAAACTGAGAATCATTTGTTAAATTCTATAGTTCCATTTTTCTAAGCTTTACACAAAACCAATTTAATTTCAACAACCTGAAATAATTTTTATTTTATTCCGTAAATGATTTCTAGGGCCAATGACTGCAAAATTCTAGTCATTTTCTGTCTGTATGCCCCCTTTCTCTCTCTTTGCATGTAATGTGTGTGTGTGAGTCTGGGGGGGGGGGTGAGGGAGAGAGAGAGAAGGAGGAAGGGAGAGAATGGGAGCTCAAAAAATGATTATGAATAAAGGAGTTTGGAAAAATTCAGTATGACATTCAGCCTTTCTGGGTAAAACAGAATTTTGTTAAATGACAAGTGATATTAAAAGCATTGGGATGTTTGGGGTCTTGTCAGGCTCAAGGGACAACAGTTGATGTTGGAAGAAAAAAAGTTTTACCTGGAAATGGAATTTAAAGTTCCATTCTGCAGTGAAAAATGTGTACAGGGAACTTTAGGAAAATGAGACAGGAGTTCCCAAACTTGTTATATATTGATATATGTAAACTGAACTCAATTTAATCTTAATGAGAAGAAAAATGAACTGCATTTTTCACTTTGTCAAAAACCTTACCTTCCTTTTTTTTATCATACTCTTCTCAATAATGTTTTCTTTCTTTGCTCATGAAATGTGATTTGGGATTCAAAACCCACATTGGGAAAACTGAATACTTCACTAAACCCTGTGCATTTCTTTCATAGAAAATGAGGACGTGAATTCTCAAAAAGTTTTGGGAAATTTGGGTTAGATAAGCTCCAAAATTGCTGATGTGATTGCATGATCATTCACAAAATCCCCCTCCTTATAAGTTACTTAGAAGTGAACAAGATAGTCTCATCTATCATTTTTGTGGGTGTCTTGTGGTAGTGAAAAGAATTATTGTAGAGAAATATGGTGCTGGAGTCTGATACCTTGCTTGACAGCATCTTAGCTTGACCTAAATTTGAGGGACAGGGACAAGGTATGATTTGTCACAAAAATAAACATAAATTTGCTCTTTGACGGCAGTTAACTTTGTCCTTTCATTTTCCATCCAATCTGATGCTTCTTTTACTAGTTTGTGATTCTTTATGGCTTATGACAAAATTCTCCAAAGGTCATTGAGCTGATAAAACTCAAAGATGAGAATTTAAAAAAAGTCAAGGAACTGGTAGCTGAGTTTAAGTCTGCCTTGGAAATGAATAATGTATTAAAGCATTGTGTAGTTAGAGTCTACTATCTCCTGTAAAGAGAAGGTTTCACTGTCTCAGTGGAGAAGAAGAATGTAGAGTATAAATCTATACATTACAGAGTAAAAAGTGACCCAGGCTTTTACTCTCAATTGTAGTTGGTGTATTCTCAAAGGTCTTGTTTTTTAACTCTTGTTCTGAACAAAGCTCTTGGGAAAGTCATGAACAGTTGAACTGGTCATAGAAAAAAGCCTCTGTATTTTTTCAAAAGATGTATCTAGCAAAGTTATAGTTTGAACATACTTCTGGGAAGATTAAAAGAAACACTCCTACTAGTGATTTTCACAAGCTAGCCAGGTTATAAAATACTTGTGTGGTTCATTAAAGTATCTCAAAATAGATTTCAGAATCAGTTCTTAATACAGCACAGAGCTATAGAAATTCAGCTTGACGTTATAATATAAGTTGTGCTCATAAGTTTACATACCCTGGCAGAATTTATGATTTCTTGGCCATTTTTCAGAGAATGTAAATGATAACACAAAAACTTTTCTTTCACTCATAGTTAGTGGTTGGCTGAAGCATTTATTATCAATCAACCCTGTTTACTCTTTTTAAATCATAATGACAAGAGAAACTACCCAAATGACAGGAGTGGGGAGGGAATGGAGATTTTACAGTATTCTTCCCCACCATGCCCACCAAGCCATGTCCACAGAACCAATAGTAAAAAAAATTGAATCCCTGATTAAGGCTTGGTTAAAGCTTCATAATTGTCCTCAAAAGTATAGCTCTGAATTCTCTAGAATCCCTGCCCTCCTTTTTTTTTTTTTTTT
>BLBF01000052.1:15966072-16001763 GCA_015471245.1 Laticauda colubrina | reverse complement strand
ATCATCATCATCATCATCATCATCATCATCATCATCATCACCAGCAGCAGGATCATAATCATCATCATCATCAGCAGCAGCAGCAGTCGGATCATCATTATCAGCAGCAGCAGCAGCAGCACCAGCACCAGCAGGATCAGCAGCAGCAGCAGCAGCAGCACTAGCACCAGCAGCACCAGCAGGACCAGGATCATCATGAGCAGAGTAAGCACCAGCAGCACCAGCAGCACCAGGAATACCAGCAGGACCAGCATAACCAGGAGCACGAGCAGGACGAGCAGGACGAGCAGGACGAGCAGGACGAGCAAGACCAGGAGCACGAGCAGGACAAGCAGGACCAGCAGGACGAGGAGCAGCTTCAACAGAGTACGCAGCAGCAGAAGCACCACCACCAGGAGCAGCTTCAGCAGAGTAAGCACGAGCAGAAGCACCACCGCCAGGAGCAGCGTCAGCAGAAGCTCCAGCACCAGAAGAGCGACCCCGAGCAGCAGAAGCCCCAGCAGAACCAGAGTCAGGGACAGGGGGTGGGAGGATGGCCCGGTCCCTCTTGCCAGGGATGGCGGCAGGTTGCTGAGGCTCTCGCTTCTTCCCCATGGTTGTGGGGTTGCTGGCTGGCTGGGAGGCTGGTAGGGAGGCTGGCAGGCACCAAGGCTGGCAGGAAGGCTGGCAAGAAGCCTGGCAGGCAGCCAGGCATGAAGGCTGGCAGGCAGGCAGGCACTAAGGATGGCAAGAAGCCTGGCAGGAAGCCTGGCAGGAAGGAAGGCAGGCAGGCAGGCACCAAGGCTGGCAGGCAGACTGGCTGGCAGGGAGGCTGGAAGGAAGGCTGGCAGCAAGGCTGGCAGGCAGGCAGAGAGCAAGGCTTGCAGGGAGGCTGGCCAGGAGGCTGGGAGGCAGGCTGGGAGGCAGGCTTGGAGGCAGGCTGGCAGCAAGGCTGGCAGCAAGGCTTGCAGCAAGGCTTGCAGGCAGGCATGCAGGCAGGGCAGTCAAGGACTCGATGAATCTGGAAGCAGGTCTTTCCTCAGAATGGTGACCTGCTTGGGAGCTGCTTCCCTTTATATCCGCGGGGCTTACGCAATGCATCCCCCCCGCATGCGCAATTAACGCTCGGCATCCATTCGGCTTCCGCTCTGCATCCGCTAGGCTTCCGCTGTGTATCTGCTTCATCCGCTGTGCATCCACAAGGCTTCTGCTCTGCATCCGCTTCATCCACTTTGCATCCGCTGTATCCATTCTGCGTCTGCTTTGCTGAGGCCCCCCGGAAGCCCTGCGGATGTGCCATCCGCTCCCATCTGCTTCCATCTGCTGGGCTTCTGTTCCACATCTGCTTTCCATCCACTCTGCGTCCTCCCCGAGTCCGTTCCTTTCCATATTATCTGCTTTGGTTATGCAAATTTTTGCCCCTTTTGAGAGCAGATAACAACGGATGGCACAATTTTCTCGTCCGTTGTGTCCTTTTTACTGACATTTTGCATTCGTTGGGAAGTGTGACAGGGCCTTTAAAGCCTGAAAAGTAGGATTAACCAAGGATTGCTAAATGAAAAGCCCTGGGATATCATTGAGGAAGCCTGAGAATAGTGCATCATGGGTTATGATGTCAGGCAGAAACAACTAGGCCCATTCATGTCGAGTTCACCTAGGTACAGTACTTTATTGTTCTCTGTTTATTACATAGGAATCTTTCCAGAGTGGCAGTTTTCACCCAGGAATGGTCAGATAAGGCCCCAAGCCACTCAAATGGGGTCATATTTAGTCCTCTTCTGTTAAACAGCAAATCCAGGCTAATTCCCTCTTTGAACCCACTTCCCAAATGGGATGGTTGTTCTCCAACACCTGAAAATCAAATATTATACTATATGAAAAAACATATCCAAGCACACACCTTGTGACCATGAACAGATCTCTCATAGGAATAATTTAGTGTTTTAGTCTCTCTCTCTCTCTCTCTTTCTTTCTCCCTCTCTCTTTCTCTCTCTCTCTCACACAGAGAGAGGGAAGGAGGAGAGAGAGAGAGAGGGAGAGAGGGAGGGAAGGAGAGAGAGAAAGAGAGAGAGACTAAAACTCTAAATTATTCCCATCAGTACAACAGACCAATATTCTCAAAATATGCAGTATCTAATTGCTGATATATGAAAAGAGGATATCTATGTAATCAGCTTCAATCAAAATGAGTACATGTGCTTTCAAAGTATTCCTCGGTAGACGACTTTCATTTTTATCAGACCAAATGACAATTTTGTAAGCGTTGTCTGACAATTGTTTGCTGCGTACTTCTGGTATATTGAAAAATCAAGATTCAGATTAAATTAGTGTTATTTTTTGCCTCTGCTCATTGTTCAGTCAGTTAAAGTACTTGGAGAATATCATTATCAGATAACCAGCGAGTACAGATCTCTTTTTCCTTATACAAACTTTCACTTCAGCCCACAAATCAACTTAAGCCCCTGTCACACTGCACCAACGGATGCAAAGAGGATGTAAAATGGACAAAAAAGCTTGCCATCCATTGGTTAACGCGATGTATCCCTTCTGTACTCACTGCCTCCATTTTGCTTCCTCTCTATCCGTCCAGCATCCGTTTATGGATGTTTCATCCGTTCAGAAAGTTTTGAGCTGCTCAAATCTTTTGAGCGGAAAATGTATCCAATTCGTCCATCCTGCATCCACTAGGCATCCACTAGGCATCCGTTCTGCATCTGTTACGCATCCGCTATATCCGCGAGGCATCCGCTGTGCATACGCGCAACTCGCATCTGCTCGGACGCAGGGATGAAGCGGAATGGACGCAGAACAGATGCAGAACGGATGCCTAGCAGATGCAGCACGGAAACAAAGCATTTAAAATGGAAAAAATGTTTGCAGAGGGGACCTATCTCGGATATTAAGGATGTCTAGAGGATGCCTAGAGGATGCAAAGGGACACATAGGGGAAAACCTATACTGCCCATAAAAAGGGGGAGCAACTCATCTGGATCTCACTTTCCGACCAGCAGCCGTGTGGTGCAGACCTCTGCAGCCTTCATATGACTCTTCCTCTTCCACAGCATCCAGTCATGTCCACCGTGAATCGTAACAAAGTCCTTTTGGCAGTCACCATCCTTCTGTAACAGTGCAAAGCCATCTACAGGCTCTATGAACTCTACTATGGGAAGAAAAAGAGGTGGCCAAGAAGCATCTGGGTCCGAAGATGGTTCGCCAGAAGAGTAGAGGACGGACTGTACAACAAGCTGATGGTGGAGCTCAGGAACAAAGACACTCAGGCATTCCAGAACTTCATGAGGATGCCTCCAGCCATGTTTGACGAAGTTGTGTAGTGCTTGACAACCAGGTTGACCAATGCAAACACCCACTTCCGGCCCAGCCTGGAATCTGGGCTCAAGGTGGCACTCACTCTGTACCACCTGGCCTCAGGGACCACCTACAGGAACATGCAGTACAGCTGGAGGGTGCCACACAACACCATCAGCATCGTGGTCAGAGAAATGGTGCAGGCCATCATCGAAGAATACATGGAGGAGCTCCTCCAGTGCCCCTCCACTGAAAAAGGATGGAAGAAAGTTGCAGAGAGTGGTATCAGAAGTGGAACTTCCCACACACCATTGGAGCCATAGATGGCAAGCATGTGGCCTGCAAAGCTCCAGCCAAGTCGGGGTCCACTTATTTCAACTACAAGGGCTTCTTCAGCATCATCCTCTTTGCCATGGTCGATGCTGACTACAAGTTCATGTACATCGATGCTTCAGGCAACGGCTCATCTTCAGATGCCCAGGTATACAACGCCAGTCACCTCAATGAAGGGCTGGAACACAACCTCATAATGAGCTGCCCAGATCCAGACCCCCTGCCCAATGACACACAAGATGTGCCCTACTTCTTTGTGCGGGATGACGCCTTCTCCCTCAGAACCTACCTCATGAAGCCCTACACTTCCAGGCTCGTCCGTTGTGTCCGTTTTGCATCCATTGGGCAGTGTGACAGGGCCTTTAAATGAAATCTTGTTTTAGAATCTTTAGAAATTTTTATTTAAAAAACCATACATCAAGAGAACATTTGCATATATTTGCTGTGGGAAAAAGAAAAAGTTAGAGGTTTTGCCATTATCCTCTATCTTGCATAATGATATTCTTTGTGTCTCTGAAATAGAGCTTAGCAAAGAATGAGATGAAACATTTTTTGCAATTTGTTAATGAAAAGTGTCTCTTAAATATTGTAGAGATGAGAACCAGGTTAATGTCATTGAGTGGGAAAAGAGTGAAACTGCATTCTTAGTAATCCTAAAATTCCTTTGAAATTTCTTTTGGATAAAAAGTAGAGGGATTATCTCTTTGGACAGCTGTAGAGCTTTCTGCAATGCTATGCAGACTGTTAGGGTAGTAGAAAGGAGAAGTTTATCTCTGGACCACCTGGTAATCACCAGTTTCAGCATATTCACAATTCTTTATGATAATGCCAAAATGGTGGCCATTTCCAGGAGGGTACTGTGAGCTGCAGGTATGAACCGCTTCAATTTGCTTCCCCAACAGGTCTCACAGCCCTAAGAAAAGCTCTGAAGATCTGCAAAATGCAAATGCATATTGGGTCATTGGATGTGGAAAATAGGCCCAAGCCTTGAGTGGACCCATTAGAAGATGCTTGTCTTCAAGGGAAAAACAAACGAAGTCCAGTTGCCATTTGAAAAAGCACCTTTGGGACAACCATGACCTTGGACGATTGAGAATCTACACACACACTCATTAGAAGAGAATACCTGCAGGAACCAGGTAAGGAGAAAAACAGGCACAAGGGCTGTAAGGACCCCAAGCTATGGGAAGCAGAACACGTGTTTTCTCAGGGGATCAGGGATGCCTTGGGAGGCCCAGGGTTGGCCTCCCAGGCCCTCTTCACTTCTGAGGCACATCTTACTACATTTAATGACATGGACTTTCTTTTAATGACTGGATCAGGAGAGCAATGGATGGAGCTAATTAAACAAGGCCATTTTGCTTAACAGCCATGACAACTCACAGCCATAATAAGCAGGCCACATTCTGGTCATCCGGTAAAGAGTATCTATATATATGGTATTGTTCCCTACAATATTCCGAGGAATAGTTTAGAAATATATAAGCCCTATATTGTAGATAGAGAGTCTAACACGGAAAATAAATCTTGTTATCTGTATGGCTCTTGTTTAAACCCACAGGTTACCCATTGATAAGTCACGATTTTGCCTTGTAGAGGTTTTCTGACTGATTGAATCTTCTGATTCTTTAATTTAAATAATACAATTAAATTTGAATCTGGTTCTGGTTCTTCCTTCCAATTTATTGTTAATAGCCCCATACAGTTATTATAAATTAGCAATTACTGTATTTGTTAGTATATAAAATTGCTGCATCCCCATTTATAGTAATCACAATGTTTCTTCAACCAACAAGTTTATGAAACAAGGTTTAACCTCTTATGATTCCTCATATTTTCTGTGATTTCCTTTCTAAGTAGTTCACTTTATATATTCTCCTATGTATTATTTTAAAAGATTTGAATATACATTCTTCTATTTTATTCTAAGTAAATGGGAATCTTCAGGCTTTTAAAGCAAATAGAAAATGATGGCTATTTTCAGTTTCATCTGATAATTGGCTGTCTTCCGGCTTCAAAAAGAAAAAAAGAAAAGAAAAAGAAACACCAACCCTATTTCTCTGGTGACCTTAATGATGATATTTAGAGATAAGATTTCTGTTCTAGCAAATTACACTAAAATAAAATTGGTCCATGGGAACATTGCAATGCAGTTAAAGTGTTGTCAACATTTCACATGAGGTAAGGCAATATTCAGGAAAGTCACAGAAAATTTCACATCCTGTATATTTATTATTAGATGTCATGAGATACACAAAGGTAATGCAAAGGTCCTTGGTATTTTAGAAGGTTAGGCAGAATAGCAGATGCAGAAAGAGATAGATCAGAGTAGATTGCAGCTTAGTTTTCATTTTGTCAACAGACTTTTTATTTTGCTCTCAGATGTTAAACTTAAACAAAACAACAACAAGGCAAGTTCTGCAACCTAGTGGGACCCCTGTTGTTTAATTGGAAGTGATAATCTTGGGAGCTGATCTGCCTGCTGTAATTTTCATTGTACAAAGACAGCTACTTTACAGAATACAAATCATGACATCACCCTCAGTTCTTTCTGAGCCCACCTTGAATGGTAACCATCTACCCATCCATTCCTGTTCTGCATCAATAGCCATGTTTCTTAAACTTTGCCAATGAGAAGTACTGTGGGATTTGCTGGTTTACTCCTTTTCTGCCACTCTCCTTCCCTGATAACCATCCCTCCACAATAATTTTATCTTGACTTGTTGGACTATGAAATGGTAAGCCTTCAAAAAAAAAAATCAGTCCATGTGGGATCTTCTAGAACTCTGCAAGTTTCCCAGTGACCACTGTAAAGTTCATTGGGAGGAAGCATTGAGCAAGGGATGGATCCATACAACTTCTAAGGTCCCTTTTCAACTGTAATAAATCTATGTCCATTGATGATTGATGAGCTCAAGCAAATGGAAATCATATATCTTTAAAGGTTCACCATGAAAAGGAAAGAAATCACCCCAGAAAAAGGCAAAAAAAGGCATGAATATATCAATTATGTTAGCCACCAACATTTTTGCCAAAACTTGAAATTTGGACAATGTTCTTTAAGTTAAAGTTATATTAGCATGGGAGATGAACAGATTATAGTTGTTATGCCAAATTGCTGTAAAACACCAATCTCATTCAATCTATAAAAAAGATTCTAGGCATAACTCAACCATAGGTAGCTCTTCCCAAGCCTTCCTATGACTGCTACCCTACATATTTTAGTAGCTGATGATGATCCACAAAACCAGGAATAAAAGGGTGCCACACAACACCATCAGCATTGTGGTCAGAGAAGTGGTGCAGGCCATCATCGAAGAATACCTGGAGGAGCTCCTCCAGTGCCCCTCCACTGAAGAAGGATGGAAGAAAGTTGCAGAGCAGTGGTATCAGAGGTGGAACTTCCCACATACCGTTGGAGCCATAGATGGCAAGCACGTGGCCTGCAAAGCACCACCCAAGTCAGGGTCCACTTATTTCAACTACAAGGGCTTCTTCAGCATCGTCCTCTTCGCCATGGTCGATGCTGACTACAAGTTCATATACATCGATGCTTCAGGCAACGGCTCATGTTCAGATGCCCAGGTTTACAATGCCAGTCACCTCAAGGAGGGGCTGGAACGCAACCTCATCATGGGCTTCCCAGATCCAGACCCCCTTCCCAATGACATGCAAGATGTGCCCTACTTCATCATGGGGGATGACACCTTCTCCCTCAGAACCTACCTCATGAAGCCCTACACTTCCAGACTCCTCACCCGTGAAGAGAGGATCTTCAACTACAGGCTGTCCAGGGCAAGGCGGGTGGTGGAGAACGCCTTTGGCATCCTGGCCAATAGTTTCCAGGTACTTCTCACCACCATGCAGCATCGCCCAGAGACCATCAGGAGGATCGGGGAAGCTTGCTGCATCCTGCACAATCTCATGCGCACCTTCTACCCAGTCTTGCAGAACAGGCTCGTGGACCTCCAGCAAGGCAATGGGGACATGGAGCCTGGGGAATGGAGGCAAGGGCAAAACCTAAGAGACACTGAGGATATGCAAGGCCCCAATAGAGCCTCACATGAAGGGAAGAAGCAGCGCAACCTCCTGAAACACTGGTGCAGCTCCCCAGCTGGAGCAGTGGACTGTCAAGACAGGATGATAGATGATTCATGGATGCTTCCTTCAGCCTGTCTCATCACACGGATGAGATTGGGCCATGTATGTTGGGTGGGCCTACAATGAACAGGGCATTTAATAAAGAGTTGTGTTTGTGTTGACATGTGTGGATGATTGATTACATTGTTATTGATAAAAAAGGGCCATAGGTGTGGCACTTGGGAGGGTGGACCATACACTGGAGGTTTATCTATCCCACAGCTATTACCCATCCCAAAGGTATCCCTTCCCATCCCACTGATATCTTAACCCATCCCACAAGCATGCAAAGGCTTAAACCAATTCTAAAAGTTTACACCAAGACTTTATTAAAAAAAAGAAATGAAGCAAGCGTGTGAATCAAAGATAAACTTTATTGAACAACAAGCTGTAAAAGGAAAAAGACCCAAGTCAAGTGTCCAAATAAAGTCCACACCCAGTCTCTGGCAGTCTTCACGGTCACTTGGAGGTGTGCCCAGTCTCAGGGGTGAAGGGTCCAGGTGCTGTGGAGTTATTTGCTGCTGCAGTGCTGGTCTGAAGCCCCACTGGGGTGCCTGGCCCTGAGAGGACAACAGGTGATGGTGTGTTGAGAAAGCTCTCGGATAGCTGGCTCAGACCTGTGATGCTGAGAGGTCCTTCCTCCATGACATGGGGTGTCAGCCCCAGTACTGATGAGAGATGTACTGAGGCCAGGCTTGGCTAGTGGGTGAAGGAAGGAGTGGTGTAGTGGGGCTGTCTGGTCTGCAGCTGGGTGAGGACTGTCATTGGTGGCATCGCTGTCGTTGGTGGCATCATTGGCGTGGGTGGCATCGGTGGCATCAGAGGAACCGGTGGCAAGGTGTCGCCCGATGACTCTATGCCTGGACTGGGAAGGGCTGTTGCCTGTGCTGCTGGACCTCCTGGTAGCCGTAGCCCTGGTAGGTGAGGGGCTGTGGAAAGCCTTGGAATGGGAGGGACATCACCTGGGGTGGAGGAGCAGACCTGGACTGGGTGGGAGCAGGTTCCTCTGGATCTGGAGGGTTGTGAAGCAGCTCGGTGATCCGGTCCTTCACCACCTGGTACTGGGATTCCTCCATGTTCCTGAGGGTCTGGTTGACATGGCTGAGGAAGGGCTTGCGGTTGGAGGATGAGGAGTTGGTGTGGACCAGCTGAGAGAGGATATCTATGCTGGTGCGGATGGTGTCCCTGATCTCCAGCAGGACAGTGTGGTTTTGCCCCTAATGCTGTCTGGATCTCTGCCTTTCTGTGGAGGTGGAGCTGGGGGGGGATGGATGCGGGTACGACTGTGGTGGACTCAATGTCTCCTTTCTCCCACTGCAGCAGGGAGTCCTCCACACACTCCACCACGGTTACAACACTTGTCTGCGGGTTCTCCGTCGTGGCACGCTCCACAGAAACCTGCCTGGAGACAGGGACTGACTCTCTGCCAGAAGAGGACTGGCTCTCAGCAGGCTGCCAGAGAGAGAGGGTTGTGAGAGGGGCTCCTCGGTGGTGGATCTCACCCTCCAGGAAGCTGCATCTGGCCATGATGTAGGTCTCTCTGTCCGTCAGCTTAACCGTGGCCTGGCCAGATTTCTTCAGGTGCAGCTTCCCGTACCAGGTGTGCATATGTTTCCACCAGCTGAGGAGCACCTCCGAAGTGTAACCCATACTCTCCGCCCTCTCTCTCCAAGCAGCCTGCTTCCGCTTGGTGTCCCTGTACAGCCAGTGTCCCTTCCGCCACAGATAGTCATTCTCTCTCAGCCACTCCAGCACCTCATCCTAGTGTTCCTCCTCAATGAAGTATTGCCTCCTCTCCCGTCCCCAAATACGCCTCTTCCTCCCTTTGGCAGGACCAGATGGGCCCTCATCTGAGGGGCTCCCAGGTGGTAGGGGCTGCTCCTCCACATCACCACCACCAGCAGCAGCAGCAGGATCATCATCATCATCATCACCAGCAGGATCATAATCATCATCATCAGCAGCAGCAGTAGGATCATCATCATCATCATCATCATCATCATCAGCAGCAGCAGCAGCAGCAGCACCAGCACCAGCACCAGCACCAGCACCAGCACCAGCACCAGCACCAGCAGCACTAGGAGGACCAGGAGCAGCAGCAGCAGAGTAAGCACCAGCAGCGCCAGCAAGACCAGGAGCACGAGCAGGACCAGGAGCATGAGCAGGATGAGCAGGATGAGCAAGACCAGGAGCACGAGCAGTATGAGCAGTACGAGCAAGTCCAGGAGCACGAGCAGGACCAGCAGGACCAGGAGCAGCTTCAGCAGAGTATGCAGCAGCAGAAGCACCACCGCCAGGAGCAGCTTCAACAGAGTACGCAGCAGCAGAAGCACCACCGCCAGGAGCAGCTTCAGCAGAAGCTCCAGCACCAGAAGAGCGAGCCCGAGCAGCAGAAGCTGCAGCAGAAGCAGAGTCAGGGACAGGGGCGGGAGGGTGGCTCTGTCCCTCTTGGCAGGGATGGCAGCAGGTTGCTGAGGCTTTCGCTTCTTCCCCATGGTTGTGGGGTTGCTGGCTGGCAGGAAGGCTGGCAGGGAGGCTGGCAGGCACTAAGGCTGGCAGGAAGGCTGGCACCAAGGCTGGCAGGAAGCCTGGCAGGCAGGCAGGCACCAAGGCAGACAGGCAGGCAGGCTGGCTGGCAGGGAGGCTGGAAGGCAGGCTGGCAGCAAGGCTGGCAGGCAGGCAGAGAGCAAGGCTGGCAGGGAGGCTTGCAAGGAGGCTTGGAGGCAGGCTGGCAGCAAGGCAGCGCATGCAAGGACTCGATGTATCCGGTAGCAGGTCTTTCCTCCGAATGCTGGCCACGTGCGAGCTGCTTCCCTTTATATCCATGTGGCTTACGCAATGCATCCCCCCCACATGCGCAATTAATGCTCGACATCCGTTAGGCTTCCGCTTTGCATCCGCTAGGCTTCCGCTCTGCATCCGCTTCATCTGCTGTGCATCCGCTGTTCATCCACTTCATCCGCTCGGCATCCGCTCTGCTTCCGCTCTTTCTGTTCCGCGTCCGCTTTGCTGAGGCCCCCCAGAAGCCTAGCGGATGTGCCATCCATTCTCATCCACTTCCATCCGCTGGGCTTCCGTTCCGCATACGCTTTCCATCCGCCCTGCGTCTTTCCCCCCGTCCGTGTTATCCGCTCTGGTTATGCAAATTTTTGCCCCTTTTGAGAGCGGATAACAATGGATGGAACATTTTGCTTGTTCGTTGTGTCCGTTTTGCATCCGTTGGGCAGTGTGACAGGGCCTTTAGAGGCCTTTTTGGGACCCACAGGCTTTTCACGGAGCTTACTTGGGTTGGAGTAGAAAGCATTGTCATGTTCCATTTTGTATGTTGGATTGTCTTGCCTCTGAATGTCAATTTAATTTTTTTTCTTAATTTATTATGATCATTATTGATGTTGATAATAATATCCCCTGCAGTTGAAATCAGAACTCTCCTCCAGGAAAGTAAGACTGTATATTTATTGGAATAAGAGATTAAATGGTGAACAGTATCTAAGGGTCCCCAGCAAAGGAAACCCCCAAGTGCTCCAAGTGAGAGTGCTAAAAAGTTTGATTTTCTTGTTGTCCTTTGTAACACTATATTTAAAAATTGTGAGTGGTTACACTGAGTGTTATTTCTCTTTTCCATTGGATCCGGATGTGACAGTAGTGCTTTAAACAAGAATCTGAAACAGGTAAATGGGACTCAATGAAGTTAAGAACTTCCCATTACAAAACAATTGTGATGATAAAAGAAAACCTTGCCAGATGAGCAAATGCCTGGTCCAGACACAAATACATTTTCATTTCTTATACTATGTGTGGATGTTGAATTCTCAGCCAACCGCTGCACTTCCATGATCAATTAATCCAAAAAGTGTGGGGGAGATATGAAAGAAATGCATTCATATTTAAATCAGGCTTAATTAATCCTCATTACCTAATTTTCAAAGATTTTTTTAATAACAAACTCATTTATATTCTCTTACATACAGAATTGCATTTCTGGAAATTGTGAGAAATGATAGATTGCTGCCCTGAAAGATCTGGGTGGGAAATGCCTATTCCCCTGAAAAATGTTGTACAATCTAGCTTCAAGATTGTGCAAATCATCAAAAATCTATTTTTAATTGTAATTTAAGCAATTTAATTGCTTATTGAAAGAACTGCTTTAACGTATTCCCTAAGTGGCACAAGAATATTCAGAATATAGGTAGTCTTCGACTTACCACAATTTATTTAGTGACTGTTCAAAGTTACAATCACACTGAAAAAAGTGACTTATGACCATTTTGCAAAGTTATGACCTTTGCAGCATCACCATGAACATGTAATCAAAATCATATGCTTGGCAATTGGTTCATATTTATGACCGTTGTTGTGTTCCAAGGTCATGTAATCACCTTTTGCAACCTTCTGACAAGCAAAGTCAAGGGGAAATCCAGGCTCACTTAACAACCATGCTACAAACTTCACCACTGTAGTGATTCCCTTAACAACTGTGGCAAGAAAAATCATAAAATGAGACAAACTTAACAAATGTTTTACTTAGCAATTAAAATTTTGGGCTTAATTGTGGTTATAACTTGAGGACTACCTGTAACTTGTTCCGACTTGATTACCAATGTCTATCCAAACTCTGCATCAAGGTAGGCAAATGTGCTGTCCTTGTAGTTCTGATGTAGGACAAGTTAAGATTAATGTTGCGGGCTGTGTTTCCCTTCAATCAAATCAATCAGATCATCTTTGTTACAGTCATAGACCAGCATAATGTTTCCAGTCTACCTGCTAGGTGGAGAAAAATACCTATATTACTATTACTATTACTAAAATATTGGTGAGTGAAGTTGGGTGATAGGAGTCTGAGAATCAGAAATCACATCCTCACCAGCAGCTGTTATAAATATGTTCACAGTTTAACAATCATATTGAAAACAAAATAAATGTCATATGCCAAAATTCAAATTACCCTAGTGTCAGATGATTAGGTATTCATCACAATAGTTGTCTACCATTTTGGATGAATTTTGAACACATTACTGTTATTCCAGAAGAACAGACAAATGTCAAGAACCAACCAATCAAACAAAGTCCTTCTTTGATGAGTCAATGATATGGTGGTACCTTACAGGCCAATAGGAGGAAAATGTATCTTAGCCCTTAGCCCTGCTTCAAAGAGATATTTTCTTGGCAGATTATCTTGTTACAAAGAATGATAACAACAACAGCAGAAGCACTTAGACTTATATATCACTTCACAGTGCTTTACAGTCTTCTCTAAGTGGTTTACAGAGTCAGAATATTGCCGCCAACAATCTGGGTCATCATTTTACCCACCTTGGAAGGATAGAAACCTGAGTCAATCTTGAGTGAGATTTGAACTGCCAAATTTCAGGCAGTCAAGCAGAAGTAGCCTGCAGTGCTGCATTCTAACCAATGTGTAAGCATGGCTCTTAATAAGAGATCACTACAAAGATTAATGCTCTTCACAGCTCTTGTTATCTACAAGACTTTGAATATGTTTCTTGAAGGATGTTTAACATCTATTAGTGAAATATAAATTGAGAAAAATGGGCTGGAGTGGAATATTGCCTCTGTTCTAAAGGAGAGATCTACCACCTCAAAGCATCAGGACTGTCAAAACTGTCCCAATTATATTTACTAAATATAATTTTGTAATTTGACAGAATGAACATTTATTAATATAATGCCAAAAGGAGATACTGTTCATGAGGAAATAAACCAGATCTTGATATTTTATATCAAATATAGTTGGACCACCAGGGTTTCTTTTTGAAGTGTTCTTTGGCATGCCCTTTAAAGTTCAAGCTGTCTTGACCCAGAAAACATTGCACAGCTTAATTCTAAAAGATACAATTTGGAATGCAATGTGTTTCATGGCCCAATTAAAAGCCCTGATCTAATTTTTAAAGTCCTATATGAAAAAAGTCTGAAACCACAAGTTTGTCCAGGTGTACGGTATTTAATAAGAGGAACTTAAATACTTATGTTAACTTCTATCAGGTGGCAAAGTCTGCATAGGAATTATCTGGCATTTATTTAAGCATGTGTAGAATCCTTGGTTGATGCATTATCTGGATACAAAATCAGGTGGAGAATTACTTTGTGGTTCAAATGAACACAAGCTTTTAAGATCTTCCCATCAACCTGTTATTATCAAAACTTGAAGGGGAAGAGTCCATCTGTCTGGTCATTCCTTTATACACGATTACATTCTTGAATAAAGATAAGTCCCAATGTAAACACACATCTGTGTGATACTAGAGCTTAATCTTTGGTCAGATCATTTGAACATCTGATGTGTCACAATTTATCAGGAGCACTGCTTCAGGAGACAATGAATTAATGCCTGTAAAATGTCCATTGTTTTATTTCTTGGAAATGATAGTATTCATTCACAAATGGTAGATGATTCAGAAGGCTATTTTATGGTACATTTGAAAGATTTGAGATCAAGCAACTGCACACAAGATAGCTGTTCTGCTGCAAAATGTTCTTACCTGAAATAACATTGCCTTGACAGACTGCAGTGCAAAGCTCCAAAGGTTAAATAAAACTGGAGTGCATTGGGAATAGACCTGGAATTCTGTTTTCAGTATTGATTATTATGCCTCTCTGAGAACATGAAACATAGTGTTGCAAGTGAAGTTCAGCCCTAGTACGTTGCTCCTTGGTGGTTACAATGAGATGGTGAGTCTACTGAAAAGAAGAAAGCATTACCCACCCTTGGGAATTTTTTTTTTTGGGGGGGGGGATTAGCAGCAGATTCATCTGTTTCATTTCTCATTCAAGACCTGTTAAGAGGGCTCCCTGGGAATATCAGTTGGCTTTGAGGCACTGGGTTATTGAAAGAAATAAAATATTGGGTGAAGTAAAGTAACAAACTTTGAACCTAGGGGGAAAATGATGTGCAGAGATGGGTGAAAAGAAAGTAAACCACCAGACTAGGCCTGAATGCAGGCTCCCAAAAATAAGAATTGCCATGCTACAGATCATGCTATGATTCACAAAAGAAGAGATGACATGAAAACGAATGTTTGATGGATGCTGGTGACATCATTCTGAGTGATTTCAACATTTGTGCATATGGCCATTGGATGTTGGTATCTTATCCCTCCCAGTGTCCTTTACAAACTTCGACAATTTGCAGTGGGGAAACCTGAGTAAATGTGTGTGCATGAAAATATGATGCTTAGGCAAATGGCATTCAATAAAAGTTTTATGCAGACTTTATGCATTCTGTGGATTGTTTCTTGAGAATTTCAATTATTGTATAAGATTCCAAAGCTTGTATTTTTATTCAGAATATGTGAATGACTTCCTTAATTCTATTAATGATTTGAATCATTTATTAAATCCTCAATCACCCCTCTACCGACCAATATTTTGCACAAATAAATCTGAGCTTCCTCTAAAATTAGGGAAACTAGAAGAGAAATGTTTTACATTTGGATGGATGTCTTACTAGGGAAATTGAAAGAGGAAAAGAGTGAGAGACAATTCTATGGGATTCAGAGTTTTCCTGTTGTCATTTTTTGTCCCTTCCCAATATTTATGGTTGCTAACATTGACACTTGGCTTCTGCCATTTGCATCTGACTTGGCCAAGCAAAAGACCACCTGAACTATCAATACAAAGTTTCTACAGAAAATCTATACTTATTTGCTTTTGCTGGTAAAATTTCAAAGTTGTAAGTATAAATCATACACAGAGCAGAAGAAAGGCCCAAAGAGAGGACAATCAATTTATGTCATCGGCGCATGTATCAATATATGCATTCAGATGTATATTCTAATTTCTCAATGTCTAGCTGGCCTGTTGATTCAAACACTGAAATCAATTGATGTTATAGCAAGTTTCATTACTTAGATGAATTTGGCTGATTTTGAAAATCTAAAAAGGGTGGACCCATGTTGGTATTTAGATTGATCATCAAATAATCAGTTCCATACAGTTGGAATTACAAAAGAATATTTGAAGAAGGCAGTGGCATCAGGAGTTCATCTTAAAACAAATTTTATCTTTATATTCAGACATGAATATAAATGCTATAAAGTTATATATATAGCTATAGAGACAAATACAGATAGAAGATAACATAATACAGTACAGAAACAGATATATGGATGGTGTAGATTAATAGGTATAAATATAGATATAGAAATTTATGGTGATAGTTGAATATTGAAGAATATTAGATAAGAAATTAATAGAAGGTTCTAGAATAGAACTTGGGAATATCAAAATAAAAATATCAGCATACATTTGGGACTGCAGGAATATTCTCTGATATTAGCCTATGAAAGATTATATGCTTTTTTTTGCCTGAGGGGGAAAAAACTCAGAAAGAATGCCAGTCATAAATATGTGGCTGATAACATTGTATTTGCCTTTAGTTTAATCACAAATTATGTCAAACTGAGAAGATTAAGAGACTCTGAATGTGTTGTAAGTGCTTGCCCATTTTCTCATAGTTATTAACAGTATGAGTGCCAAATTGGTGAAGTGGTTAAGGCACCAGACTAATAATCAGGTGGTCATGAATTGTAGCCGCACCTCAGGCACAAAGCCAGTAACTTTAGGCCAATCACTCTCAGCCCTAGGAAGCAGAAAATAAAAACCACTTCTGAAAAACCTTGCCAAGGAAACTACAGAGACTAGTCCAGACAGTTACCAGGAGTCAAGACTGAATTCAAGGCACTAACATAAAAGTAATAATAATTAATTTAAAAAAATTAACAACATAAGTGAACAACATAAGTACATTGCACCATGTCGATGAGGTGTTTATTTCACATGTCTCAAGACAAACTCACTAAATCTAAATGATAAATAACTTTAATGCTACTATGCAATTTGTTGAATAATTCAATCTAAATTTCTAATTAAGTTTGTAAAGTTTATTCTGTTCAGAGATGGGATAGAAATGCCTGAAAAGCAAATTACCAAATACAGTATTTTCAATTTATTATTGGGAAGAAATAATAAAAGAAGATGGTCAAAATCTTCTTTCTTAAACTCCTTTAAATAATCATATTTTTGTGCCTGAAAAAATTGTCTCTGCTGCAAGTCTCCTTATACTAAACAAAAGGAAATCTTTCTCCTACAAGATATGCACCAAAGCAGTATAGTGGTCTGGATGATTTGAGCTGATTGCATGTGATCTCCTCCCCACTTCCTTCTGTTGTTTGCTTTATCAGGACATTTAAAAGAATAAACATTTCCATAAAAGATGTGAAGGATCATTAAGTATTGTGGAGTGTACACAATTGCTGTGCTAATAATTAAGAAAAATTCTTAAATGTTTCTTGCCATTAGGGATGAGTATAATTGCATTGGTTTCACAGTAAGCCATCAACGAAAAACAATCATGTATTTGATGGCACATTGAACAACTCTGTTATATCTGAAGATTAAAAATCCCATGTTTATTACAGGAGGGAGTGCATTTTATTTTTATATCACTTTTCTTCCTCTCCTAAATTTTCTTTTCTTATTATTCAATCCACTGCTGCAAGAGAAATAGATTTCCCTTCCAAGTAGAGCAGTCTGTAATAGTCCTATAATAACTTCTCCAACTTTCCTAAAACCAGAATTAAAGTTCTGTTTCAAAGTGAGGCTGAAGCAAAATTTATACTGGAGACATTTCACCTTCAATTGCTGGGTAAAGAAAAGACTGCTAGGAGTACATAGGATAAGTTTGGAATGACGGTCCTGAAATTGCTATTATGTAACAAATTGTTTCTTTTGTTTTTTGCCTGTTTTTCATTGCTTCATGTTAGCACAATCAACCCTTGCTTCCAAAGACTTGAATTAAAATCACTGGGCACCACCAAGGATGGTTGTTGTAACTATGTATCATTTATGTGTTTGCAACTGTGTATCAATACAACTATGTATCATTCAGGCATTTGCAACATTGTATCATTCACGTGTAATCATTGAACTTCTGTCTCCTCAGTGACCTTTTACAGGGCACATACAGAGACAAGGAGTCAAGCATTCACTTTGTGATTATATCGTCTGGCATGCAGCTTTGTAAGGAATGTCTTGATCAAATTGTAGATCGTGCCATCTTGTCTGACTTGGTATTTTGCCTTATCTAAGTCTTGCATATCCTGTCTGACCTGGGCTTGACCTAGGCTCTGAATAAACAATGATAGTGACCCCCCCCCTTTTGAAGGAGCATAATAAAAGAGCGTGTACCCAGACATTCTGGGCGCACTCATCCCGAGGAACTTCGTCTCCTGTCATTTCTTTCTCCTTCGCTCCCTATCATGAGACGCCCATCTGATGCGGGATAGCAGATACCGCAGATGGTGATTTGGGTTTTTGGGCATGGTGCATGTGTTCATGATAGTGGAGGATGAAAGCAACTTCCAAGAACTTTCCAATAAAAAAACCTAGCTTGTTCTCTCAACAAAGACAGAAACCAAAACTTTTTTTAAACATGGGATGAAATAGTGAATAATTGGATCCAAATTTTCATTTTAACTGCTAAATTTGGATTTCTTAAACATATCTGCAAATGTTGGAAGAAAACCAAACTTTAAAACATACTGCAGGACAATGAGCACAGAGTAGCCACTGAAATACACACATACTATAGAAATAATCTGAACAAAGTTTAGGGAAACCTCCAGTTGTAACGCTTCGGCGGCGGCAGGAATCCGTGATTGTGCACGGTTCCTGCTGCGCTTGCTGCCGAGGTGCCCCTGATCCAGCTGGATTTGGAGGCTATGGTTACTCCGTAGAGCTGACTGAAGACGGGAGATCCGGGCAGGGGTCTGGGGGAATCGCAATCCCCCTCCTCAGCCGGTTTAATTCCCTTTTCCCAAGGCGGTGGAGTGGCGGTCAGCAATGGCCACCACAAAGAAGCTTTCAGCCAGATAAGATTGTGCAGGAGGAAGTTTGAAGAAGTGAAAGTTTTTGGCTGAACCAGGACAATAAGCTACATCTTTATTCTGGAGGTTCAACTTTTTAAAGGTTGCATTGTTTCCTAAGAAGATTGCTAAAAGTGGCGGAGAAAAGTTAAAGGGAAAGTTTTTTTTTTCTTCTCACTCTCCTTCCTTATGGAAATAGCAGATGGAAATCGGAAAAACCTGCTTTGGTATAGAAGGTAATTAAATCTGAAAATTAAAGCCAAGGGGATATTAAGATTTCTGAACATTGGAACTAAAAACCAAAAATTTTCTTTTTTCTTTTTGCTATAAGTGGGAAGGGAGAGGCAAAGAATATATATTAAGATTTTGTTGGAGGAGACGGCTTGGAACTTTTAAGATCAGAGACAACGGCAATAAAACTTTTAAAAAATTACTTTGGAACTGTGTAATTAAATTTCACCCCAGGAAAAGATAGTACAAAAAGAAGAAAGTGCTAAATGAAACAGTATGTGCTGATTTGGATTGCTTTGTGACTTTGGGACTCTTGGAAACTATTTTTTTGAAAGACTAAAATCATTTGGGTTGTTTTTAAAAAAAATAATCTTACAATGGCATTGTCTGTTGAAGAATTGAAAATAGAATATAAAAAGTTAAAAGAAGAGGAACAAGATCTGTTTTCCACTTCTTAGAAATTGTGATTTCTACCTACCAGGAATTACAACAACAAGAAAGCTGGGATGAATCTTTAATGGGCAAATAATTTTAGTTGAGGAAGAAAAGAGAAAGGGAAAGAAAATGGAGAATTCAAGATTTAAAAAAACAACCAAGAAAGGGAAAAATAAGGTGAAAAATCAATACAATGTCAGGAAGCAACAGAAAAGAGGAATACAACAGAGAGGGGAGACCAAGAGGGCGGAGATTGAGAGATGGGGGGGACAAAAAGACTAGACTGGATAAGAGAGGAAGGGAAAAGGGGAAGAGAAGTTATAAAGACTTAAAACAAGATGTTAAAAAAACAGAGGTTTTTTTAGAGACAAAGGGTAAAATGTAATTAGAGATTCTGCAAAAGTGCACAGGATTGCATTGTAGTATTTGTATTTGAAATAGAGTTAGAAAATTGGAATATTATATGAGTTAATATATTAAAGGGAATGTGTAAAATGTCTAATAGAGTTTAATTAGCTGTGGAACATTGTTTTTACTATACTATAAGCTTACTATGTTTTTCTCTTTTTTATTATTTTAAAATGTACTATGTAGAATGCATCAAGCAGAATCAGTATGGAAATTATATATTATTTTAAGTGTTAAATCTAGGGGAAAGATAAAAAGTCCTCATACTTCAACCAGTGATTACAGAGAAATTTTGCAGTAAAGAGAAAAGAAAAAATAGATAATTGAAAAAGAACGGACAAAAGATACAAGTAAAATGATTTCAATTGAGATGAAATAAATGAAATAGAATTAAGAGAGTGAAAAGAGGGGAGAAAATATATAGAAAATGTAGAATGATAAATGAGATATGAAATAGTATATAAGGTGAGCATGAATTTGATTTATGTCTGTATAAAAAGATGCTAACCCAGGATTAAGCCACTTTCCCAAAAAAAGTTTTATGTTTTCATGTTTAGTGTTTTTGTTTGTTAAGTTAGCTTATTGAGAATTAATAAAATTTTGGAAGAACATTAGAAGAGAATAATGAAATTGTAAACAAGACAGATGAAAGTATAAGTACAATGAATAAAGAGATATAGAAATTTAGGTAAAAGGAGAAGTTGGAAAAAGAATAAATAAGATATGCATATGTGATAATCTGGAACTATGTTGTATTCAAATAAGATGTTTTATTTGTTCTGTTAAAATTTAATAAGCAGTTTTTAGAAAAGAGATTTTATGTTATTAGGTTTTATGTTTTGTTTGTTTGTGTATTGTTTTTAAAAACTAATAAAAATTGTTTTTTTAAAAAGAAATAATCTGAACAAAGTTTTGTGATAGAACAGTATCCCAAATTCAGAAAACTAGAAAGAGATTGAAATCCATTTTCTTTGTGGGAAATAGGATTGTTGTTTATTTATTCATTTATTTGTTTTATTCAATTCAAAACCTATCTAATAGAATAGAATACTTTATTGTCCAAGTGTGATTGGACACACAAGGAATTTGTCTTGGTGTAAATACTCTCAGTATACATAAAAGAAAAGGTACATTCAGCAGGAGTCGAGAATCATAAGGTACGAAACTTAATGAAAGTCATAGGGTACAATAAGCAATCTTCCTATTTTCTCACAAAGATTCTGCAAAGGTGGATTGGACTGAAAGAGAATCACTGGTGCAAAGGAAAATTAGAATCTAAAGCAGGGGTGTCAGACTCAAGGCCGGCAGGCTGGATCCGGCCTGTGGAATGCTTAGATCTGGCCTGTGGGACCATCCTGGAAACCAAGAAGGACTGGCCCCCTGTGCCTCTCCCAGTAAAAAGGGAGCTCAGAAGGGCCATGTGCAGCCCTCCTGGGCTCTATTTTCACTGGCAGAGAGTTGCAGGAAGCCGTTGCAGTTGAAAATGTATATTACATTAAATGTATATTACACAGGGCAATGTGTGGCTCTCTTGAGCTCCGTTTTCACTGGCAGAGGGCTGGAGGAAACCAATGCAGATGAAAACAGAGCTCAGGAGCCCATTTTCCCTGGCAGAGCTCTCAGGCCACCATGTATCCCTGACACAATCTGAAGCTGGCTATGCCTACCCTGGCCATGCCCACCCCAGCCACCAAAGTCAAACATAATTCTGATGCAGCTCTCAATGAAATTGAGTTTGACAGCCCTGATCTATAATTTCCAGGCTTCTAGTTCAGCATTTTGACAACTATGCCAAACTAATTACTTATGGTTTTAGCTGTCACAGGGTGCCAGTGGGGAATAATGGAAGGATGGGTTGCTTTTATGCTCCACTAAGTTGAATAAATTACAGGAAACTACAACAACTTACAAATAATATTAAACAAATAAATAAAACTTATAAAAGTTTTATAAATCTTATAAAAAGAGATGGTGTTTAGAGAAACAGCCTTGAACAAATTTTTATGGGCGCTATGATGATCTCGAAAAAGTGTGAAAATATAAAACACATCGGGTATTTTTGCCTTGCAAAAATCAATACCTGTGATTCCTTCTGCTGAATTCCCTTGTAATTGGCAGCCTGTGGTCCTCTTTCAAAGGCCAACACAACTACCCAAAATGGTGTCAAAGACGGTCACTTTTTTCTGATCTATTTTCCCCTTTCCTACAACGCTCTTCAGGCAGTAGGCCCCAGCTTTAAGCAATTTGAAATAGATATCACTATGAAAGTTATTCCCTTAGCAGCAGGCAAGCAATCTGAAGTGAGCAATGAGTTTTTGAGCAGAGCAGCCATCAATTCACACTTGGGAAGAACTGATGGAGAACAGTATTACAGACTATAGCAGATGTGTTGATCAATAGGATTAGATTCACCATAGATCCACTCTCTTTACTGCTTTACTATCCTCACACTGAAACAGATTCTTCATTATGATTCTTCAAGAATAGAATAGAATAGAAAATTTATTGTCATTTTAAATGTATATTACTCAGCATACATTAAAATGAAATTTCATTATGTTCAGTCCTCAAAGGATAACCATGATGCACACACACACACACACACACACACACACACACACGAGACACAGAGAAACATCATACCCTATTTCAAGTGTTTACATACACGTGATGAAAAAAAAAATAATCCTGCAAGTTTACAGGACAGACGGCATAAGAAACAAAGCTGTTGCAGAATCTAGTAGTCCTGCTATAGATACAATACTACATAACCTTTTCCCGAGGAGAGCAACAAAAGCAGACCATAAAGTTTTTGTGTGTGTGTGTGGTCTATAATAATGCTTCACACTCTAAACACACAGTACTTATAAGCAGTATCCTGGATAATGGGAAATGAGCTTCCTATAATCTTCTCAGTTGTCCTTACCACTCTCTGTATGGACCTTCTATTTGAGGCATTGCTACCACCAAACCAAACAATGATGCTATTTGTTAAAATGCCCTCTGTCCTGTCTCTGTAAAAAGGGGCCAGGACAGATGGAGAAAGTTGTGCTCTCCAATTCAAGAAGTGAAAATACTGGTAGATTCTTAGTAAAGATTATTATATATAGAGGTTTGTGGATCATTGAAAGGGCACTTATTCTTAAATTATTAAATAAAGTAGCACATTTTCAATATGATTAAATGTTTAAGGGGAGATTAATAGTATTATTAATACAGCTAAATACAACTAAATTTCCTGTAAGAAAACTGATTTTGAATAAGAAGCTTATGATAAGTGATTGACCTTTAAATGATGTATGATGGGGTTGCCATTTTATAAATGGTTATAATATTATCCTTTGCCTTCTGCTCTTCTTTCAGTGTGTGAAGCCTCCCATTCTACTTATAAAGTAGACAGGTCATTTTACAGTACATACCGCACATACGGCAAACCCAACCCAACCCAAAAATCCACTAGACATTAATGACTTTTGGGGAAATTCTGCAACTGAGTTTGCAAAACATGATAAACTGCTTCCCCCTCCCCCTTCCCCCCCCCCCCAAAAAAAAAAAAAAGCCCTTGGTAAATAAGATGCATGGACAACTTCCAGAATTCTGCTGACTGGGAAATTTGGGATATTAAATCACACATCTTAAAATTGCCAACTTTGAAAAACTGTGTTAAGCCTAAATCTGAGCTATTGTTCTATAATTATTGTGTTCCAAGAACATCCTTCACATTCTATACATTCAATTGAAAATGCCTGATATTGCATTAATATTGTACTATACAGTAAAATTCAATAGAGTTACTGCCCTGGGATAGAAGCTGTTTTCCAGCCTATTTGTCCTTGTTTTTATTATCCTGTACCATCTGCTGGTTGGTAATAGTTAAAAAAAAGGGTGCCCAGGATGAGATGGATCTTTGAGAAAGTTTTGAACTTTCTTCAGGCTGTGGGAGGTATAAAGCTCTTCCAAAGAGAGGACAGGGCAACCAATGATCTTCTGAACAATGACGTTAACCCTCTGAAGTACTTTCCTATCTACCACTGTGCAATTGGCAAACCATACCAAGGTGCAGTAAGTTAAGATACTCTCTATGCTGTAGTAATAGAAGGTCACTGGAGTTTTTCATTCAGTAATAATAAATAATAATAAATAACTCTACTTATAGACTTTACTTATAGAATGCTGTAAGACAATGTTTAGGTTTAACCAACAAACTGATACAACAGCCACCCAATTTTGTATTAGCCTAGTTCACTAGTACAGATCCAGTATACTTAATCCTTTTAGAGAATTAACAGTTCCTTATCCTATTCACTAAACTTCAACTCTTACCTTTCCCAACAAGCATAGAAAATGGCCGAGTTGTCCATGTTTTCAAAGGTTTTTTTTTCCTAAATGGGACATTTATCAACAATGGTGATGTCTCTGCATGCATCTCCTTGGTGTCTTATTTGATTGCCACTCCTTTCTATTTTTTATTCTTCTTGAATGTTTACAGCAACCTTATTTTCCCCCTGAAACTTATAAAAAAAAACATCCAGTATTTAAGACTGGTTCTGATGTTCTACTTTATTTTCATACCATGGGTCAACACTTACTATAGTATTTTTTTCCTTCTTAGAGTGAGTTGAACTGACCCCTTGAAATAAGGAAATCAGTAAGAACTTGACAAGATGTTAATATATGCCAGGTGCAGGGAGGAAGTCTGTAAATGTAGAATTCTATGTTTTGTTTTCCATGTGAACAAGAATATTTTTTCATGTCTAACAGAGAAAAGCAATCTCTCTCTCTCTCTCTCTCTCTCTCTCTCTCTCTCTCTCTCTCTCTCTCTCTCTCTCTTTCTCTCTTTCTCTCTTTCTCTCTCTCCCCCTCCTTCCCTCTCTCTCTCCTTCCCTGCTGTATATTTCAGTGTGAAGGGCAGATTTTCATTTAGGGCAGAAGAATCTTATTTTATCTTGCAAGTGGGAATAAAAATTGAGAGAAAGTATTGTTAAAGTGGCAAAGAGTCACATTTCTGATTAATGCCTATTTGCCTTGGAGATTTAAAACCACATGTGATGTCAAAAGCTTCCCAAAACTAACAGTCTAAGATAGACAAGTGATGCATAAAATGATCATGATGATTTTAGCCATTATCAGCCATTATGTTTTAAATCTAGCCACAGGCAAGGTACTTTGTAATGCAATAATATTTCCAAAGTCTGATACAAACTGGCTCGGTTTGAAACTTTTGAAACTCTAAACCAAGTTACATGACAGCTTTCACACTTTCCTAATGTGTGGGAACTATTGAGAGGAGACATGTTGGAGAGTATGTATTTAAATATATCTTTAACTAATGTGGGAACCAGAGGTTGGTTGATTGGTTATCTGTCTTTAATTGATTAATAGTTAAAAAATTAAATGCATTCACTGGAAGTAATTGCAATTATGCAATTATGATCAGTGTGATTGATTGTAAAGGAATGAAACCTATAACTACTGAGCCATAAAATATAACTATTTATATATCTTCAAAGCTGCAGCTCTGAATCATTTCTGAAGTATTAATAGAAGTATAAGATAACACAACTTTTGAATAAATAAGATGTATTAACCACAACAGAAGGAAAGGGTATTGTTACTATTTCTCTTTTCATCCCCCTTTACAGTTGCCTACCAGTACTAACAAAAGCAATCAATTATTTCCTAGGTGTTATTACCAATCAAATCTTGAAACTGAATAGAAGAGTATAAATTCTGTTTCAGCAAGAAGGTTAAGAAGGTTTCTTCTTAACCTTCTTGTATAAAATAATTTGAAGAGAAACTATAGTTCCACAACAATTCTTTTCACACAACCCACAGCTGCAAAAAAGCTATTGTTAGCGTGTGAGGATAGTCCCGTTTAGGCCTCACCAAGACAGATAGCTAAACTCCAGAGCACAAGTTGGCACAAATTTCTTCTTTTATGAAAGCTGATTTTTATTCTGCCTCAATAGTAAACCAGATACTGGTGAGTACATAGCAGTAGTACAGTACAGTACTGGTGAGTGGTTCTGTTTTAATATAGGAATTTTTTTAAAAAAAGTTGAACTGCTGGATTTCCTGCCTGAGAATGGGGAATTGTAATCACTGTTCTTTCTAATGTGACCAGTTCTGACTGAGGCCTAGATTGGCATGTTTAGCACTCTGTCAAAACCTGATTTGTAGAATGGGGAGAATCAATCCATTTCTTATGCTTCATTGAAAACCCCTACTCATCCACTGATCAACCAAACCAGACACTGCAGCCTCCTTCTTACCAAAAAATTGATACACAATTATCTTTTTCAGTTGCTGTCTCACTCTGTTTTGTTCACTTTCCCACTTATTTATCTTTCAATCTTTCTTTCTCACCCTTCTCTCATGGTCTCCCAAACTCTCCATTTATTGCTTTATTCCATCTTTCTATTAAGCCCATGTCACACTGAACCAACAGATGCAAAGAGGATGTAAAACGAACAAAAAAGCTTGCCATCCGTCGGAAAATACGATGCATCCATTGTGTACTCACTGTGTACGTCTTTCATACGCTCTATCCATCAAACATCTGTCTCCTGATATTTCATCCGCTCAAAAAGTTTTGAGCTGCACAAAACTTTTTGAGCGGATGAACTTTCCGCCGCGTACATCTGCAACACATATGGGCAACAAACGTTCTAAGTCCCTTGTCATCCATTACATGTCCAAAGTATCCTCTCGGCATCCTCTGGCCATCTGCGCAACTCACATCCACTCCAGCGGAAAGCGGAAAGAGGGAGGAAGCGAAAGGTATGTGGAACGTCCACACAGCGTTAGTGGCACGGACATAGAAAGGATGTAAGTGGATGCATATCATATATAAAGCATTGAAAAGGACAAAATGTTCATATATGGGATGTATCTCAGATATTATGGATGTCTGGAGGATGTCTAGAGTATGTGGAAGGACACCTAGCGGAAAACCAACATTTCCTATAAAAACGGGGAGGAAATCACCTGGATCTCACTATCAATCCAGCAGCCCTGGTGTGCAGACCTCTTCAGCCTTGCTCTTGCTCTTCAACATCATCCATTGATCTCCACCATGGATCATCGCACACTCCTTTTGGTAGCCACCATCATTCAACACCAGAAACAAGCCCTCTTCAGACTGTTTCACCTTTTCTATGCAAGGGGAAGAAGGAGACGTCCAAGAGCCCTCTGGGTCCAAAGATGAATCGGGAGAAGAGTGGAGTTTGGACTCTATGACAAGCTGATGGTGGAGCTGAGGAATGAAGACCCTCGTGCATTCCAGCACTTCATGAGGATGCCACCAGCCATGTTTGTTGAAGTTGTGGAGTGGCTGAGACCCAGGTTGACCAAGCAGAGCACCAACTTCCGTCCAAGCCTGAACCCTGGATTTGAAGGTGGCACTGACTCTGCGCCACCTGGCCTCTGGGACCACATACAGAAACATGCCTGGAGGGTGCCACACAACACCATCAGCATTGTGGTCAGAGAGGTGGTGCAGGCCATCATCGAAGAATACCTGGAGGAGCTCCTCCAGTGTCCCACCACTGAAGAAGTCTGGAGGAAAGTTGCAGAGCAGTGGTATCAGAGGTGGAATTTGCCCCACACCGTTGGAGCCATAGATGGGAAGCACGTGGCTTGCAAAGCTACAGCCAATTCAAGGTCCAATTATCTCAACTACAAGGGCTTCTTCAGTATCATCCTCTTTGCCATGGTTGATGCTGACTACAAGTTCAGGTACATTGATGCTTCAGGAAACGGGTCAGCTTCAGATGCCCAGGTATACAATGCCAGTGACCTCAAGGGTGGGCTGGAATGCAATCTCATCATGGGTTTCCCAGATCCAGACCCCCTGCCCAACGACACGCAAGATGTGCCCTACTTCATCGTGGGTGGTGATGCCTTCTCCCTCAGAACCTACCTCATGAAGCCCTACACTTCCAGATACCTCACCCGTGAAGAGAGGATCTTCAACTACAGGCTGTCCAGGGAAAGACGGTGGTGGAGAACACCTTTGGCATCCTGGCCAACAAGTTTCAGGTGCTTCTCACCACCATGCAGCATAGCCCACAGACCGTGAGGAGCATCGTGGAAGCTTGCTCCATCCTGCACAATCTCATGCGCACCTGCTACCTGGTGTTGCAGAACAGGCTTGTGGACCGTCAACAAGGGAATGGGGACATGGAGCCTGGTGAATGGAGGCAAGGATTAAATCTGATAGACACTGTGGATGTGCAAGGCCCCAACAGAGCTTCATGTGAAGGGAATAAGCAGCGCAACCTAATGAGACACTGGTGAAACTCCCCAACTGGAGCAGTGGAGCGGCAAGACAGGATGATAGATACTTAATGGATGCTTCCTTGAGCCTGTCTCACAACACTGATGAGATTGTGCCATGTATGTTGAGTGACCTTACAATGAATAGGGCATTAATAAAGAGTTTTGTTTGTGTTGAAATGTGTTCATCAATGATTAAATTGTTATTGATAAAAAAGGGCCATATGTGTGGCAGCTGGGAAGGTGGACCACAAAGTCCCACTATGCTTGCACTGGAGGATTATCTATCCCACAACTATCCTTATCCCACAGCTATCCTTACCCATCCCACAGCTATCATTACCCATCCCACAGTTATCATTACCCATCCCACAGCTATCCATCCCACAGCTATCCTTACCCATCCCACAAGCATGCAAAGGCTTAACCCTTTTTTCAAAGTTTTCCCCAACACTTTATTAAGTAAAAAAAATGAACCAAGTGTGTGAAGCAAAGATAACCTTTATTAATAACAAATTGTATGACTATTAAAAAGCAAAATGACCCAAGTAAAGTGTCTTAAAGCAAAGATAAGGTGAACAGGTAACAACTCAGTCTCTGGCACTCTTCTCAGTCACTCTGAGGCGTGCTCATGGTCTCAGATGTAAAGGGGCCAGGGACTGTGGAGGTGGATGTTGCTGGAGTGCTGGTCTGAGGCTCCATTGGGGTGCCTGGCCCCAATAGTACAACAGGAGATGGTGTGTGCAGAAAGCTCTCAGAGAGCTGACTCAGTCCCGTGAGGTTGAGAGGCACTTCCACAAGGACCTGGGATGTGAGGCCCAAGACTGATGACAGATGTTCTGAGGAAGGGCTTGGCTGTGGGGTGGAGGAAGGAGGAGTGTAGTGGGGCTGTCTGGTCTGCAGCTGGGTCATCTGAGGCGTCTGTGGCATCTGTGGTATCTGAGGAACCTGGGTCTGGACTGGGAAGGGCTGCCTCTGCTATGGGGAGTCCCGGTAGTGGTAGGCTTGGTAGGCAAGGGGCTGTTGAAATCCGTGGAAGGGCTGTGACATCGCCTGGGGTGGAGGAGCAGACCTGGAGTGGGTAGCAGCAGGTTCAGCTGGGCCTGGAGGGTGGTGCAGAAGAGCTGTGATCCTCTCCTTCATCGCCTGGTACTGGGCCTTGGGCATGTCCATGAGGGTCTGTCTCACGTACGTGATGAAGGGATTGCGGTTGGAGGATGGTATGTCAAAGTGGACCAGCTGAGAGAGGAGATCTGTGCTGGCTTTGATTGTGTCCCTGATCGCCAAGAGGACAGTGTGGCTCTGTCCCTCTGGTCTGCCTCTCTGCCTGCTTTCTGTGGAGATGGAGCTGGGGGTGGGGGTGGTTTGGTCTCTGGTGGCTGCTTCTTCTTGCTCCATCTGAGACAGGGGATCCTCCACGTCCTCTAGCACGGGGAATGCAGCTGTTGGGGGGGTCTCTGTCATGGGGCCCTTCAAAGACACCTGCCTGGACACTGTAGCTGTCTCCTGGCTGGAAGAGGAGTGGCTCTCTGTGGGATGTCTGAGGGAGAGGGTTGACAGAGGGGCTGCTCCTCAGTGGTGGACCTCACCCTCCAGGAAGCTGCACTTGGCCATGACGTACATCACCCGGTCAGTGAGCTTGACAGCGGCCTGCCCGGATTTCTTCAGGTGCAGCTTGCCATACCAGGTGTGCATATGCTTCCACCACCCCAGGAGTACAACAGCAGTATAGCCCAGGCTCTCCACCTTCTCTCTCCACATTGCTTGATTCCTCTTGGTGTTGCAATATAGCCTGTGGCCCTTCCTCCACAGGTACTCATTCTCCCTCAGCCATTCCAGCACCTCCTCCTCATGCTCCTCGGAAATGGAGTACTGTTTCCTCTCCCCCTTCTCCTTGCCTTGCCTCTTCCTCCCTCTGGCAGGGGCTTCAGGGCCTTCAGCAGCAGGGCTTTGAGGGCCTTGGGGCTGGTCCACCACAGCAGCAGCAGCAGGAGAAGCACGAGCAGCAGCAGCACCAGAAGCAGGAGAAGCACCACCAGCAGCAGCAGCAGCAGCAGGAGAAGCACCAGCAGCACCAGCAGCACCAGCAGCACCAGCAGGAGAAGCACCAGCAACACTAGGAGCACCAGCAGCACCAGCAGCAGCACCAGCAGCTTCAGAGACAGTGCCGGGGGTGGGATGGTGGTTCTGTCCTTCTTGCCAAGGCTGGCAGGAATAGGCACAGGCTTCCTCTTCTTCCCCATGGTGTTCTCTCAAGATGTCTCTGGCAGCAGGTCTTTCCTCTGAATGGTGACCTGCTTGCAAGCTGCATCCTTTTATATCCACGGAGCTTACGCAATTCATCCTCCTCGCATGCACAATGAACGCTTTGCATCCGGTAGCCATCTGCTATGCATTCTATAGGCATCCGTGATGCATCTGCATCATCCGCTATGTATCCGCTATGCATCCACTCCTTCCACTATGCATCCGCTTCGCTGTTCTCCCATGGAAGCCCTGCAGATGTGTCATCCGCTTCCATCCACTTCCATCTGCTAGGCTTCCTACGAACATCCGCTTTACATCCCCGCTACATCTTCCCCAAGTCCGTTCCTTTCCATTGTTGTCTGCTCTGTTTATACAAATTTAGGGCACTTTTGAGAGCGGATAACAGCCGATGAAAAATTTGCTCATCCGCTGTGTCCTTTTTACATACGTTTTGCATCCGTCGGCCAGTGTGACCTAGCCTTTACCTACCTGCTCCATCCTTCCTTTCTTCATTTCCTACTTGCTTGCCCATCATTGCATTCCTTCCACTGCATTATTTATGTGCTTGCTCTCTTTCTGCTTAATCTCCTTCTCTTTGATTGTTACAGATTCTTTGGGTCACTATCTCTTTTTTCTCCTAGGTTTGTCCTTCTCTTTGTGACATGGTGGCCTAGTGGTGAAGATATTCACCTTCCATTGAGAAGGTTGGGAGAATTCAATCCTAGATAGCAGCAGATGTTCCTCTCCTAGAGCACAAAGAAAAAAAATATCTGTTGTGAATTCTGCATGGTGGCAGGAAGGGCATCCTGCCAGAAAATGCTTAGCTCCATCCAGTTGCCCTGACTCCATCCCACATAGAGATCACAAGGTCATAAAAAATAGGTTGTCTTTCTCTCACTCCTATGCTCTTTCACAATCTTTTCATATTTCTTGCTTGTCCTTTCTCTCCATGGGAACTATTGGGAGGTTCTGATGAGTTGTTTCTTCCACTTCAACCAGTGCTCCACCATGCAAGCTGTTTGTCAGTCTGGAAATTCATCTACTCATGTAGATCTTCTTTGCCTGATCTATCCTGATTAAGCTGAGGACCATCCCAAAGAGTGGTACCTAGATATGTATGCTTTTATTCGTTTATTCCTTCGATTTTTAAGGCTACCTGATTCAACAATTGAATTAGTGGTTTGTGAGGATAAGATATTATTTTTTCAGCCTGAAGTATGTATAAAATGTCCTATGTGAAAAGCAAATAGAAATGTATTTGAGGCTTTGGAAATGCATTCTTTTCTCTGGGTATTTTGATCCTGCATTTTACCATTTATTTCCTGCATCAGATCCTAACTGATATTTCCTAAAACCCCAATCCTTAAAGACCTGTTTCCATTTACACATTCTCACCTTCTTTTAAACCTTGGTTCTTAGGTAAAAGCTGGGGACATTAAATCAGCCTGGCATCAATTTTACTCAAGGTGTTCAAAGCAAAATATCACACAGCATCAAAGTAACTATATTTTGGGTATAGTTTGTAGCTTTGTTACAAAGTAAAATGACTTGGTTTTTTTTATTTTTAAACACAGTAAAACTTTAACCAATAAATCACTGGCCTGGAACATTATTGTAATCTGCAAATCAAAAATCCTTTCACTTATAGTATTTATACTAACATTAAAACTGGGATTCAGGATACACAATGCCTGTTGTTTTTATTATTTCCCTACTAAATGTTACATGTAAAATTGAAAGTGCAGTGCATTGTTTAGATGGTATTATCTGCAAATGACATTTAATTTGTATAATTACTAATGGGTCAGAAATATTTTCCCATCTATTCAATAGAAATCTAAAGCATTGGTCAGTTCTAGATACTTTTAAGATCCTTTTAAATTTCCTGATCATTTTCATAACAATCTTATAAAGCAGACTATGGGCTTACCCCATAGTTCCACCAGGATCCTCATGGCCTGGTTACCATTAGTATTCTCACAATAAAGCCTCCATTTCAGTGTTAACCTGTTGCTGAACCAGGCAAGACAGATTGGAGTGATTCAGCAGGAAACTGATGTTTTCCATTGAAAAATGCAATAGAATTCCCTATGCAAATATTCTGATTAGCATGGAAAAGAAGATTGATAGAGACTGGCAATTTGCAGGGCTCCATTTAGAACTTTTTATTCAGCCACTGGACTCTTTGTCTTCCTGGCCATTTCTATGGTGGCTGCCAGAAAGGATAGACCCTCATCTGGCAAACAATTGTTCCTTTTCTTCTTTTACTCTGAGGATAATAGCTACCATTCCTAGTTCCTACAACAATTCCCAGCCTGACATAGGACTTCTCCAAAAGATATTTGTGTTGAGAGAGCAAAAATCATGAGCAAACTTTTCACAGCTCTTTAGCTCCTGTGCATCAATCACTCATATGACAGAGGAAGGAAAGTTCTCTACCCTTCTTCACTCCATTAAACCAGAACTCCAGTCCAAATGATGAAAGAAAGAAAAAAGACCCATGTCTTTGCTTTCCCTGCCTTTAAATTTCAGCACTTGCATGAAAAGTGGTGCACATTTCTCAACCCACAAGAACTAATTACTGCACAGAAAATAGCATGCCTTATTTTTTGTGAAGGCAGCAAATTTACTGGCCACACTACAAAGCTATAATAAAAGTACTGTTGTTTGTACAATGGTTTAGAAATGTTTTCCTTCCATCATGGTTGGGGAGGTAGGGAAGAGTCCTACTCCTAGACAGCATATGATGCCACTTAATGATTTCAGGGTCGTATATACTTGGCTTTTCTCCTTTTGATACCATGTTCTCTTTAACTACACAAAGGCTCAAAATCAAGATGGGCAATAGGTCCTTCTGATTGTGTACTTCACTTTTTAAGATCTTGCAGAAAAGTTCATAAGCAGTAAGTACATAAGGATTTATCTGAATCAGAATGTGATTCAGAATCATAATGTGATCTGACCCTGTCCAGAAGTTTCAGAACAGCATCACAAGCATCTCTCACGATTATCCATCCTGGATGTCAGTTTGGAGATCCATCACATTGGAAGATATCACATTGTAATATCTTGTATACTGCAAGATATTACATTGAACTAGTAGGAAGGAAAGGCTGAGCCTTCCAAATCCGATTCACTTTTCTATTACAAATGTTAGGGATAACATTGTTCACCCTAACTGTTTTAGGTGAAATACTAACTATGAATCATAGTTAGTGTATGCAGCTTTAACTGTAAAATAGCAATTGTGGGTGTGGTTATGAAAACCATATAAAAGTAGCAAGGCTACAGCTTGCTCTCTCTCTCTCTGGCTTTGATGATCCCTGATTACTGCTTGGAAGCAAGACTGCATTGCTCGAACGGGAGAGACAACAACAGACTGATTTATTTGAACTGACAATAGGATATTCTACATGGACTTTGCTAACTGAATATCCCTGAATGGACTGACTACATGGTAAATGAATATTGGACTGTTTTTGACTATGCAATAAACTTATACTGGAATAAAATATATTCTTGATAGCACAAGCGTATCTGTTATTTTTACTGTATGTTAATAAACATACAAGCTGAGCTCACTCATTTATCTGTGTGCCTATCTGACTAACGCTGCACATTCTGTTTAGCTTGTTTACCTAACCCTGGTTGGGGAACCCAGGCTTAACAACAAATTTGTGTTCAGTATTGCAATTTGCTGTGGCATATTGCTGCAATGAAACAAACAAAATATTTAAAAGCTATGATATTCGTATAGTTACTTACAAAGCACATTTAAATAATATTAAAGTAAGCAAAATATCTATGATGACCTGAGGTGTGGCACAAAAGCATCATAGTCAGATAATCAATAAGAGTTCCTTTGTTATCTCCAACTTTTCCCCAATGTCCAGGTTACCTTCTGATTGGAGAAAATCTCTCCCAGAAGCAGCCTTTGACTGCAGAAAAGTAAGTCCAAAACAGGGTATACACAAACTGTAACTTAAAGTCCAAAAAGCCAAACTGAAATAATTAGTTTGGCAGGGCAGGAACAAGAATTTCAGACTTGAAAACATGGCAAAACTCACACCTGGGAGGACACCAGGAACACAGATAAGCCACGACATCACAAGATAAAGTCACATTTGCTCCCAACATCCTGCTGCACACAGCTTGCCTTTTTAATAAACTGTTCCCAGCTGTGAATAGTTGTAGCTAATGAGGGGAATCAGGGCCCTTTCCTCCCCCATAAGCCATGCAACCCACATTGTTCTCTTCTCTGTTCCTCCCTGCGTGTGCCCTAGGTTGAAAAGGGCGTGGGCCTAGATCTTTCTCTGAATTCCCTCTCCCTTGTTCTACCTCTTCCCTGCTCTGCCCAGCTGGACTTTGCCCTTCCCCAGTTTCCTCCACAGCCAGTGAAGCACCACTCCTACTCCTTGTCAGCTGTTTGGCTTCCTCCTCGGATTCAGATTCCGAAAGGGGCATGAATATTTTTACAATCCTCAAAGCTTGTCACAACTTTTGAGCATCCCTAATGTTTAGAAATTGAAAGTTGAAAAATGCTGTAACTAATCCCAACAAAGGTTCCTGATTAGGGTTGGCCAAAAAGCACATCATGGTTGGGGTAACTGTTCTAATTCCATGTCTTGTTTTGCACTGGAAGAAAGTGAGACCAGAGCCAGGTTGGTCTATCGGTTAAGACATCTAGACTATAAACTAGGAGACTGTGAATTGTAGTTCCAAGTTAGACATGAAAACAGACTGGGTAACTAGGGTCAGTCACTCACTTTCAACCCAGCTATGTCACAGGGTTGTTGTGGGAAAAATAAAGAAGTATTTAGATATTTTTCCTGCCTTGAGTTATTTATGAAAATAATAAAGACAGCATACAGCTTTTGTTCCTGTCACATTAAAGACTCCCACATTGCAATTCTTCAAACTCCACTTTGTCAGTGCAGGTACTGTTTATTTAGAAATAAACAGGATTGACTTGTTATACAGCAATTTCATAAATTCCTATGATGCGCTTTAATCTTTCACCCAGCGGAACATTTTTTTCTGAGTCAACATTTGGTTCAGAACTAACATTTTAATAATACATAAGATTTTTTGATATGTCTGAAAATACATTTTTTTAAAAAAAGTTTTAAATAGTTTTGTCTTAAGTTATTTTTCAAAGCCTACTAAATAGCTGAAATTTCTTTCCATACTAACCAAAAGTATAATGTTGAGGCTAGTACTGAATTATACACAGTGACATTTTCACAGCCATCATTAGGTTACTGGCACAAAAAAATAGAACAATTATAAGAATAATGATGCTTTCCTTTACCTTGTGGTGTCATGGCATAAGAATAAATTAAAAGATAGGTAAGTGAGCCTGCCACTTTTCTCAATTATCCAATGAAATATTAACTGCCAAGGAAAAGTCTTTCTTTCTTTCTTTCTTTCTTTCTTTCTTTCTTTCTTTCTTTCT
>BLBF01000052.1:15938417-15960498 GCA_015471245.1 Laticauda colubrina | reverse complement strand
CTTTCTTTCTTTCTTTCTTTCTTTCTTTCTTTCTTTCTTTCTTTCTTTCTTTCTTTCTTTCTTTCTTTCTTTCTTTTTTTTGAAAATTTTATTGATTTTTAAAAACAAACATAAACAAACAAAACATAGAACATAAAAACCTAAAACATCTTTTTTCAAAGCATCCTGATTCTGGATTATATCTCTTCGTACAGACACAAATTCAAGTTTATGCTCATTTTTATATAGCATTCCATATCTTGATACCATTCTACATTTTCTATCGAGCTTCTCTCCTCTTTTAATTTTCTTAATTTTATTTTATTTATTTCATTTCAATTCAAATCATTGTACTTATATTCTTTGTCCTGTTTCAGCTGTCTATTATCTTCTCTCATTAAAATTAACAAACATAAACAAACAAAACATAAAACATAAAAAACATAAAACATCTTTTTTGAAAGCAGCCTAATCACAGGTTACATCTCTTCGTACAGACACAAATTCAAGTTCATGCTCATTTTTATATACCATTCCATATCTTGTTACCATTCTACATTTTCTATCTAACTTCTCTCCTTTTTTAATTTTCTTAATTTTATTTTATTTATTTTGTCTCAATTCAAATAATTGTACTTATATTCTTTGTCTGTCCTGTTTCAACTGTCTATTATCTTCTCTCCTGTAATCACGAATTGGTGTATGACGCCTTTATATCTTTCCCCTAAAGTTACAACACTTAATATAATACATAACTTTGTTTCGGATTCTGCTTGGTACATTCTAAAACTACACAGTACATTTTTTAAAAAAGAAAAAAAATATAAATATATAATGTAATTAAAACAACAATCCAGACCAATTCAATTCTATCATTAATAATAATATTCATTTAAATCTTAGACATTTTTCACATTACTTTTCAAATAGATATCATACTTCTATGGGAACACTTATAAACTTTCCATAGTTGCTTCCCCCCCCCCAGTTCACTTATATTTTGTAAAACATTGAATAGTTAAAATGTTCCCATTCCTTCCTAATTCAATTCTCTCATTTATTTCATTTCCTTTTTTTTATTCACAAAAGTTTCACTGAATTACACTGACTATTTTAGCCCACTTTTTAATCATATGTTATTTCCAATTTTCTAACATTATTTCTAATGTAAATATAACAATACAATCTTATGTACCTTTACAGAATCCCTTTTTCAATTAAATTTTCACCCATTATCTCTGAATAAGTCCTGTTTCTTTCCATCTTGCTCCAAACCTTTGCAACTTCTCTTCCCTTCCTTCTTTTCTCTCCCCTTTTTATCCCCTTGTCTCTCCACCTCCATTTACCTCTTCTGTGTTCCCCTTTTCTGTTGCTTTCCAACATTATATCAACTTCTTACATTATTTTCCCCTTTTTTGGCTGTTTTTTTAAATCTTAAATTCTCCATTCTCTTTCCCCCCTTTCCTCTTTCTTCCCCGGATAGAGTTACCTGTCCCTTAAAGATGGCTTCTTCTTTATTCCACTTTTCTAGTTGTGCAATCCTTTCTTGTTGTTTCTCATAGATGCAGATTGCCATTTCTAAAAATTGAAAAATGGAGCCAAAAGAGTCCTTCCCTTCTTGTGCCTCTTCTTTATAATTTTTAGATTCCATTTTCAGTTCATCCAGAAGTGATGCCATTGTAGAGTTTTCTTAAACAACCACCCAAATTGTTTTTAGTCATTGAAATATAATTTCCAAAGATTCCAATGTCACCAAGCAGTCTAAATACACACAAGCTGTTCCTTTTAATACTTTCTTCTTTTTTCACTTTCTCTTCCTGGGGTTACTATTTAGTTGCAGAGTTCCATTTAAAATGTATCTTTTAGAAGTCTTATTTAAATTCAACTTTTAGATATTTTCAGTTCCATGCAGACTCCTCCTTCCAAATCCTGCCCTTATTCTTTTCCTCTCCCTTCCCTCTTATAACAACAACAACAAAAAAGAATCTTTTTAGTGTTCAGAAATCTTTCTTATTCCCTTGGCATTTAATTATATTTCCAGTTTAATTACCTATTGGTGCCAAAGTGGATTTTTCTGATTTCTCATTCAGCTCTCTTCACTGTCAATGTAGGGAAGGAGAGTGAAGGGGGAAAAAAAAACTTTCCCTTTTAACTTTGATTTGCTGCTTCTGACTCTTCTTTGGGAGCAATGGATCTTTTATAAAAATTAAATTCCAGGATACTTTGGTTGTTACTTGTTGTCCCGGTCAGCCAAAACTTTCACTTCTTAACTTCCTCCTGCACTTTCTTTTCCAGTTGAATGCTTCTTTGAGACGGCCATTTCTGACCGCCACTCTTACCGCCTTTGGGAAAGGGAATTTAGCCAGTTGAGGAGGAGAGATGCGGCTCCCCTCAATCCTGCTGGGGCTCTCCTGTCTTTGCCACCTCTACGGTGTTTTAGCCCTGAAGTCAGCTGGCTCGGGGTGCTCCAACGGTGAGCCCAGGCAGAAACCGTGCACGATCGCAGATTCCTGCCTACCGCCAAAGCCCTGAAAACCGGAAGTCCTTGAGGCTTGGCTTTCTTAAAGGGGAAGGGTTGTTTTAAGATTTTTACATGCTGTTGGGAGGAAATACTTCCCTGGACAATCAGCACTTTCAAAAAATAATTGAATAATGAAGCAAAACTTTTAGTGACAGGGAACCAAGATGAGTGACATTCAGCAAGTCTTCTTGGCTAGCTAGACAGATTAACATTCAAATGTGAGTTCACATGCCCTTTCTGAGTTTTGGTCTAAAACTGTTTTTTGGTGAAGGTTAATTCTGTGCTTGGTGAAATTTAATCCTGTGTTTATTGATGGGATAATTTTTTTCTATTCAGCTTCAACTAGCAACAGTTACTGTTGTGATTTAATTATTTGTATTGTGTTTCAATTTGTTCTTGCCTCTTGGTTTTTTTTTTTCTATTTGGGGAGGGGGTCTTCCTTCACTGCTTTAATACTATCTGGCATTGTCCTTTTGGGGTATACATCAAAGAAGAAGGATGCAAACTTGGCACTTATTTTTTTTACTGCCTTTCTGGGGGCATGTAACCTTTCCTTAAATCTGGGTGATTTCCTTAGGATTTCTTGTGAGGTGAGTGAGACCAGCTGGTATTTTAAAGTGTTCAAATGGATCTAAGGATTGCTTTTCCTGGGTCTGCTTTTTCTGGAGAGCTTAAAGGACCTCTCCGCTAAAGGGTTTCATTTTATGACCAAGAGTTGACTGCTTGATAGTTATCACTGCATTTTAAATATTTTCATTCCTCAAGGTGATCTGGCATCCTGCCTGATTTGTAACTCCAGCTTGCAGGTATTTTTAATCTAATGATTGGTATTTAGGGCAGCTTTTTGCAAGCAAAGAAGCTTTTTGTATTTTTGTACAGGTAATCCTTGACTTACAACAGTTCATTTAGTGACAAAGTTACAACAGCACTGAAAAAAGTGACTTATGATCATTTTTCATATGACCGTTGCAGCATTTTTTTCATTTATGACCATTGCAGCATTCCCACTGTCATGAGAGGTCAGGCAAGGAGATGCGCGCCTTGACATGAGTGATATCGAGTTGGCCATGCCCAGCCCTCTGCAGCCCTCCTCGTAGCTTCTCGTAGCTGCCTGGGCCTTGCCCTGCCCTTTCCAGGGCTCCCCAGGCCTTAGAAACTTGCTAAGCAACTGGCCATGAAGTGAGGGCCTGGTTATTCAGTGAGCACCACTTGCATTTGATTTGCCTGTCACCTGGCCATCTCTCCAGGACTCCCCAGGCCTTGGAAACTGGCAAAAACACTTGCTAAGTAACTGGCCATTAAGTGTGACCTGGTCATTAAGTGAGGAACACTTACATTTGGTTTTCTAGTCACTTGGCCACCTACCTGGGCCTCACCCTGCCCTCTCGAGGGCTCCTCAGGCCTTGGAAATTGTCATTGCATTTGGTTTGCCAATCACATGACCACCTGCCCATGACCACCCCAGTCACATGACCATCTATCCACTCCCACCCCAGTCACATGACCACTGAGAAACACCCACAAATTAGGCCACACCCACAGAACCAGTTGTTAAGAAATTTGAATCCCACCCCTGAGCAAAACTGTATGTATACATATATACACAGAGAAAGACACATGCACACACATTTGATCACTTTAATAACAACAGAAATGAACTAATTTATTGTATTAATAAACTATAAACTTGTGAACGAATCAGTGTTTCACAAAATTTTGCAACAAGACGACTTCATGTGATACATAAGCAAAATGAAGAATGTTTTGCTATATGCTTACAAGTTAACTGCAACTTCTTTGATCTTTTTTATTGACCTGGCCTTGACTAGAAGCATCCATTAAGAGGCTCTTGAAAGTAATCTTTAGGAAGAGGAACATAATATATTTTCCCTCTTGCTGTTACACTCAAAAGACCAGGAGACAGTAAACTGCAGGGATTATACATCAATAAATCTGTGAAATATAAATTGGTTCTTCAGGTTGAAAAAATGGCCAAATAGAAATGCTTATTTAACTCAACCCCAAAAAAAGGCTGCTCTCAAGGAAGTTATCAAGCAAACTCAGCATATAATATGAAAAACATAATTTGCCCTCTGCTACTTAAGGCTAGGTCCCACTGGCCAACAGATGCAAAACGTATGCATAAAGGACACAGTGGATGAGCAAAATTTCGGGAGTGGCTCCATCCATTGTCATCCACTCCAAAAAGTGGTGAAAATTTGCATAAACAGAATGGAAAAGAAAAGAAAAGAACGGAAAAGAACAGACGTGGGTAGTACGAAGTGGGAATGTTAAACAGATGTTCATAGGAAGCCTAGTGGATGACAGCGGATGGAAGCAGATGACACCTCCGAAGGGCTTCCAGGGGAGAATTGCGAAGCGGACGCATAGCGGAAGGGGCGGATGCATAGTGGATGACGCGGATGCAACACGGACGCCTATAGAAAGCAAAGCAGAGGCTGCACAGATGTATATCGGATGCAAAGCATTCACTGCACATGCAGGGAGTATGAATTGTGTCAGCTCCGTGGACATAAAAGGATGCAGCACGCATGCAGTCAGCATTCAGAGGAAAGACGTGCTGCCACATACATCTTGCAGGAACACCATGGTTTGTCAGTCAGGCAAGAAGAGGAAGCCCATGCCTACTCATTCAAAGCATGGCAAGAAGGACAGAACCAGTATCCCACCTCCTGGCACTGACTCTGAACCTGCTGCTGCTGGTGCTGCTGGTGCTGCTGGTGCTGCTGTGGTGAACCAGCTCCAAGGCCCTCAAAGCCCTGTTGCTGAAGGCCCTGCTGCTCAAGCCCCTGAAGGCCCTGCTGAAGCCCCTGCCAGAGGGAGGAAGAGACAAGGAAAGGAGAAGGAAGAGAGGAAACAGTACACCATTTCCGAGGACCATGAGGATGAGGTGCTGGAATGGCTGAGAGAGAACGAGTACCTCTGGAGAAAGGGCACAGACTCTATCGTGACACCAAGAAGAAGCAGGCAGCTTGGAGAGACAAGGCAGAGAGCCTGGGTGACACTGCAGATGGTGGAATGGTGGAATGGTGGGATGGTGGAAGCACGTGCACACCTGGTATGGCAAGTTACACCTCAAGAAATCCTGGCAGGCCAGTGTCAAGCTCACTTACCGGGAGATGTACGTCATGGCCAAGTGCAGTTTCCTGGAGGGTGAGATCCATGACTGAGGAGCAGCCCCTCTGACACCCCTCTCCCTCAGACAGCCCACTGACAGCCAGTCCTCTTCCAGCCAGGAGACAGTTACCCTGTCCAGGCAGGTGTCTTCAGAGGGCCCCACGGCAGAGACCCCCCCCCCCGACAGCTACACTCCCCATGCTGGCAGACTTGGAGGATCCCTTGTCACAAATGGAGGAAGAAGCAGCAGCCACCAGAGACCAACCCACACCCACCCCCAGCTCCAGAGGATGCAGGCAGAGAGGCAGACTGGAGGGCCAGAACCAGTGTACTGTTGGAGATCAGGGACACAATGATGACCAGCACAGATCTTCTCTCTCAGCTGGTCCACTTGGACATACCATCCTCGGGCCGCCACATCTTCATCACCTAATTGAGCCACACAACCAGGAACCTTCCCAAGGCCCAGTACCAGGTGATGAAGGAGAAGATACAGCACTTCTGCACAACCCTCAAGGCCCAGCTGAAGCTACTCCTAACCACTCCAGGTCTGCTCCTCCACCCCAGGTGATGTCAAAGCCCTTCCACGGCTTTCAACAGCCCCTCACCTACCAAGGTTATGACTACCAGGACTTCCCACAACAAAAACAGACTTTCACATTCCAGGCTCAGGTTCATCGCACACCACATATGCCACACCTCGCCCAACTGCAGACCAGATAGCCCCACTACATTCCTCCTTCCTCCACCCCACAGCCAAGCCCGTCAATGGACAATCTGTCATCAGTCTTGTGCCTCACATCGCAGGCACTTGATGAAAGGCCTCTCCACCTCACGGGACTGAGTCAGCTCTCGGATAGCTTCCTGAACACACCATCTCCTGCTGTACTCTCGGGGCCAAGCACCCCAATGGCGCCTCATACCAGCACTCAAGCAACAGCCACCTCCACAGTTCACTTTATTTTTGCTTAAGACTTAACTTGGTTCATGTTGCTTTTTTAATAAAGTCATACAGTTTGCTTAAGAAAGTTAATAAAGGTTATCTTTGCTTAACATACTTAATTCAGTTTACTTGGTTCATTTTGCTTATTTAATAAAGTCATAAAGGTTACCTAAGAAAGTTAAGCCCATGTCACACTGCCCAATGGATGCAAAAAGGACACAACGGACGAGCAAAATGTTCCATCCATTGTTATCCGCTCTCAAAAGGGGCAAAAATTTACATAACCAGAGCTGATAAAACGGATGCGGGGAGGATGCAGGGCGGATGCAAAGTGGATGTGGAACGGAAGCCCAGCGGATGGAAGAAGATGGGAGCGGATGGCACATCCGCAGGGCTTCCGGGGGGCCTCAGCAAAGCGGACGCGGAACGGATACAGCGGATGCACAGTGGATGCACAGCGGATGCAGAGCAGAAGCCTAATGGATGCCTGGCGTTAATTGCGCATGCGGGGAGGATGCATTGCGTCAGCCCCGCGGATATAACGGAAGCAGATCGGAAGCAGGTCGCCATTCAGAGGAAAGACCTGCTGCCGGATGGATTGGCTGCCTTGCCAGCCCTGCCTGCATTTCTGCCTGCAAGCCTTGGTGCCAGCCTTGGTGCCAGCCTTGGTGCCAGCCTTGGTGCCAACCTTGGTGCCAGCCTGACTGCCAGCCTTGCTGCCAGACAGTCTGCCTTCCAGCCTTGCTGTCTGCCTGCCTCCCAGCCTTGGTGCCTACCTACTTGCCAGCCTTCCTGCCAGCCTTCCTGCCAGCCTTGCTGTCTGCCTGCCTGCAAGCCTTGGTGCCTGCCTGCCTGCCAGCCTTCCTGCCAGCCTTGGTTCCTGCCAGCCAGCAACCCCACAACCATGCGGAAGCACAGCAAGCCTCAGCCATCGGCTGCCAGCCCTTACAAGAGGGACAGGGCTACCATCCCCCCCCCGGCCCTCACTCTGGTTCTGCTGGGGCTTCTGCAGCACAGGCTCGCTCTTCTGGGGCTGGGGCTTCTACTGCCTCTGCTTCTGGAGGAGCTGATGAAAAGCACTCCAGCACCAGCCAACTCCACAGCACCTGCACCCTTCACCCTTGAGACTGAGCGACCAAGAGGAGTGCCAGAGACTCATTTTTGTTTTATAGCTTCTTGTTAATAAAGTCTATTTATGATTCACACACTTGCTTCATTTCTTTTTTGTAATAAAGACTTGGTGGAAACTTTTAGAAATGGTTTAAGCCTTTGCATGCTTGTGGGATGGGTAAGGATAGCTTTGGGATGGGTTAGGACAGCAGTGGGATAGATAAACCTCCAGTGCAAGCATAGTGGGACTGTGTGGTCCACCCTCCCAAGTGCCACACCTATGGCCCTTTATTATCAATAATAATGTAATAATTATCCACACATGTCAACATAAACACAACTCTTCATTAAACGCCCTGTTCATTGTAGGCCAACCAAACATCCATGTGATGAGACAGGCTGAAGGAAGCATCCATTAAGCATCTACCATCCTGTCTTGCCACTCCACTGCTCCAGCTGGGGAGTTGCACCAGTGTTTCAGGAGGTTGCGCTGCTTCTTCACGTGAGGCTCTGTTGGGGCCTTGCACATCCTCAGTGTCTACCAGGTTTTGCCCTTGCCTCCATTCCCCAGGCTCCATGTCCCCATTGCATTGTTGGAGGTCCACGAGCCTGTTCTGCAAGACTGGGTAGCGGGTGCGCATGAGATTGTGCAGGATGCAGCAAGCTTCCACGATCCTCCTCATGGTCTCTGGGCTATGCTGCATGTTGGTGAGAAGTACCTGGAACCTGTTGGCCAGGATGCCAAAGGCGTTCTCCACAACCCATCTTGCCCTGAACAGCCTGTAGTTGAAGATCCTCTCTTCACGGGTGAGGTATTTGGAGGTGTAGGGCTTCATGAGTTAGGTTGTGAAGGAGAAGGCGTCATCCCCCATGATGAAGTAGGGCACATCTTGCGTGTCGTTTGGCAGGAGTTCTGGATCTGGGAAGCCCACCATGAGGTTGCGTTCCAGCCCCTCCTTGAGGTCACTGGCGTTGTATACCTGGGCATCTGAAGATGACCCGTTGCCTGAAGCATCGTTGTACATGAACTTGTAGTCTGCATCAACCATGGCGAAGAGGATGATGCTGAAGAAGCCCTTGTAGTTGTGATAAGAGGACCCCGACTTGGCTGGAGCTTTGCAGGCCACGTGCTTGCCATCTTTGGCTCCAATGGTGTGGGGGAAGTTCCACCTCTGATACCACTGCTCTGCAAATTTCTTCCATCCTTCTTCAGTGGAGGGGTACTGGAGGAGCTCCTCCTTGTATTCTTCGATGATGGCCTGCACCACTTCTCTGACCACAATGCTGATGGTGTTGTTTGGCACCCTCCAACTGTACTGCATGCTCCTGTAGGTGGTCACGGATGCCAGGTGGCGCAGAGTGAGTGCCACTTTGAGCCCAGGTTCCAGGCTGGGCCGGAAGTTGGTGTTTATCTTGGTCAACCTGGGTGTCAGCCACTGCACAAGTTCGTCAAATATGCCTGGAGGTATCCTCATGAAGTTCTGGAACGCCCGAGTGTCTTCGCTCCTGAGCTCCACCATCAGCTTGTTGTACAGTCCATCCTCTGCTCTTCTCCCTATCCATCTTTGGACCCAGACTTTTTTTGGGTGCCTCCTTTTCTTCCTGTAGTAGAGTTCACAGAGCCTGTAGATGGTTTCGCACTGTTGCAGAAGGATGGTGGCTGCCGAAAGGATTTTGTCACAATCCACGGTGGACATGACTGGATGCTGTGGAAGAGGAGAGTCAGATGAAGGCTGCAGAGGTCTGCACAGCTTGGCTGCTGTTCTGAAAGTGAGATGCAGGCAAGTTGCTCCCCCTTTTTATAGGCAGTATAGGTGTCTCTGGGTCTCTGGGCTATGCTGCATGTTGGTGAGAAGTACCTAGAACCTGTTGGCCAGGGTGCCAAAGGCGTTCTCCACCACCTGTCTTGCCCTGGACAGCCTGTAGTTGAAGATCCTCTCTTCAAGGGTGAGGTATCTTGAACTGTATAGTTTCATGAGGTAGGTTCTGAGGGAGAAGACATCATCACCAATGATGAAGTCAGGCACATCTTTTGTGTCATTAGGTAGGGAGTCTGGATCTGGAAAACCCATGATGAGGTTGCATTCCAGCCCATCCTTGAGGTCACTTGCGTTGTATACCTGACCATCTGAAGCTGACCTGTTGCCTGAAGCATCGATGTACATGAACTTGTAGTCAGCATCAACCATGGCAAAGAGGATGATACCGAAGATGCCCTTGTAGTTGAAATAAGTGGACTCTGAGTTGGCTGTAGCTTTGCAGCCCACGTCTTCTCATATATGGCTCCACCTCTGATACAACTCTTCTGAAAATTTCCTCCAGCCTTGTTCAGTGGTGGAGCACCTGAGGAGCTCCTCCACATATTCTTCAATGATGGCCTGCACCACTTCTCTTACCACTTTGCTGATGCTGTTGTGTGGCACCCTCCACATGTACTGTATGTTTCTGTACGTGGTTCCAGAGTCCAGGTGCCACAGAGTCAGTGCCACCTTCAGTCCAGGGTCCAGGTTGGCATGGAAGTTGGTGCTTGTTTTGGTCAACCTGGGTCTTTAGACGCTCTACAATTTCGTCAAACATGGCTGGTGGCATCCTAATGAAGTGATGGAACGCACGAGGGTCTTCATTCCTCAGCTCCACCATCAACTGGTCATACATTCCAAACTCCATTCTTCTCATGATCCATCCTCCGACCCACACAGCTCTTGGAGGTCTCCTTCTTCTCCTTCTGTATAAAAGGTGAAACAGTCTGAACGGGTTTTGGTTCTGGTGATGAATGATTGCAGCTACCATATGGACTGTGTCATGATCCATGGTGGAGAACAATTGATGATGTGGAAGACCAAGACCAACGGTGAAGAGGTCTGTACACCACGGCTGCTGGACTGATAGTGAGATTCAGGAAATTTCCTCCCCCTTTTTATAGGAAATATTTCTAGTCCGTTAGGTGTCCTTCTACATACTCTAGACATACTGCAGACATCCTAAATATCCGAGATATATCCCAGATACAAATGTTTTGTCCATTTTGAATACTTTTCTATGAGATGCATATGCTTACATCCTTTCTATTTCCGTGCTACTAGCACTGTGTCGAAATTCCGTGTACCTTTTGTTTCCTCCTTCTTTCCATTTTCAGCTGCAGCAGATGTGAGTTGAGGGGATGGCCAGAGGATGCAGAAAGCATACAGCAGATGTTTAATGGATGATAACAGACATAGAATGTTTGTTGTCCATATATGTCACGGATGTACATCTTATGCAGCGGAATGTTCATCCGCTCACAAAGTTTTGTGCAGCTCAAAACTTCTTGCACGGATGAAATCTCAGTGGATGGATGCTCCAGGGCTAGAGCGTATGAAACATGTATGCAGTGAGTACAAAACAGATGCATAGTGTTTTCCAATGGATGGAAACCTTTTTTAATGTTTTACAACCTCTTTGCATCCGTTAATGCAGTGGGACAGGAGCTTTAAAACATGAGAGAACAGTTTACAAAATCATGTGAATATTTTAAACAGGGAAGGATTTTTCTCAGGAAGATATACTTTTTTTTTCATCTTAATGACTTCTCTTATACCATAGAGCATGACAAATGTTAGAGAGTTTTATTTTCCATCCCTGTAAGGGTGGGGTTTTTTTTTTTTTTTTTGGTATTGTTAAATTAAGATGCATGGCTTTTTTGACTGTATTTCAGGTATGAATGATATTATAAAGTGTATATTTTAAAAAGATATATAATACAAAAGATTTTTAAAAATACCCACTGCAAATAATAGATTAAGAATGTTTAAGCCCATGTCACACTGAACCAACGGATTCAAAGAGGATGTAAAACGGACAAAAAACCTTGCCATCTGTTCGAAAACACGATGTACTCACTGCCTCCATTTTGCTTCCTCTCTATCCGTCCAGCATCCGTTTATTGACGTTTCATCCACTCCAAAAGTTTTGGGCTGCCTAAAACTTTTGCGCGGAAAATGTATACAGTTCGTCCATTCTGCATCTGCTACGCATCCGCTACGCATCCGTTATGCATCCGTTATGCATCCGCTATATCCGCTAGGCATCCGCTGCGCATCCGCGGAACTCCATCCGCCCGGACGCAGGGAGGAAGCGGAACGGATGCAGAACGGATGCAGAATGGATGCCTAGCGGATGCAGAATGGAAACAAAGTGTTTAAAATGGAAAAAATGTTCGCAGAGGGGACCTATCTCAGATATTAAGGATGTCTTGAGGATGCCTAGAGGATTCCTAGCGGAAAACCTATACTGCCTATAAAAAGGGGGAGCAACTCGCCTGCATCTCACTTTCAGAACAGGAGCCCAGCGGTGCAGACCTCTGCAGCCTTCATCTGCCTCTTGCTCTTCCACAGCATCCAGTCGTGTCCACCGTGGATTGTAACAAAGTCCTTTCGGCAGCCACCATCATTCTGCAACAGGGCGCAGCCATCTGCAGGCTCTGTGAACTCTACTGTGAGAAGAAAAGGAGCCATCCAAAAAGAGTCTGGATCCGAAGATGGTTCGCCAGAAGAGCAGAGGACGGACTGTACAACAAGCTGATGGTGGAGCTCAGGAACGAAGACACTCGGGCATTCCAGAACTTTATGAGGATGCCTCCAGCCATGTTTGACAAAGTTGTGCAGCGGCTGACACTCAGGTTGACCAAGGCAAACACCAGCTTCTGGCCCAGCCTGGAACCTGGGCTCAAGGTGGCACTCACTCTGCGCCACCTGGCCTCAGGGACCTCCTACAGGAGCATGCAGTACGGATGGAGGGTGCCACCCAACACCATCAGCATTGTGGTCAGAGAAGTGGTGCAGGCCATCATCGAAGAATACAAGGAGGAGCTCCTCCAGTACCCCTCCACTGAAGAAGGATGGAAGAAAGTTGCAGAGCAGTGGTATCAGAAGTGGGACTTCCCCCACACCGTTGGAGGCACAGATGGCAAGCACGTGGCCTGCAAAGCTCCAGTCAACTCGGGGTCCACTTATTTCAACTACAAGGGCTTCTTCAGCATCATCCTCTTCACCATGGTCGATGCTGACTACAAGTTCATGTACATCAATGCTTCAGGCAACGGCTCATCTTCAGATGCCCAGGTATACAACGCCAGTCACCTCAAGGAGGAGCTGGAAGGCAACCTCATCATGGGCTTCCCAGATCCAGAACTCCTGCCAAACGACACACAAGATGTGCCCTACTTCATTGTGGGGGATGACGCCTTCTCCCTCACAACCTACCTCATGAAGCCTTACACCTCCAGACTCCTCACCCATGAAGAGAGGATCTTCAACTACAGGCTGTCCAGGGCAAGGCGGGTGGTGGAGAACACCTTTGGCATCCTGAACAACAGGTTCCAGGTACTTCTCACCACCATGCAGCATTGCCCAGAGACCTTCAGGAGGATCATGGAAGCTTGCTGCATCCTGCACAATCTCATGCGCACCCGCTACCCAGTCTTGCAGAACAGGCTCATGGACCTCCAGCAAGGCAATGGGGACATGGAGCCTGGGGAATGGAGGCAAGGGCGAAACCTGATCGACACTCAGGATGTGCAAGGCCCCAACAGAGCCTCACATGAAGCAAAGAAGCAGCACAACCTCCTGAGACAATGTTGCAACTCCCCAGCTGGAGCAGTGGAGTGGCAAGACAGGATGGTAGATGCTTAATGGATGCTTCCTTGAGCCTGTCTCATCACACGGATGAGATTGGGCCATATGTTTGGTTGGCCTACAATGAACAGGGCATTTAATAAAGAGTTGTGTTCATGCTGACATGTGTGGATGATTGGTTACACTGTTATTGATAATAAAGGGCCATATGTGTGGCACCTGGGAGGGTGGACCATACAGTCTCACTATGCTTGCATTGGAGGTTTATCTATCCCACAGCTATTACCCATCCCACAGGTATCCCTGCCCATCCCACAGCTATCTCAACCCATCCCACAGCTATCTTAACCCATCCCACAAGCATACAAAGGCTTAAACCATTTCTAAAAGTTTCCAGAAAGAGTTTATTAAAAAAAAGAAATAAAGCAAGTGTGTGAATCAAAAATAGACTTTATTAACAACAAGCTATAAGACAAAAATGAGTCTCTGGCACTCCTCTTGGTCCCTCAGTCTCAGGGTGAAGGGTCCAGGTGCTGTGGAGGTGGATGGTGCTGGAGTGCTTGTCATCAGCTCCTCCAGAAGCAGAAGCAGCAGAACCCTCAGCCCCAGAAGAGCGAGCCCGTGGTGCAGAAGCCCCAGCAGAACCAGAGTGAGGGCCAGGGGGCGGGATGGTAGCCCTGTCCCTCTTGCCAGGGCTGGCAGCAGATGGCTGAGGCTTGCTGTGCTTCTGCATGGTTGTGGGGTTGCTGGCTGGCAGGGAGGCTGGCAGGAACCAAGGCTGGCAGGAAGGCTGGCAGGGAGGCAGGCACCAAGGCAGGCACCAAGGCTGGTAGGAAGGCTTGCAGGAAGGCTGGCACCAAGGCTGGCAGGGAGGCAGGCACCAAGCCTGGCAGAAAGGCTGGCAAGCAGGCAGGCACCAAGGCTGGCAGGCAAACATGAACCAAGGCTGGTAGGAAGGCAGGCAGCAAGGCTGGCAGGCAGACTGCCTGGCAGCAAGGCTTGCAGGCAGGCTGGCAGCAAGGCTGGCAGGGAGGCTTGCAGCAAGGCTGCTAGCAAGGCTGCCAGGCAGTCATGCAGGCAGGGCAGGCAAGGCAGTCGATGTGTCTGGCAGCAGGTCTTTCCTCTGAATTGCGACCTGCTTCCGAGCTGTTTCCGTTATATCCGCGGGGCTGACGCAATGCATCCTCCCCGCATGCGCAATTAACACCAGGCATCCATTAGGCTTCCGCTGTGCATCCGCTGTGCATCCGCTTCATCCGTTCGGCGTCCGCTCTGCATCCACTGTATCCATTCCGCATCCGCTCCACTGAGGCCCCCCGGAAGTCCTGCGGTTGCGCCATCCGCTCCCATCCGCTTCCATCTTCTGGGCTTCCGTTCCGCATCCGCTTTCCATCCACCCTGCATCCTCCCCACGTCCGTGTTATCCGCTCCAGTTATGCAAATTTTTGCCCCTTTTGAGAGTGGATAACAACGGATGGATTATTTTGCTCGTCTGCTGTGTCCTTTTTGCATCCGTTGGCCAGTGTGACATGGGCTTTAAGTTATGTAAAAAACTTCATTTAAAAATATTTTTGTTTTGATTAACTATAATGTTGTAGCTTGAACCAAACAAGTAATAATGAATATAACACTAAATGTCATTTTAATAGTATATTAATTTTGCTTTCAAGAGTACTCCACTCATACAAATCAGAACTTTAATAGGAATATTAATCATTTGAATGATTTTAATGACATACTAGCTTAAATCATTGTGGACTTTTTAAGAACCACATGAATTTGCCTGTTTGGAAATGTCCACTTCACAAGCGTTTTGCCCAACATGTGAAATTTAACAGATTAATAAATTACATGGCTGTAGAAAACAAGTCTCATCCTAGATATAGGATATTAGAATGCAGCATTATTGAATTGTTTTAAAGAATTATCAAATTCTTGCATTCATAATCACTACAGAGAAAAGTTGAGATTCAAAACTTTATCAGTGGAAGAAAGAAAAATGTTTTTTCCCATGATAAGATGTTTATCTGTGACATAATCTATGTGATGCTGAATCAGAATTTCCCAGTTCTTTTCCTGGCAAACTTTTCATCTTTAACCATGATATAGGGGTGCTAGATGCATGATCCTTTCCAGTGGAATAGCAAAACCAACTGAGTTTTGCTGATGCAAATGAATGCAAATATTACTTGTTTCATTTTTTTTTCTTTTAAGAATATATGTCTCATAAATTCCTTCTTAAACAGAATGCAAAAAACTTGAGAGTTCAAGAATGCAGAAGTAAGAAAAAGTTAAAGTGTCAGATTAATCCTTCCTTAGTGTCCCTGGACCAACTTCATTTTCAGTTCTCTCTCTCTACATGTTTAGGGGTGGTAGCTGATGAAATACAGATTTTACATTTCAAAAAGCTTTGGGGCTCCTTTTGCTTAATTCCCTTGCAAACAAATAATGCTCTTTTAGTGTCATATAATTATCTCTAAAGTAACTATTTTCAATGGCTCAAACAAGAGGGTTAGGATCTAAAGGCTGGATTATGCAGTAGGTATGAAAATTGTATGAAGGCCAGACATGGATTTCATGTAAACTTGCCAAATATATAATAGAGAAATACAAAGATCAGAAAGGGATGATTAAAAATGTTTCATTGAAGAACAGGACTTGATTGAAGAAGACTCATGTTTTGCTTTAAAATGTTAGCAATCACAGCCAAAGACTTTAGTTTTTCCTTTCAAGTCTCCATTCAAAAAAGCTATGCATTCAGGACATTTATATAGTATTTTTGTGTTTGAAAGCTGGTGTATATTTGCTGTGGGTACATCCTCTGAGAATTAGTAGCTTAAAGCAGAGGTCTTCAACCCCTAAACCACAGCTCATTATTGGGCCATGACCTGTTTGAAACTGGGCTGTGGAAGAGATAGGTAATCATGCATGTGTGTTGCTCCAGTTCCACAAGCAGAGAGCGTTTGTGTTCATGCATGAAACTCCATTCATGCAAATTCACATGCAAGCACCCTCCACTTGCATGCGTGAGGCTTTGTGTGTGAATGCAAAAGTGCCTGCTGCTACTTCAAGTGGAGCTTTGAGTGTGACACAAGCACCCTCCGCTCATGCACGAAGCTCCATATGGAGGACACATGCACATGCCACCTGCCACTCACATACTTCTCCCTATGCTGGACCTGACTGCCAAGCTGCAATATTTGGGGATGGCTGCCTTAAAAAAAAAAAACACACATTTTCTGTTGGCTGATAATTCACTCTTAATTTACCTATTGGGCTTACTGATGCAATTTACATGCATTTTTTGAAGATTTAAAGAAATAAATTCTTAATAAGGAAAAATGTTTTCAACTAGTACTAGTATTTGTGTTATTTTTTTTTCTTATGAAATCTGGTGAAAGAAAATGTGCTTTAATGGGTTAATTAATTTCAAAGGAGAAGAGGATTTCAAGAAATTCGTAGCATCATTGAGATGGAAGGGACTGAACAATAACTTAATCCAACCTCCTTTTCAGAACAAAGCTCTGCTAAACCATTTCAGATAGAAGTGTATCTGGCCTTTGAATGAGATTTGAAGGAGAAATATCACTTCATAAGGCTGCCTATTCCACTAACTGAGCATTCTTACACAGGAAATTCCTCCAAATATTAACCCAAATCTACTTTCCTGCAGTTTCAGTCCAGTGGTTCTGGTCCTGATCTCTGGAGCAATGGAGAACAAGTCTAATCCCTCATCGATAAGACAACTCTTCAGATATGAAAAGACTATTATAATGTCTTCCCTCAATTCTTTTTTCTGCAAATTAAATATAATCAGTTCTTTTATCAATTCCTCACAGAACTGGTTTCTGGTCTTTTCCCAATCCTCTTTCATAACCCTCTTGTGTTCTTATTCCAACTTGTTATAGTTCTTTACAAGTACGGTGCCCAGGCTATTATTCTTATGAATGAAATTCTTATATTTATATAATTAGGATATAGTTAGAGAACCTGCATCAATCTCTTGCCTTTCACTGTACGATAAACTCTAGTCTGCAGTGCTTCTGCCCTATGGATAATAACTCTGTCCTTGAAAATTTGTTGCAGAATAACTTCTTCCCCATGGAAATTAGCTAGCAGAAGAAATCACTCACCCAATTTCTTGGCCCATAAATGAGGTCCACAATATCAAACAAACTTTTGATCTTAGTTCACATTCCAACCAGTAATTTTAAACTCTGCCAACATACTCCAGATGTGTTGAAATAGAATTTGAAGAATTGCTTGTCTCAAGAGCATGATGGTTTCAGTATAACACATCTACAGAACACTAACTATGATTTGGAAAGCTTTACTGCATATTTCATGTTCTGTTATAGAATGAATGTTCTCTTTTAAATTTTTATTAGACTGATTTTGTTTCTGTGCAACTTCTTTTTTGTGGATTCATATATGGATCACTACAATCATCCAATTTATCTCAGCAACAAATATTGGTAATGATTTACAACCATTTATTCCTTAATAAAAAGAATTTTTTTTTAAAAAAAAGACCCTAAACTTGTATTTAAATTTTCTTTTGCTAAAGGTTGTTGAAAATTCATATGGCACTATAAAACCTATTGATCCAAAGGTCATAATAGCCAAAAAAGCAAAGTATGTGAACCCAGTGTCCTTTTTAAGGTGCCAGCTGTGGCTCCATCTTCCAGAGCTCTAACCTCACTCAAAAGGAGCAGCTGCTTGAAGCACCTGTGGTGATTGCTAGTCTTCTCTTGTCCTGAGAGGAATTACAAAGAGCTGGTCTAATTGCAACTTTGTTTTACCACAGTTTCAGTCTCAGCTTTTAATGAAGCCATCTTCAGTTCACCATTTCTTCCCTGAAAGTTCTTTGTTCTTTCTTTTTAAGGGTTTTCCTATGTCATGTCAAGGCCCATGTCTTTATTAGAGCTAATGTTTTTTTAAGATTTATGCTGCTTGATAAACTTGCTAGGACATCACTTTGGCAGAGTTCTAACCTATATTAATAACATAAACAAATGTTTTTCAGGAAGTAGATCACAGCAGTTCCTTTCTGTGACTCTGAACGCAGACAAGCATTGATCATCAAACATTTCATGCTCCATCCCAGCTCCACAATTATCCTACAAACCCTTCCAGAAAAGCTGTAAAGAATTTCTCCTTCCTGGTGTCAACATGTTTCATGAAGCATCCCCAGCTTTTTATATAAATATATCTTTCGCTGTAAAAATATTTATTTGTTAAAAAGCATACAATTCCAGCATTAGCCAAATGTATACCAATAAAGGCAGAATTATAGTGGGTTGGTTTATGAAAATTTTGACTAGGAGAGATTCCTTTTCAAGGACACTTGTTAAGAATAAGCTTTAAAAAAACATTTGTAGAGTTCATTAAATTAAGATTAACCTGCCTTTTATGCTGTGTAGCCTCACTAAGAGATTTAAAGTGTTATTTTAATTTTAAATACATTTTTTCATATGTCAGTGATATTTAGCACATATCATTTCCAATGGGCTATGGAATGCAATGATGTCATACTTGGTTCATAATTGCTAATTGGAAGGAATATTTTAAGACACGATAGTGCAGTGGAGAAAATGGTGCATAATACAGAAGAAAGCAATGTGTGACTATAAACAGTAACAGGAGAACATGAAAAGATATGATTAAAGGATTTTTCAAAATCAGTTTCCACTTTCATGTTTCTGTTTTTCAAATCAAAATGTAAACCAGAAATTTGTTCACCTCAGCTTCAATACAATTTTAAGCTTCTCATTTAGTCAGCTTTACAAACTGTAGGTGATGATAATAGAGATAGAGATGATAGAGAGAGATAATAACAATGCCTCATGAAATATATGAAAAATGTGTGTGTGTGTGAGAGAGAGAGAGAGAGAGAGGGAGAGAGGGAGAGGGAGGGAGGGAGGGAGGGAAGGAGGGAGAGAGAGAGAGAGAGAGAGAGAGGGAGGGAGGGAGGGAGGGAGAGAGAGAGAGAGAGAGAGGGAGAAGGATATCAACAAAGATGATGGTAACCTCAGTCATTAAGTCCTGACATGAATCAATTGTTACTAGATTAGAACAAAATTCTGGAGATCCAGCTTTATTCTTTAGTCAAATACATTTCAGTTCTTTAGCCTATATTTCAGTTCTTATTCTTTAGCTAAATATTTTTCAGTTCTATCAAATGATAGCATAAATGAGATAAGTGTTTTAAATAAATATAATAAACTAATAAAGCAAATTGAGTTTATCATTTTTTAAAGAAGATGAGATAACCTTTAGTGTAATTTTTTACTATGGGACACTGGCACACATTAAAAATGAAATTCTGTTGCCTGCTCTCAAAAGAAAGTACAGATCTACCCATACAACATACATATTGAATACATTTTGAATACATAGTGGAAAGAGTTCACAAGGTTGATACTATATGGAACAAAACTCATTGAATGTAGATGTTATGCCTTGGATACCACAAAGCTTCCTTCCAGATGGGAAGAAGGAAAACAGGTTGTGAAGGGGATGTCTAGTGTTGTGGACAATACTGAGGATCCTGCTCAAGCTTCACTTATATACTATGTCCTGAATAGAAGGAAGTGAATTACCAATAAACTTTTCTACCATCTTCACCACTCTTTGCACTGCCTTTTTGTCTGAAGAAGTAATGCTTCCAAACCAGATTGTAATGCAATAGGACAGAATGTGTTTGATTGTACTGCTATAGAAAGTAGTAAGGTTGGGAAGGGAAGATACATTTTTCCATGTGACACAAAACATGCAAATGCTGCTGTGCCTGATTGACCAGTGTCTTACTGTTGAGTGACCAAGTAGTCTACATTGTAGCTGTACAACCAGAAACTTGATGCTGCTAACTACCTCCACAGGTGAATCAGGAATACACAGAGGTGTATGGCTGCGCCTGCCTTTTCTGAAATTGACAATGATCCCTTTTGTTTTCCCAATGTTCAAAATGAGGCTGTTTTTATTATACCAGTTCAGAAAACCCTCTATATCCTTGTGGTAAAGACATTGATTGAATTTTACATTTTAATGTTACCTATTGTAGTGATGGTTACAAATGATTTGTCAAAAGATCATCTAATTAACTTCATGAAAGAGTAAGATCTTAGCTAGGTCTTCTTCCTGTGGGAAGACTTCCATAGTTCTATGGAATACTTCCATGGTTATCTATGTTGTAATGGTAAACATACAATGTTTTGTGGGCCTTCAGTCAAACAATGGTCTCTGTCAGGACTGGAGAAATGCATCCTCACTGTCATGGTGCCTGTTCTTTGGAATGATCTCTTTCCAGAGCTCTGTGTGGTCCAGCCTTAGATTCTTTAAAATAAATTATTAGAGTAGAATGGAGTGGAGTCCTATTGCTGATGAATTATGTCTCAGGGAGTATATTTGTCTTCATGCAGGTAATTTTGTTATTTATTTATTTCCTTTTAAAGTGAGCTACCAAGAGTAATGTAGAATTTGGCAGCTTCTGCATCTCATGAATAACATGTGCTTATAAGTAAGAACATATATAGAATAGTACTAATAATAAAAAACAAATGAAACACAAATGCATTTGAATTAATCATTGATTAATCATCAAAATACAAAACAAGGAGCTTTTAAATTAAAATGTCTGCAACATATTGATACTTTTCATACACTTAAAAATGCAAATAAAAATCTACTTATTTTATAGCAGCTTCATGGGCAGTAAAAAAGAAGTGATTATCATGCTTTTTAAAACTTCAAACAATCAAGTTCCAGGTATAATCTTGATGGAATGTACTGTATTGTAAAGAATCAGAGAGTGATGAAAAAGAAGCTCTTAACTGTGATGTAGTTATTCTAATATAGGACAGAATCAATTAGCTGTGGTTCAATAATTGAGTCAATTACATAAATATATGAGCCACCTGCAAGCCTTCAAAATAATTGAATATGCAGGTATGAATTGTCAACACCATTAATTTGTACAGTTAATGTTCTCACATTCCCACCTAGTGTAACAACTCACAATCATATGAAGTAAGGACAAAATGTTCACAATAGTACTAATAGGACCATTCCAGAAAAAAAATAATAATCAAAGGACAGAGGCACATTTTGGATAATTCAGTCAACAGGTTACTACAATATTACAAGCATCACATAACCATAGCATGTGCTTGGACATTTCAGATAATGGGGAACCAATGAATTCTACACATTTCATGACTATAAATAGCAGATTTTAATAATTTTTGGGGCTGTGAAAATGTTTACAGACCCCTCACATTCTGGACATAAACTGGTTCAACTCCTACCTCAAAACTGTGCTACAAAGTAGTGCACACCAGAACTACACACAAAAACAGTTTTTTTTCTAAATGCCATCACTCTGCTAAACAAATAATTCCCTCACCACTGTTAAACTATTTACTAAGTCTGCATTATTATTACTATTAATCCTCCTCTCCTTCCTTTCACCCATCTCCTCCCACTCATGACTGTATGACTGTAACTTTGTTGCTTGTTTCCTAATGATTTTTATTGACTGTTTCCTAGTATGATTTGATTACTTATTGTACCCTATAAGTATTATTAAGTCTTGTACTTTATGATTCTTGACTCTTGGTGAATATATCTTTTCTTTTATGTACATTGAGAGCATATGCATCAAGACAAATTCCTTGTGTGTCCAATCATACTTGATCAATAAAGAATTCTATTCTATTCCATTCCATTCCATTCCATTCCATTCCATTCCATTCCATTCCATTCCATTCCATTCCATTC
>BLBF01000052.1:15902712-15938407 GCA_015471245.1 Laticauda colubrina | reverse complement strand
ATTCTATTCTATTCTATTCTATTCTATTCTATTCTATTCTATTCTATTCCATTCTATTCTACTCTATTCTATTTTAAAATAAATGAGTTATTATTAGTTTGCATTCCAAGATTCCCTCAGACCAATGAGTGAAAAAGCAAGGAAAGGATTATGCATCCCATTCATGATCCAGTGCTTGGAACTGGTGTCAGATCACAAAGTCATCATTTGGTCAGTTACATCACTGAAACAAATGTGTATAAGAGGAGACAATTCATGCTCCTCATGCTGACTGCAGAAACCTAATCAAAGAAAGCAGGAGTAAAGGCCCAGTCCCACTGGCCGACGGATGCAAAACGTATGCATAAAGGACACAGCGGACGAGCAAAATTTCAGGGGGGGGGGCTCCATCTGTTGTCATCCACTCCCAAAAGTGGTGAAAATTTGCATAAACAGAACGGAAAAGAATGGAAAAGAATGGACATGGCTAATATATAGCGGGGAAGTTAAAAGGATGTTCATCGGAAGCCTAGCAGATGAAAGTGGATGAAAGCAGATGACACCTCCGAAGGGGTTCCAGGGGAGAATTTCAAAGCGGAGGCAAAGCAGAAGGGGTGGATGCATAGCGGATGAAGCGGATACATCACAGCCGCCTATAGGAAGCAAAAGGGATGCTGCATGGATGTATATTGGATGCAAAGAGTTCACTGCGCATGCGGGGAGTATGAATTGCATCAGCTCCATGGATATAAAAGGATACAGCATGCATGCAGTCAGCATACAGGGGAAGGATATGCTGCCACATACATCTAGCAGGAACACCATGGTTCATCAGTCAGGCAAGAAGAGGAAGCCTGTGCCTACTCGTTCCAGCCCTGGCAAGAAGGACAGAACCCGTATCCCACCCCCTGGCACTGACTCTGAAGATGCTGCTTCTGCTGCTGCTCCTGCTCTGCTGCACCAGCCCCAAGGCCCTCAAAGCCCTGCTGCTGAAGGCCCTGCTGCTCAAGCCCCTGAAGGCCCTGCTGCTCAAGCTCCTGAAGGCCCTGCTGAAGGCCCTGCCAGAGGGAGGAAGAGGCAAGGGAAGGAGAAGGGAGAGAGGAAACGGGACACCATTTCTGAGGAGCATGAAGATGAGGTGCTGGAATGGCTGAGGGAGAATGAGTACATCTGGAGAAAGGGCCACAGACTGTATCAGGACACCAAGAAGAACCAGGCAGCTTGGAGAGACAAGGCAGAGAGCCTGGGCTACACTGCAGAAGTTCTCCTATGAGGTTGGAAGCACATGCACACCTGGTATGGCAAGCTACACCTCAAGAAATCCTGGCAGGCCGCTGTCAAGCTCACCGACCGGGAGATGTATGTCATGGCCAAGTGCAGCTTCCTGGAGGGTGAGATCTGCCACCAAGGAGTAGCCCCTCTGAGACCCCTCTCCTTCAGATAGCCCACAGACAGTGAGTCCTCTTCCAGCCAGAAGCCAACTACCCTGTACAGGCAGATGTCTTCAGAGGGCCCCATGGCAGAGATCCCCCCCGACAGCTGCACTCCCCATGCCAGCAGACTTGGAGGATCCCATGGAGGATGACGCCCTGCTGTCACAAATGGACGAAGAAGCAGCAGCCACCAGAGGCCAACCCACCCACACCCCCACCCCCAGCTCCACAGGATGCAAGCAGAGAGGCAGACTGGAGGGCCAGGACCACAGTGTACTGTTGGAGATCAGGGACACAATGAAGTCCAGCACAGAACTTCTCTCTCAGCTGGTCCACTTGGATAGAGCATCCTCAGGCCAGAACACCTTCATCACCTACATGAGCCAGACCCTGAGGGACCTGCCCGAGGCCTAGTACCAGGTGATGAAGCAGAAGATCACAGCACTTCTGCACAACCCTCAAGACCCAGCTGAAGTGCTCCTACCCAGTCCAGGTCTGCTCCTCCCCCCCAGGTGATGTCACAGCCCTTCCACGGCTTTCAACAGCCCCTCACCGACCAAGGCTATGAATACCAGGACTTCCCACAGCAAAAACAGAACTTCCCACTCCAGGCCCAGGTTCCCACTCCAGGCTCCAGGCACAGCACAGACACCACTCCTCATCCAGCTGCAGACTTGACAGCACCACTACAATCCTCCCCTCCTTCCTCCATCCCATAGCCAAGCCCGCCAACAGACAATCTGCCATCAGTATTGGGCCTGACATCTCAAGTCCTTGATGAAGGGCCTCTCAACCTCATGGGACTGAGTCAGCTCTTGGACAGCTTCCTGAACACACCATCCCCTGTTGTAACCTCGGGGCCAAGCACCCCAATGGTGCCTCAGACCAGCACTCAAGCCACAGCCACCTCCACAGTCCCTGCCCGCTTAACAGCTGAGACCATGGACATGACTCAGAGTGACTGAGAATAGTGTCAGAGACTGAGTTCTTGACTTGTTAAGTTTATCTTTGCTTAAGACACTTTACTTGGTTCATTTTGCTTTTTTAATAAAGTGATAAAGTTTACCGAAGAAAGTTAATAAAGGTCATCTTTGCTTAACACACTTAATTCAATTTACTTGGTTCATTTTGCTTATTTAATACAGTCATAAAGTTAAGAAAGTTAATAAAGGTTCTCTTTGCTTAAGATACTTGGTTCATTTTTTTACCTTAATAAAGTGTTGGTAAAAACTTTTCAAAAATGGTTAAGTCTTTGCATGCTTGTGGGATAGATAAGGATAGCTGTGGGATAGATAAACCTCCAGTGCAAGCATAGTGGGACTGTATGGTCCATCATCCCAGCTGCCACACATATGGACCTTTATTATCAATAACAATTTATTCATTGATCAACACATTTTAAAATAAACAAAGCTCTTTATTAATGCCTTATTCATTGTAGGACCACTCAACATACATGGCACAATCTCATCAGTGTTATGCAACAGGCTCAAGGAAGAATCAATTAATCATCTATCATCCTGTCTTGCCACTCCACTGCTCCATCTGGGGAGTTGAACCAGTGTCTCAGTAGGTTGCACTGCTTCTTCCCTTCACATGAAGCTCTGTTGGGCCTTGTATATCCACAGTGTCTATCAGATTATGTCCTTGCCTCCATTCACCAGGCTCCATGTTCCCATTCCCTTGTTGATGGTCGACAAGTGTGTTCTGCAACACTGGGTAGCGGGTGCGCATGAGATTGTGCAGGATGCAGCAAGCTTCCACGATGCTCCTCACAGTCTCTGGGTCATGCTGCATGGTGGTGAGAAGTATCTGGAACCTGTTGGCCAGGATGCCAAAGGCATTCTCCACCACCCGTCTTGCGCTGGACAGCCTGTAGTTGAAGATCCTCTCTTTACGGGTGAGGTATCTTGAAGTGTATGGCTTCATGAGGTAGGTTCTGAGGGAGAATGTGTCATCACCAATGATGAAGTAGGGCACATCTTGTGTGTCATTGGGTAGGGGGTCTGGATCTGGAAAACCCATGATGAGGTTGCGTTCCAGCCCATCCTTGAGGTCACTTGCATTGTACACCTGGCCATCTAAAGCTAACCCGTTGCCTGAAGCATCGATGTAGATGAACTTTTTGTCAGCATCAACCATGGCAAAGAAGATGATACTGAAGAAGCCCTTGTAGTTGTAATAAGTGGACCCTGAGTTGGCTGGAGCTTTGCCGGCCACATACTTCACATCTATGACTGTGGGGAAAGTTCCACCTCTGATACCACTCTTCTGCAAGTTTTCTCCAGCCTTGTTCAGTGGTGGGGCACTTGAGTAACTCCTCCACGTATTCTTCAATGATAGCCTGTACCACTTCTCTGACCACTTTGCTGATGGTGTTGTGTGGCACCCTCCATGCATACTGCATGTTTCTGTATGTGGTTCCAGAGGCCAGGTGCCGCAGTGTCAGTGCCACCTTCAGTCCAGGGTCCAGGTTGGGATTGACGTTAGTGCTAGGCTTGGTCAATCTGGGTCTCAGATGCTCTACAAGTTCGTCAAACATGGCTGGTGGCATCCTCATGAAGTGATGGAATGCACGAGGGTCTTCATTCCTCAGCTCCACCATCAACTGGTCATACAGTCCAAACTATATTCTTCTCATGATCCATCCTTGGACCCACACAAGCTCTTGGACATCTCCTTCTTCTCCTTCTGTATAAAAGTTGAAACACTCTGAACAGGTTTTGGTTCTTGTGATGAATGAGCGCAGATATCATAAGGACTGTGTCATGATCATGGTGGAGAACAATTGATGATGTTGAAGACCAAGACCAAGGGTGAAGAGGTCTGTACACCACGGCTGCTGGACTCATACTGAGATCCAGATGATTTTCTCCCCCTTTTTATAGGAAATATCGGTTGTCCACTAGGTGTCCTTCTACATACTCTAGACATACTCCAGACATCCCAAATATATGAGATACATCCCAGATACAAAAGTTTTGTCCATTTTGAATACTTTATGTATGAGATCCATATGCTTACATCCTTTCTATTTCCATGCTACTAATGCTGTGTAGACGTTCCGTGTACCTTTTTGTTTCCTCCCTCTTTCCATTTTCAGCTGCAGCGGATGTGAGTTGAGGGGATGGCCAGAGGATGCAGAGAGGATACAGCGGATGTTTAATGGATGATAATGGACATAGAACATTTGTTGCCCGTATATGTCGTGGATGTACATCATACGCAGCAGAAAGTTCATCCGTTCACAAAGTTTTGTGCAGCTCAAAACTTCTTGCATGGATGAAATCATTGTGGACGGATGCTCGATGGATAGAGCGTATGAAACACAGTGAGTGTTAAGCATACACAGTGTGTATGCAGTGAGTACACAATGGATGCATTGTGTTTTCCAACAGATGGCAAGCTTTTTTTAATGTTTTACATCCTCTTTGCATCCGTAAGTGTAGTGGGACCGGGCCTTAAAGGCTTTGCAGTGGGTCTGGGCCTTTATACTTTGTTTTAAGCAAAAAGTAAATTGTATTGTTAGAGCAGCAGTGGTTACATTGACATTAAATACAAAAGTTAAAAGGGGGAAGCTGAAAGCTTGTTACTGGAGCTTTACCAAGGAGAAAGAGTGTGTGCAGATTTGTTGAGGAAAAACAGGAAAGCGACAAGAAGAGGCTAGCTTGAAGGTAAGGGTTTGTGCATGGGTCAGTCATGCAGAGTAATTTTTATAGCAAATTTGTTGGAATTTTTTTTTCAAGATCAAATATTGTTTTTCTCTCCAGAAACTTTGGCCCCTGAAATTTTCCTAACTTTATTAGAAATAGATCAGAACATCCTTGATAATCAGAAAGCTTACCTAACGTTTTTGGAAATAGATGAGAAAATCCTTAACATAGCTGTGTTGTTATTCAAGCTATCTGTGTTGAGTGTTTACACAATGGAGGTGTGAATGGTAGGCTTCAATTTTTTTCAGAAGTTGCCAGATTTGAGTAACTACATCAGAGAAGAAAAGGCAAACATTGACAATGGAGCTTGCAAAGTTTTAAAGTTTTTTTTTAAGAAAGTAATGTTTGATATAACAGGCAGAAATAGAATGGAAGGCACATTTGATTAGTGCACCAATGTTTGGAAAGCAAAAGTTAAGCAGTAACAAATCAATCAATTCATTCAATGTTTTTTATCCAAAATCAAGGAAGATTGTTTTAATATAGCAGATATACAAAGGGAGGCAGCTTGGGAGATGATTTTTGCAAGAGAAGCCGAGTGAGATTGGTACACAAAGAGAAAACGGCTTTCAGGGTTTAGCCACTGCACTGAACAGAAAAGGAGTGAATTGGGGAGCTGCAGTTTTTTTCCCATATTCATAAAATCAGGATTGCCATAGCAACTGATTGCTTTGGAAAAACTGATTTTATGAATATGGGATAAGACTAGGAGTGAAATTCAACCACCTCACACCATCTCAGGAGAGATGGTAGGGATAATTTGAATTGGTTCGGAGAGATGGTAGGGATGATTTGAATCAGATGGCCCTGCTCATAACTGCCCACTTTCTTCCTTTTAGAGACTGAATCCCACCAAGCCAGGCCAACAGAGCTGGTAGGGAAAATTCTTGAATTTCACCCATGGAAAAGATCTGCCAGTGATCCAGAAGTTTCCCCCATTCAGTCCTTTTCTGCAATTTGATATGAAATGGTGATTCAAGAAAATGGATACTGTTTGAAGCTCCTTTGAAAAATTACCATGTGGGCACTGAGTGGCTTAGTGAGATAATATATCTTATTGTGCCTTGTTAAAAAAGTTAAACCTTCCTGATTTTCATAAAATTGCTTAGCACTACCCATATTTTGTACAGGTTCAAGTGATGAAAAGCAAATGCCTTCTCATCTAAATAAAAATAAGAAAGAAATAAAAGATTTTTTTTTAATCCCCCATTCCTCAGCTATGTTTTATTTTACTCCCCAGACAGCTTCAAAATATCTGGTTTAGAAGGATTGCATACTCAGGTTTTTAATAGCTGGGTGAACAGATAATTACTTTCACTGAGTTGTTTTTTTTTTAACATTTTCCCCAGGAATACCCAGTGATTTCTTATTGAACCATATCCACTGGGGTTAAAAATTCAGTATTTTATGTCACATAGCAAAGAAAGATTTTATACAGTAAGAGGGATGATGTCTGCTTATGCAAGTATGAAAATAGTATAATTTTCTCAAGTGGCCTTTATCCCTGGAAAGACTTTATGACATATGAAAGAATCCACTGTAACATTCTCTTAAGTTAAGCCCATGTCACACTGAACCAACGGATGCAAAGAGGATGTAAAATGGACAAAAAAGCTTGCCATCCGTTGGTTAACGCGATGTATCCGTTCTCTATTCACTGCCTCCATTTTGCTTCCTCTCTATCCGTCCAGCATCTGTTTATGGACATTTCATCCGCTCCAAAAGTTTTGGGCTGACTAAAACTTTTGTGCAGAAAATGTATCCAGTTCATCCGTTCTGCATCCGCTACGCATCTGCTATGCATCCGTTACACATCCGCTATGCATCCGCTGTATCCGCTTGGCGTCTGCTGCGAATCCGCGCAACTCACATCCGCCCGGACGCAGGGAGGAAGCGGAACAGAAGCGGAACAGATGCAGAACGGATGCCTAGCGGATGCAGCATGGAAATAAAGCGTTTAAAGCGGAAAAAACGTTTGCAGAGGGGATCTATCTTGGATATTAAGGACGTCTAGAGGATGCCTAGAGGATGCCTAGAGGATGCAAAGGGACACCTACACTGCCTATAAAAAGGGGGAGCAACTCGGCTGCATCTCACTTTCAGACCAGCAGCCCACCTGTGCAGACCTCTGCAGTCTTCATCTGACTCTTCCTCTTCCACAGCATCCAGTCATGTCCACCACAGTCCTTTTGGCAGCCACCATCCTTCTGCAACAGTACGAAGCCATCTACAGGCTCTGTGAACTCTATTACGGGAAGAAAAAGAGGCAGCCAAGAAGCGTCTGGGTCTGAAAATGGATCGGGAGAAGAGCAGACTACGGACTGTACAACAAGCTGATGGTGGAGCTCAGGAACGAAGACACTCGGGCATTCCAGAACTTCATGAGGATGCCTCCAGCCATGTTTGAAGAAGTTGTGCAGCGGCTGACACCCAGGTTAACCAAGGCAAACACCAACTTCCGGCCCAGCCTGGAACCTGGGCTCAAGGTGGCACTCAATCTGCGCCACCTGGCCTCAGGGACCACCTACAGGAGCATGCAGTATGGCTGGAGGGTGCCACACAACATCATCAGCATTGTGGTCAGAGAAGTGGTGCAGGCCATCATTGAAGAATACAAGGAGGAGCTCCTGCAGTACCCCTCCACTGAAGAAGGCTGGAAGAAAGTTGCAGAGCAATGGTATCAGAGGTGGAACTTCCCACACATCGTTGGAGCCATTGATGGCAAGCACGTAGCCTGCAAAGCTCCAGCCAAGTCGGGGTCCACTTATTTCAACTAAAAGGGCTTCTTCAGCATCATTCTCTTCGCCATGGTCGATGCTGACTACAAGTTCATGTACATCGATGCTTCAGGCTATGGCTCATCTTCAGAGGCCCACGTATACAAAGACAGTCACCTCAAGGAGGGGCTGGAAGGCAACCTCATGGTGGGCTTCCCAGATCCAGAACCTCTGCCTAACGACACGCAAGATGTGCCCTACTTCATCATGGGGGATGATGCCTTCTCCCTCAGAACCTACCTCATGAAGCCATACACTTCCAGACTCCTCACCCGTGAAGAGAGGATCTTCAAATACAGGCTGTCCAGGGCAAGGCGGGTGGTGGAGAACGCCTTTGGCATCCTGGCCAAGAGGTTCCAGGTACTTCTCACCACCATGCAGCATCGCTCAGAGACCGTGAGGAGGATCGTGGAAGCTTGCTGCATCCTGCACAATCTCATGTGCACCCGCTACCCAGTTTTGCAGAACAGGCTCGTGGACCGTCAACAAGGCAATGGTGACATGGAGCCTGGAGAATGGAGGCAAGGGCGAAACCTGATCAACACTCAGGATGTGCAAGGCCCCAGCAGAGTCTCACGTGAAGGGAAGAAGCAGCGCAACCTCCTGAAACACTGGTGCAACTCCCCAGCTGGAGCGGTGGAGTGGCAAGACAGGATGGTAGATGCTTAATGCATGCTTCCTTCAGCCTGTCTCATCACACAGATGAGATTGGGCCATGTATGTTGGGTGGGCCTACAATAAACAGGGCGTTTAATAAAGAGTTGTGTTTATGTTGACATGTGAGGATGATTGTTTCCATTATTATTGATAATAAAGGGCCATAGGTATGGCACCTGGGAGGGTGGACCATACAGTCCCACTATGCTTGCACTGGAGGTTTATCTATGCCACAGCTATTAGCCATCCCAAAGGTATCCCTGCTCATTCCACAGGTATCCCTGCCCACCCCACTGCTATCTTAACCCATCCCACAAGCATGCAAAGGCTTAAGCAAATTCTAAAGGTTTCCACCAAGACTTTATTAAAAAAGAAATGAAGCAAATGTGTGAATCAAAAATAAACTTTATTGAACAACAAGCTGTAAAAAAAATGACCCAAGTCAACTGTCCAAATAAAGTCCACAGGTAGCCAGCTAGCCGGTCTCTGGCACTCTTCTTGGTCACTCGGAGGTGTGCCCAGTCTCAGGGGTGAAGGGTCCAGGAGCTGTGGTGGTGGGTGGTGCTGGAGTGCCTGGCCTCGAGAGTACAACAGGGGACGGTGTGTTTAGAAAGGTCTTGGACAGCTGGCTCAGCCCCGTGATGCTGAGAGGTCCTTCCTCCATGCCATGGGGTGTCAGTCCCAGTACTGATGACAGATGTACTGAGGCCGGGCCTGGCTGTGGGGTGGAGGAAGGAGTAGTGTAGTAGGGCTGTCTGCTCTGCAGCTGAGTGAGGACTGGCATGGTTGGCATCGCTGTCGTGGGTGGCATCATTGGCATGGGTGGCATCGATGTCGTCGGTGGCATAATTGGCGTGGGTGGCATCGGTGGCATCAGTGAAACAGGTGGCAATGTGTCACCCGATGACTCTGTGCCTGGAATGGGAAGGGCTGCTGCCTGTGCTGCTGAACCTCCTGGTAGTCGTAGCCCTGGTAGGTGAGGGGCTCTGGGAAGCCTTGGAATGGGAGGGACATCACCTGGGGTGGAGGAGCAGGCCTGGACTGGGTGGGAGAAGGTTCCTTTGGGTCTGGAGGGTTGTGAAGCAGCTTGGTGATCCGGTCCTTCACCAGCTGGTACTGTGGATCCGCCATTTCCTTGAGGGTCTGGTTGACATAGGTGAGGAAGGGCTTGCGGTTGGAGGAGGAGGAGTCGATGTGGACCAGCTGAGAGAGGAGATCTGTGCTGGTGCGGATGGTGTCCCTGATCTCCAGCAGGACATTGTGGCTCTGCCCCTCCAGCTGTCCGGCTCTCTGCCTTTCTGAGGAGGCGGAGATGGGGGGTGGTGGATGCAGCTAGGACTGTGGTGGACTCAATGTCTCCTTTCTCCCACCGCACCAGGGAGTCCTCTTCGCACTCCACCATGCTTACCACACCTGTCCGCGGGTTCTCCACCATGGCACGCTCCACAGAAACCTGCCTGGAGACAGGGACTGACTCTTGGCCAGAAGAGGACTGGGTGGCAGCAGGCTGCCGGAGAGAGAGGGTAGTGAGAGGGGCTGCTGGTGCTCCTTGGTGGTGGATCTCACCCTCCAGGAAGCTGCACCTGGCCATGACGTAGGTCTCTCTGTCTGTCAGCTTCACAGTGGCCTGGCAGATTTCTTCAGTTGCAGCTTCCCGTACCAGGTGTGCATATGTTTCCACCAGCCACGGAGCACCTCCAAAGTGTAACCCATAATCTCTGCCCTCTCTCTCCAAGCAGCCTGCTTCCGCTTGGTGTCCCTGTACAGCTGGTGTCCCTTCCACCACAGATAGTCATTCTCTCTCAGCCACTCCAGCACCTCACCCTCGTGCGTCTCCGCAATGGAGTATTGCCTCCTCTCCCGTTGTCGCATACGCCTCTTCCTCCCTTTGGCAGGACCAGATGGGCCCTCATATGAGGGGCTCCCAGTTAGTAGGGGCTGCTCCTCCACACCACCACCAGCAGTAGCACCAGCAGGATCATCATCATCATCATCCTCATCCTCACCAGCAGGATCATAATCAGCATCAGCATCCTCACCAGCAGGATCATAATCATCATCATCATCAGCAGCAGCAGCAGCAGCAGCAGCAGCAGCAGGAACACCAGGACCAGGATCAGCAGCAGTAGAGTAAGCACTAGCAGGGACAGCAAGTCCAGGAGCACGAGCAGGACCAGGAGCATGAGCAGGACAAGCTGGACGAGCAAGACCAGGAGCACGAGCAGGACAAGCAAGTCCAGGAGCACAAGCAGGTCGAGCAGGTCAAGCAGGACCAGGAGCAGCTTCAACAGAGTAAGAAACAGCAGAAGCCCCAGCACCAGCAGAAGCACCACCGCCAGGAGCAGCTTCACCAGAAGCACCAGCACCAGCAGAGTCAGGGGCAGGGGGCGGGAGGTTGGCCCTGTCCCTCTTGCCAGGGATGGCGGCAGGTTGCTGAGGCTTTCACTTCCTCCCCATGGTTGTGGGGTTGCTGGCTGGCAGGGAGGCTGGCAGGCAACAAGGCTGGCAGGAAGCCTGGCAGGAAGCCTGGCAGAAAGCCTGGCAGGAAGGCATTCAGGCAGGCAGGCACCAAGGCTGGCTAGAAGGCAGGCTGGCAGGGCAGGCAAGGAACTCGAAGTGTCCAGCAGCAGGTCTTTCCTCGGAATGCTGGCCACGTGCGAGCTGCTTCCCTTTATATCCGGGGAGCTTACATAATACTTTCCCCCCGCATGCGCAATTAATGCTCGGCATCCGTTCCGCTTCCGCTGTACATCCATTAGGCTTCTGCTGTGCATCCGCTTTATCCTCTGTGCATCCGCTGTGTATCTGCTTCATCTGTTCGGCGTCCGTTCTGCATCTGCTGTATCCGTTCCACGTCCGCTTCGCTGAAGCCCCCCGGAAGCCCAGCGGTTGCGCCTTTTGCTCTCATCTGCTTCCATCCGCTGGGCTTCCATTCCACATCCACTTTTCATCTGCCCTGCATCCTCCCCACATCCGTGTTAACCGCTCCAGTTATGCAAATATTTGCCCCTTTTTAGAGCGGATAACAACGGATGGAACATTTTGCTCGTCCGTTGTGTCCGTTTTGCATCCATTGGCCAGTGTGACATGGGCTTTAAATACCAAATGAACATTCAGTGTGAGATGGTTCTTTCTGTGAAAGACCACTCTTACTGTCATTGCATCAAGAATGGCATATGTAAAGGCCTGGTCCCACTATACTTAAGGATGCAAAAAGGATGTAAAACATTAAAAACAGCTTGCCATCCATTGGAAAATGCTATGCATCCATTGTGAACTCACTGCATAGGTGTTTCATAAGCTCTATCCATCAAGCATCTGTCTGCTGCAATTTCATCTGTGCAAGAAGTTTTGAGCTGCAAAAAAAAATGTGAACGGATGAACTTTCTGCCGCGTATGATGTACATCCGTGACATATATGGGCAACAAATGTTCTATGTTCATTATCATCCATTAAACGTCCGCAGTATCCTCTCTGAATCCTCTGGCCATCCTCTCAACTCACATCCGCTGCAGCTGAAAATGGAAAGAGGGAGGAAACAAAAGGTACACGGAACGTCTACATAGCGTTAGTAGCACAGAAATAGAAAGGATGTAAGCGTATGCATCTCGTATATAAAGTATTCAAAACAGACAAAATATTTGTATCTGGAATGTATCTCGTATATTTAGGATGTCTGGAGTATGTCTAGAGTATGTAGAAGCATGCCTAATGGACAAACGATATTTCCCATAAAAAGGGGGAGAAAATCATCTGGATCTCAATATGAGTCCAGCAGCAGTGGTGTACAAACCTCTTCACCCTTGGTCTTGGTCTTCAACATCATCAATTGTTCTCCACCATGATCATGACACAGTCCATATGATATCTGCGCTCATTCATCACAAGAACCAAAACCTGTGCAGACTGTATCAAGTTTTACACAGAAGGAGAAGAAGGAGACGTCCAAGAGCTGTGTGGGTCCAAGGATGGATCATGAGAAGAATGGAGTTTGGACTGTTTGACCAGTTGATGGTGGAGCTGAGGAATGAAGACCCTCGTGCATTCCATCACTTCATGAAGATGCCACCAGCCATGTTTGACAAACTTGTAGAGCATCTGAGACCCAGGCTGACCAAGCCTAGCACCAATGTCAATCCCAACCTGGACCCTGGACTTAAGGTAGCACTGACTCTGCGGCACCTGGCCTCTGGAACCACATACAGAAACATGCAGTATGCATGGAGGGTGCCACACAACAACATCAGCAAAGTGTTCAGAGAAGTGGTACAGGCCATCATTGAAGAATATGTGGAGGAGCTCCTCCAGTGCCCTACCACTGAACAAGGCTGGAGAAAACTTGCAGAAGAGTGGTATCAGAGGTGGAGCTTTCTCCACACTATTGGAGCCATAGATGGGAAGCACGTGGTCTGCAAAGCTCCAGCCAACTCAGGGTCCACATATTACTACTACAAGGGCTTCTCCAGTATCATCCTCTTTGACATGGTTGATGCTGACTATATCGATGCTTCAGGCAACGGGTCAGCTTCAGATGGCCACGTATACAATGCAAGTGACCTCAAGGTTGGGCTGGAACACAACCTCATCATGGGTTTTCCAGATCCAGACCCCTTACCCAAGGACATACAAGATGTGCCCTACTTCATTGTTGGTGATGAAACATTCTCCCTCAGAACCTACCTCATGAAGCTGTACATTTCAAGATACCTCACCCGTGAAGAGAGGATCTTCAACTACAGGCTGTCCAGGGCAAGGCGGGTGGTGGAGAATGCCTTTGGCATCCTGGCCAACAGGTTCCAGATACTTCTCACCACCATGCAGCATGACCCAGAGACTGTGAGGAGAATTGTGGATGCTTGCTGCATCCTGCACAATCTCATGCGCACCCGCTACCCAGTGTTGCAGAATAGACTTGTCGACCATCAAAAAGGGAATGGGGATATGGAGCCTGGTGAATGGAGGCAAGGATGTAGCCTGATAGACACTGTGGATGTACAAGACCCCAACAGAGCTTCACGTGAAGGGAATAAGCAGCGCAATCTACTGAGACATTGATGCAACTCCCCAGCTGGAGCAATGGAGTGGCAAGACAGGATGGTAGATGCTTAATGGATGCTTCCTTGAGCCTTTCTCATAACACTGATGAGATTGTATGTTGAGTGGTCCTACAATGAATAGGGCATTAATAAAGAGCTTTGTTTATTTTGAAATGTGTTGAACAATGAATAAATTGTTATTGATAATAAAGGTCCTTATGTGTGGCAGCTGAGATGTTGGACCATACAGTCCCACTATGCTTGCACTGGAGGTTTATCTATCCCACAACTATCCTTATCTATCCCATAAGCATGCAAAGGCTTAACCATTTTTGAAAAGTTTTCACCAACACTTTATTAAGGTAAAAAAATGAACCAAGTGTGTTAAGCAAATATAACCTTTATTAACTTTCTTAATTTTATGACTTTATTAAATAAACAAAATTAACCAAGTAAACTGAATTAAGTGTGTTAAGCAAAGATGACCTTTATTAACTTTCTTCGGTAAACTTTATCACTTTATTAAAAAAGCAAAATGAACCAAGTAAAGTGTCTTAAGCAAAGATAAACTTAACAAGTCAAGAACTCAGTCTCTGACACTATTCTCAGTCACTCTGAGTCATATCCATGGTCTCAGCTGTTAAGCGGGCAGGGACTGTGGAGATGGCTGTGGCTTGAGTGCTGGTCTGAGGCACCATTAGGGTGCTTGGCCCTGAGGGTACAACAGGGGATGGTGTTTTCAGGAAGCTGTCCAAGAGCTGACTCAGTCCCATGAGGTTGAGAGGCCCTTCATCAAGGACTTGAGATGTCAGGCCCAATTTTGATGACAGATTGTCCGTTGGCATGCTTGGCTGTTGGGTGGAGGAAGGAGGAGTTTAGTGGGGCTGCAGCTGAGTGAAGAGTGACATCTGTGTTGTGCGATGGACCTGGGCCTGGAGTGGGAAGTTCTGTTTTTGCTGTGGGAAGTCCTGGTATTCATAGCCTTGGTCGGTGAGGGGCTGTTGAAAGCCGTGGAAGGGCTGTGACATCACCTGGAGTGGAGGAGCAGACCTGGACTGGGTAGGAGCAGCTTCAGCTGGGTCTTGAGGGTTGTGCAGAAGTGCTGTGATTTTCTGCTTCATCACTTGGTACTGGGCGTGAGGCAGGTCCCTAAGGGTCTGGCTCACGTAGGTGATGAAGGTGTTCCAGCCCGAGGATGCTCTGTCCAAGTGGACCAGCTGAGAGAAGTTCTGTGCTGGTCTTCATTATGTCCCTGATCTCCAAGAGCACACTGTGGTCCTGGCCCTCCAGTCTGCCTCTCTACCTGTGTCCTCTGGAGCTGGAGTGGGCATGGGGGCGGGTTGGCCTCTGGTGGCTGCTGCTTCTTCGTCCATTTATAACAGCAGGGTGTCATCCTCCACGGGATCCTCCAAGTCTTCCGGCATGGGGAGTGCAGCTGTTGGGGGGGGGTCTCTGCTGTGGGGCCCTCTGAAGACACCTGCCTGGACAGGGTAGCTGGCTCCTGGCTGGAAAAGGACTGGCTGTCTGTGGGCTGTCTGAGGGAGAGGGGTCTCTCCTCGGTGGGCTGCTCCTCGGTGGTGGATCTCACCCTCCAGGAAGCTGCACCTGGCCATGACATACATCTCCCAGTCGGTTAGCTTGACAGCACCCTGCCAGGATTTCTTGAGGTGTAGCTTGCCACACCAGGTGTGCATGTGCTTCCAACCTCATAGGAGAACTTCTGCAGTGTAGCCCAGGCTCTCTGCCTTGTCTCTCCAAGCTGCCTGGTTTTTCTTGGTGTCCCAATACAGTCTGTGGCCCTTTCTCCAGAGGTACTTGTTCTCCCTCAGCCATTCCAGCATCTCATCCTCATGCTCCTCGGAAACAGTTTACTGTTTACTCTCTCCCTTCTCCTCCCCTTGCCTCTTCCTCCCTCTGGCAGGGACTTCAGCAGGGCCTTCACAGGCTTGAGCAGCAGGGCCTTCAGGGGCTTGAGTAGCAGGGCCTTCAGGGGCTTGAGCAGCAGGGCCTTCAGGGGCTTGAGCAGCAGGGCCTTCAGCAGCCGGGCTTTGAGGGCCTTGGGGCTGGTCCACCACAGCAGCAGCAGCAGCAGCAGCAGCAGCTTCAGAGTCAGTGCCAGGGGCTGGGATGCTGGTTCTGACCTTCTTCATCTTGCCAGGGCTTGAACAAGTAGGCATGGGCTTCCTCTTCTTGCCTGACTGACGAACCATGGTGTTCCTGCAAGATGTATGTGGCAGCACGTCTTTCTCCTGTATGCTGATGCATGTGTGCTGCATCCTTTTATATCCACGGAGCTGATGCAATTCATACTCCCTGCATGCGCAGTGAATGCTTTGCATCCAATATACATCAACACGGCATCCCTTTTGTTTCCGATAGACATCCGTGATGCATCCGCTTCATCCGCTATGCATCCGCTTCAAAATTCTCTCCCGAAACCCCTTCGGAGGTGTCAACCACTTCCATCTGCTGTCATCCACTCGGCTTCCGATGAACATCCCTTTAACATCCCCGCTACATCCTACCAACGTCCATTCTTTTCCATTCTTTTCTGTTCTGTTTATGCAAATTTTTGCCACTTTTTGGAGTGGATGACAACGGATGGAGCCACCCCCGAAATTTTGCTCATCTGCTGTGTCCTTTATGCATACGTTTTGCATCCGTCGGCCAGTGGGACCGGGCCTTAGGAAATCAAAAGCCTAGTTCCCAAGGGCTTTTGTAGATTTTATTCGTCTTTATGTTAAAAGTGTAGATGATAAAACATCTCCCTTAGAAAGAATTCTGGGAACATTGTTTTGCAATCAATGAATGTAGACTCTTGTCTGCTAGTGACAATCCTGTTTCTCATTTCTGGAAATTTTCAAGGCTGCATTTTCTGAGAACACATTTTCTTATTTTCATGATTAGAATTTCCATGTTTATAATGCTAGAGTGCTCAGAAAAAGAAAAATCTATTTCTTAGTAGAAGTATTATTTTTGCTGAATATTTGGCTGATTTAGGATAGAAAATAAATAATAATAATATTGTACATTCCTCAACAAATTGTTCAAGAAAATTGCCCTATTGATCATATGTTTCCTTTATCCTAGTACTTACAACCATGATTTATTTGAGTAATGCAAATGTAAGCAAATCACTATGTCTTTTTGGATGCTGGGCAGCCAAAGAAGCTTTTATAGGACTGCATTTATTATGATAACATCCGTTCCAATGTGTTAGCTTCAACGAAGCACTTACACTTACAGCTAATGAAAGTTAAAATGAATAAAACTCTACAATGAATACAAAAGAGACCTAAGCAGTCTCTTCCAACCATCAAATTGGATTAGATGTTCTATTAAATTATTTTGTCTGCTATGTAAATATATAAATATGTAGTTTATGATTTTCTGGTCAAATTTGTTAGATCAAAATAAGGTATACTATAAAATGTTTATCATAAGTGGTGTAGATGCTCAGCATATCTATGATTTTTACATTCACAAAGGAAACCTGTTACAATTACTTTACAAATCCCAAACAGGCTGCAGAAATGCAGGTGTTATGACTGGCTGCATTACAATAAAAGTTATCCAGTGAATTGTGTATAATGTAATGTATTTAACTGTTATGTTCATTCAGATCTGTGTGAGCTTTGAAACAGGAAATACGAACTTCCTTTGAGCTAATTGCTGAACAACAATAGACAACTATTATTTTGTAAGGACTACTCTCTGCTTTACTGTTATATCACTTTGATAATGAAATGCTGACAGTGTGCAACCGAGATTCAGATATGCCTTGCTATAATTGCATATCTGCTTTCTTCAGATAAATGTAAGCCATTCAGTGCTGGCAAGTACAACATAGAAAAGGACCAAAATAATGGACCTTTACTACATTCCTAATTTCCAACAATTTTCTACCTTCCACTGCATTTTTCAGTTCCCCCCAAATGAATAGTTTATACTTCTCATTTTGTGTAGAAGCAAGAATATGGGACTAGAATGTGAAATTTACAAAACCTTTTGAAGATGACAATCTCCAACCTTTTACCCTATGATATCTGTTGTTTTCTCCTAGAAGAATAGATAAATAAATATATCTATCTATCTTTATACCCCTAAAAATCTGTTTATTGGAAATGTTCAGTTGGGCAAAATACTACATCATATATCATCATTGTTTAAATCAAAGTACTTCAAATGGGTTAATTTAAGGAATGCATCCAAAACATGATATCCACATTATACTAGAAATTTATGTACAGGTTATCTTTCAAAATAAAATTGAGAATGTACAGTATACACTTTCAGAATCCATTTGTATTCCAAACTGGTTAAAAAACAGCAGAATCATACTAAGCACTGAATGTACAGTATATAGTCAGATCTTGTAAAGTCTTCTCATTAGTGCTGCAAGCTCTAATCAATTTAATCAGCAGAAAAATAATTGGTGTCATTCATTTTAATTACTGGTGGAAAATAGAATAGCAACTTTGGGACCTGCTTGTTCATTTTTGTGAACTAATGATAGTTTTAGTATGTTTGTGTAAAGGAGAAGGAAAAATAAGATTCTAAAATTGAGCTTGTAATAACATTGAGTAGGACATGTTCTATTCATTGGCTTGTTTGTTTCATTGATTTTAATATTCTACTGAACTGGCTAAAGAGGGATTCCCTTTTTGTAGTGGTCTCCAAAATTGTTGGAACTACAAATCCCAAAATTCCGAGTTGCTGTCAAATTGTCTATGTGTGTTCTTTCATTCTTTCTTGTTTAAACTTCTTAGATGCTAGATATTTTAAGTATTCACTTTTTAAATTTTATTTTTCTCTTCCTTTACAACTGCTTTGCATATGTAGCTTTTAATACATGCTTTTATTTTCAGATACATCTGAAAATAAACAAGATTTGGAACGAATTTTGTAATTTTTTTTAAAAAGAAAGGCAAATGGATCTGCCTATTGTGTGATGAAATCTATTGGCAGGGCTTGCAAAACTGTCATAACAGAAATTTACAGCAGATTTGTGTTGTATCTCAGAGTCAGATTATTCGTAATATACATTTAAAATATTTACATTCGTACTATGAATCTTCCACATGAAAACTTATTTGACTAAGTACATAAAATATATGTTTTATATATACTATCCCAGAATGATGCTAAATAAGATTTTTTATATTATGCAAACTATAGTTCATACATGAATTATCTCTGCTTTTAATAAATAAATCTAAACTCATTGTTCGCTTACAAATTAGAAGAATCTCATGCACTTGTTCTCTTTCAAAGTAATTCAAAGTGTAAGACAAATTTTGGTCACTTTAATCTCTTGGGATCATGAACAACTTGGTTCATTTGCAATTTATTAAATAACTAATGTGCCTTGCACAGGTAATGTAAATCTGGAGCAAGTATATTGACGGCATTTTAACTTTTCATTGCATATCTGATGCATCTTTATTTATTGTCCAACACTAAATCCAATGAAATCATTACTTTTATTTGTTTTGTTTTTTGTTTTGTATTTATTATATTTTCCATCCACTTCACCACAAAGCATGGAGGAGTTTCACACTCATACACACACAACACACACAAATCATTTTAGGGAGTTGAATTACTGTAAAATATAAGAATCCTTAATGTAAGGACACCAAAGTATGCATTCCAGTCCTTTTCTCAACAGTCTGTGGGATATTCTTCCAAATTCTCATAATACAAATATTCTTTCTGTATCTCACATCAATCTTTATCCATTTTTCATTTGCTGTGTCAAAGGAGTACAAGTAAGGAGACACATTTATCTCTCTCCCAAAAAAGAAAGAAAACTATGTAAATGATGGTAAAGTTTTCAATAGGTACAAATTAGAAGAAAAGAAAGTCTTATGGGAGAACAACCCCTGTGATCCAAGAGAAGCCATTTGAGAAAAATGTGGCATGTCATTGTTTTAGAATTTAAAGCATATCTGAGATTTGGTCTTCTACAGAACAAAAGGTTAGCACTTGTACTATAAGCCATGTGTTTCCCACCCCACTTTTGGAATATAGTTCCTCCAAAATGTCAAATACTTCATTAGCATTTAAAACAGATGTCAGATTCATCCCTGATGACTTTTGAAGTTCTCAATGATCTCCAGTATAGCTACATGCAAAAGAACTTTTAAAATACTTTAAACACTCATGCAAGCATGCCAAAGGTTTCCAGATGTTACATCTATTGTTTAGTAAATGCATTTTCAATGTGATCAGAGGAAAAAAAAACCCTAACAAGTGGTTCTAAGTAGCCTGAAGAAAACTGAAAGCAAGAAATTACATTTTAGAGGTCTAAAAATATTTACTTCAACTATTTGCATTCTTTCCCCACATTTTAGGATGTGATAACTAAGGTTATCATCTTTCTTAACAGCTCCTATCTTTCTATCATTTCTAGTTTTACTATAATCTCTCACTATTGCTTATATGCTATCTACATGCTTAGCAGAATACATTCTCTGCCATAAGTTATTTTATCACTATCACCAATTCTGTCCTTATATTCACATCTTTTTCCACCATCTTAACCAGCTCTTGTTTGTACACATGCACTGTAGGGAATCTGTAATTAAAACTGCAGGAAAGAATCTATTATAACAATACAGTCTTTACTGATGAAATCAAACTATTAAACTCACAGATTAGCTGTTCCTCCCCGAATTCATTCTTTTTATTTCTTAAACAAGACACAGCTGACAGAATTGATAACACTAACAGAATGCCAAAGAGCATAATGCATATAGAGATTAAGAAGTAGAGATAGATGATCAAGATGATACAGATAGAGAGAGGGGATGAGAGAGCATGAGAGATGAGCTAGATGATAGAGACAAAGAGACAGAGATAGACAAATATTTATTTGAAAGAGACTTTGAAGTTTCTTAGCTGTATCGCCATCAGTACTGAGGTTAACCTGTCATTTTTTCCATCAGTCAGCAGTGAGCTGTAAAGGTTTCAGAGGCATGCAATTCCCATTAAGAGATGTAATGAGCCACACCATAAAGGCATTATTGGTTATGAGTGCTGACATGGCAGTAGTTGCAATTCATCATTATTGGGGGCTTTATGTCAAGATGCCTAGTTCATTTTAAATTAATCATATATGGTGTGTGTCTCTTTATGTATATTCAATTTGCCCAAAGAGAATTTCTAAATGGCATAAGTGTTATTAAGAGTGTCTCTATCTGACAAAGAGAAAAAGTGGTCGTAATAACAAATGCTGTGTCTTTGCAATGTAAACATGTTCTCTAGACCTCTGTGAATCAGCATTTATGAATTTCAATTAGAGATTCAAAGGAAGTGTGATTCAGATCAAATTGTGCAGAGATTCAGAGTCAAAGCAATTTGCTGTTTATATTTTATTTCAAAAAAGAAATCCAGCCAAAGGCAATAAGGTTCAAAGCACTTATATTTGTTTCTCCTCCTCTTCCTCCTCTTCTTTCTCTTTCTCCTCCTCAAATTGCATTAAAATAGCAGAGATGGTATTTTAGGAGACACTAATAGTGACAAATTTTAGATGGATACATTATTAATGATTTCACTATAATACGTGTATCAAATATTTCTCTGAACAATTTTAAAGCTGAGATACCAGGGATGACTAGGAAAAGTAAAACACATACTTTTCATTTTTCTCTATTATATTGTTCCATAACAAAATAAATAAACAAAAACAGACCATAAAATATAAAGAACTAAAACATGACAAATAACAAACTAAAATATAAAAAATAAGAAACTAAAAAGAATAAGCAGCAAAAAATAAATGAACAGAACCAAAACATAGAAGAAAAGTCCATTAAAATATATTAGAGAAAGCAAGTAAATTATTTCAATTAATCTTATGTTCAGAATTCTTTTCAGAGTACTGAACAACCAATATAAAATTAGGTACAAGAATATAATACAAATATTACCATCACTTATAAAAATAGTTTATATTCACAACCTGCCAAAGTAATAGACATAATGTTTGAAGACATAAACACTTTAAAGATTAAATAATTTAATGATGATGATGATGATACAAAGATTCAGCATGTCACCACCAACAGCAAATGCTACCTCTGTAATGAGAAAGATGAAACAGTTGACCATTCAATCAGTGGGTGTAGCAAAATTTCACAAATTGACTACCTAGAATGCCATAACCACGTTGCTAAAATCATTCACTGGAAACTGTGCCACAAGTTTGGATTTGAGTACAGTAACAACTACTGGGAACATCAGATTGAGAAGGTTCTGAAGAATGAAAAAGTCAAGATCTTGTGGGACTTCAGAATTCAGAATTTGGCCCACAACATACCTGACATAACAATAGTTGAAAAGAAAAAAATTTGGTTCATTGACATTGCAATACTTGGTGATGCACGAATTGAAGACACGCAGCAAGAAAAAAATCACAAAGTATCGGAACTTACAAACTGAAGTTGAACGACATTGGAAAAAGAAATATTGTGTTATCCCAATTGTAATTGGAGCCCTTGGCGCAATACCTAAAGGGCTATCTCACTATTTGGAAATTCTGAATTGATCAGACTTGAATACTCTGATTCTACAAAAACCCCACCCTTCTTGGAACAGCTTATATCCTCCGATGCTATCTTAACAGTTCATATGTCCTTGGTTGAGACTTGAGCTGTTGAGCTACCAACCAGCCCCAAAGGCTGTGAATCTCACCAAAGATATAACAACAACAAAAACAACAACAACAACAACAACAATAATAATAATAATAATAATAATAATAATAATAATAATAATAATAATAATACAGGTGGAAATTGACAATACTACTACATGCTACACTGTAATGCAAAGGAATGTGAAATAGTTTATCTTAACTTGTGCACAGGGCTGCAAATAATAAATTTCAACTCAGTGAACTAAAATAAGTTGTGAAACTAATCATCACTTGCTTTAAGAATTTATTCAACAGCTTAGGTTAATTTACTAGTAAAGACCAAGTGACCTAATTGAAACAATACAAAAAACAAACAAAAAAACAAAGTCCTACGTCAGCATGTTCATCATGGAATCATAAAATCATAGAGTTAGAAGGTTATCCAGTTTCTGCCTGTAAGTATCTCCTTTATCAAATGCTGTCAAAATCTGACAGGTCTTTATCATCCTTACCAAGAGACTGATCTCAGTAATCTGATTTAATCAGTCACTCTTATAACTATAATTAGCTTCAATCAAAGTTGTTTTAAGACCTGTTGCAACTACTTGCTCACATTATATTTCTTAGTATTTTTATTCCTAGATTATATCAGACAGATACTAGAATCTCAAATATATTCACATATATATAATTCAATTTTCAGAATTCTCAATAATTGCTTGGCTGATGATAATGTATCTGGTGAGTATCCAATACGATAAAGGTTGGCATAAAGAGCTTTACTCAATATTGAATCCATTGGGAAGTTAATTCTTGTATTGCTAATCAAGCATACCCAATTTCTTAAGCCCGTGTCACACTGCACCAACGGATGCAAAGAGGAAGTAAAACGGACAAAAAAGCTTGCCATCCATTCGAAAACATGATGTACTCACTGCCTCCGTTTGGCTTCCTCTCGTTCCGTCCGGCATCCGTTTATGGACGTTTCATCCGCTCCAAAAGTTTTAGGCTGCCTAAAACTTTTGCGCGGAAAATGTATCCAGTTCGTCCATTCTGCATCCGCTACGCATCCGCTACACATCCGCTATATCCACTAGGCATCCGCTGCGCATCAGAACAACTCGCATCCGCCCGGACGCAGGGAGGAAGCAGAACGGACGCGGAACGGATGCAGAACGGATGCAGAACGGAAACAAAGCATTTAAAGCGGAAAAAACGTTCACAGAGGGGATCTATCTTGGATATTAAGGATGTCTAGAGGATGCCTAGAGGATGCCTAGAGGATGCCTAGCGGAAAGCCTATACTGCCGATAAAAAGGGGGAGCAACTCGCCTGTTTCACACTTTCAGAACAGCAGCCCAGCGGTGCAGACCTCTGTAGCCTTCATCTGCCTCTACCTCTTCCACAGCATCCAGTCATGTCCACCATGGATTGCAAAAAAATCCTTTCGGCAGCCAACATCCTTCTGCAACACTGCGAAACCATCTACAGTCTCTGTGAACTCTACTATTGGAAGAAAAGGAGGCACCCAAAAAAAGTCTGGCTCCGAAGATGGTTCGCCAGAAGAGCGCAGTACGTACTTTATGAAAAGCTGATGGTGGAGCTCAGGAGCGAAGAACCTCAGACGTTCCAGAACTTCATGAGGATGCCTCCAGCCATGTTTGACGAAGTTCTGCAGTGCCTGACACCCAGGTTGAGCAAGACAAACACCAACTTCCCACCCAGCCTGGAACCTGGGCTCAAGGTGGCACTCACTCTGCGCCACCTGGCCTCAGGGACCACCTACAGGAGCATGCAGAACGGCTGGAGGGTGCTACCCAGCACCATCAACTTTGTTGTCAGAGAAGTGGTGCAGGCCATCATCGAAGAATACAAGGAGGAGCTCCTCCAGTGCCCCTCCATTGAAGAATGCTGGAAGAAAGTTGCAGAGCAGTGGTATCAGAAGTGGAACTTCCCCCACACCGTTGGAGCCATTGATGGCAAGCACGTGGCCTGCAAAGCTCCAGCCAACTTAGGGTCCACTTATCACAACTACAAGGGCTTCTTCAGCATCATCCTCTTCGCCATAGTCGATGCTGACTACAAGTTCATGTACATCGATGTTTCAGGCAATGGCTCATCTTCAGATGCACAGGTATACAATGACAGTCACCTCAAGGAGGGGCTGGAATGCAACCTCATGGTGGGCTTCCCAGATCCAGACCCGCTGCCCAACGACACGCAAGATGTGCCCTACTTCATCGTGGGGGATGACGCCTTCTCCCTCACAACCTACCTCCTGAAGCCCTACACCTCCAGATGCCTCACCCGAGAAGAGAGGATCTTCAACTACAGGCTGTCCAGGGTAAGGCGGGTGGTTGAGAATGCCTTTGGCATCCTGGCCAACAGGTTCCAGGTACTTCTCACCAACATGCAGCATCGCCCAGAGACCTTGAGGAGGATCGTGGAAGCTTGCTGCATCCTGCACAATCTCATGCGCACCCGCTACCCAGTCTTGCAGAACAGGCTCATCGACCTCCAGCAAGGCAATGAGGACATGGAGCCTGGGGAATGGAGGCAAGGGCGAAACCTGATCGACACTGAGGATGTGCAAGGGCCCAATAGAGCCTCACGTGAGGCGAAGAAGCAGCGGAACCTCCTAAAACACTGGTGCAACTCCCCAGCTGGAGTGGTGGAGTGGCAAGACAGGATGATAGATGCTTAATGGATGCTTCCTTTAGACTGTCTCATGACACGGATGAGATTGGGCCACGTATGTTTGGTGAAATGAACAGGGCGTTTAATAAAGAGTTGTGTTTATGTTGACATGTGTGGATAATTATTACATTATTATTGATAATAAAGGGCCGTAGGGGTGGCACTTGGGAGGGTGGACCATACAGTCCCACTATGCTTGCATTGGAGGTTTATCTATCCCACAGCTATTATCTATCCCAAAGGTATCCCTGCTCATTCCATAGGAGCATCCCTTCCCATCCCACAGCTATCTTAACCCATCCCACAGGTATCCCTTCCCATCCCACAGGTATCCCTTCCCATCCCACAGGTATCCCTTCCCATCCCACAGGTATCCCTTCCCATCCCACAGCTATCTTAACCCATCCCACAGCTATCTTAACCCATCCAACAGGTATCCCTGCCCATCCCACTGCTATCTTAACCCATCCCACAAGCATGCAAAGGCTAAACCATTTCTAAAAGTTTTCACCCAGACTTTACAGAAAAAAATTAATGAAGCAAGAGTGTGAAACAAAGATAAACTTTACTGAACAACAAGCTGTAAAATAAACATGACCCAAGTCAAGTGTCCAAATAAAGTCCACAAATATCCAGGCAGCCAGTCTCTGGCACTCCTCTTGGTCACTCGGAGGTGTGTGCCCAGTCCAAGATTTTAGGGAGCAGGTGCTGTGGAGGTGGGTGCTGCTGCAGTGCTGGTCTGAGGTGTTATTGGAGTGCCTAGCCCCGAGAGGACAATAGGGGACGGTGTGTTGAGGAAGGTGTAGGACAGCTGGCTCAGCCCCGTGATGATGAGAGATCCTTCCTCCATGCCATGGGGTGTCAGCCCCAGTACTGAGGACAGATGTACTGAGGCCGGGCTTGGCTGTGGGATGGAGGAAGGAGCAGTGTAGTGGGGCTGCCTGCTCTGCAGCGGAGTGAGGACTGTCGAGGTTGGCATCGGTGGCATCATTGGAACCAGTGGCAGCGGTGTCGCCCGATGACTCTGTGCCTGCATCTGTAAGGGCTGCTGTCTGTGCTGCTTGACCTCGGGGTAGCTGTAGCCCTGGTAGGTGAGGGGGTGTGGGAAGCCTTGGTATGGGAGGGACATCACCTGGGGTGGAGGAGCAGACCTGGACTGGATGGGAATAGGTGCCCCTGGGTCTGGAGGGTTGTTAAGCAGCGTGGTGATCCTCTCCTTCACCACCTGGAACTGGGGATCCGCCATCTCCTTGAGGGTCGGTTCACATAATTGAGGAAGGGCTTGCGGTTGGAGGAGGAGGATTCGATGGGGACCAGCTGAGAGAGGAGACCTATGCTGGTGTGGATGGTGTCCCTGATCTCCACCAGGTTCTTGTGGCTCTGCTCCTCCTGTGGTCCAGCTCTCTGCCTTACTGTGGTGGTGGAGGTGTGGGTGGATGCGGCTTCGGCAGCGGTGGACTCGATGTCTCCTTTCTCCCACCGCACCAGGGAGTCCTCCTCGCTCTCCACCATGCTTTCAACACCTGCCCGGGGGTTCTCCGCCGTGGCACACTCCACAGATACCTGCATGGAGACAGGGACTGACTCTCGGCCACCAGAGGACTGGTTCCCAGCAGGCTGCCGGAGAGAGAGGGTAGAAATTTGGGCTCCTGGTGCTCCTCGGTGGCGGACCTCACCCTCCAGGAAGCTGCACTTGGCCATGACATTCCCTCTGTCCGTCAGCTTATCCCTGGCCTGGCCAGATTTTTTGCGGTGCAGCTTCCCGTACCAGGTGTGCATGTGCTTCCACCAGCCGAGGAGCACATCCGATGTGTAGCCCAGACTCTCCACCCTCTCTCTCCAAGCAGCCTGCTTCCACTTGGTGTCCCTGAACAGCCAGTGTCCCTTCCGCCACAGATAGTCGTTCTCTCTCAGCCACTCCAGCACCTCATCCTCGTGTCCCTCCTCAGTGAAGTATTGCCTCCTCTCCCTATCACGCGTCTGACTCTTCCTCCCTCTGGCAGGGCCATATGGGCCCTCATCAGAGGGACTTTGAGGTTGTATGGGCTGCTCCTCCACACCAACAGCATCATCATCATCATCAGCAGCAGCAGCAGCAGCAGCAGCATCCTCACCAGCAGGATCATCATCATCAGCAGCAGCAGGATCATAAGCAGCAGCATAATCACCAGCAGGATCATAAGCAGCAGCAGCAGCAGCAGCAGCAGCAGCAGCAAGACCAGGATGAGCAGCAGCAGAGTAAGCACCAACAGCAGGGTCAGCAAGACCAGGAGCACAAGCAGAACGAGCAGGACCAGCAGGACCAGCAGGACCAGGAGCAGCTTCAGCAGAGTACGCAGCAGAAGCACCACTGCAAGGAGCAGCTTCAGCAGAAGCTCCAGCAACAGAAGAGCGAGCCCAAGAAGCAGAAGCCCCAGCAGAAGATGAGTCAGTGACATGGGGCGGGAGGGTGGCCCTGTCCCTCTTGCCAGGGATGGCGGCAGGTTGCTGAGACTTTTGCTTCTTCCCCATGGTTGTGGGGTTGCTGGCTGGCAGGGAGGCTGGCAGGAAGGCTTGCAGGCACCAAGGCTGGCAGGAAGGCTGGCAGAAAGCCTGGCAGGAAGCCTGGCAGGAAACCTGGCAGGAATCCTGTTAGGAAGCCTGGCAGGAAGCCTGTTAGGAAGCCTGGCAGGAAGGCTGGCAGACAGACTGGCTGGCAGGGAGGCTGGAAGGCAGGTTGGCAGCAAGGCCAGCAGGGAGGCTGGAAGGCAGGCTGGCAGCAAGGCTGGCAGGGAGGCTGGAAGGTAGGCTGGAAGTGAGGCTGCCCAGGAGGCTGGGAGGCAGGCTGGGAGTCAGACTGGCAGCAAGGCTTGCAGGCAGACATGCAGGCAAGGAACTCGAAGTGTCCAGCAGTAGGTCTTTCCTCGGAATGCTAGACGTGCGAGCTGCTTCCCTTTATATCAGGGGGGCTTGCGCAATGCATCCCCCCTGCATGCGCAATTAACACTGTGCATCCGTTAGGCTTCCGCTCTGCATCCGCTTCATCCACTGTGCATCCATTCTGCATCCGCTTTTTCTGTTCCGTGTCCGCTTCGCTGAGGCCCCCCAGAAGCCCTGCGGATGCGCCATCCGCTGGGCTTCTGTTCCGCATCCGCTTTGCATCCGCCCTGCGTCCTCCCTTTTTCCGTGTTGTCCGCTCCAATTATGCAAATTTTCTCCCCTTTTGAGCATGGATACAGCGGATGTAACATTTTTCTCTTCCGTTGTGTCCGTTTTGCATCCGTTGGCCAGTGTGACACGGCCTTTAAGTAACATTTTCTCAAATGGCATTTCTAACCCTATTCAAGTAAAACATTTTGGTCTGTGGAAAATAAGATTCCTTCAAGCTTAATGAGAGAGCCACAGACATTGTATCTATGAAAAAGATGCTGTAAATTCAGGAAAAGTTATTAAACATATTAAATATCCAGTCTCTTTAAAAGACATACTGTGAAGGAACTTAATCTTCTACACTGGCCAGCAGAGACATGAAAAGATCTGAAAGGCACAACACTTATATGTGGAAATGTCATGAGGTGTTTTGTAAAGAACTATCTGGGTAATTGTTGCCATAGCAACAAGTAAAGTTTCATTTCTAAGGGGTTAGCGATTTCAGGTCTCAAACCTTGGTTGTATTTTAAATTGTATTCTTCTTTCCAAAACATGAATACAGTTAAAGTTTTTATTTCCAAACCACATGCCCATTTTAAACAATTACATAAAGGTAAGGCCAATATGAATTAACATTTTGCCCTTCTAGAAATGTCTGGAAAAAGACCAAAATTCCTTAAGAGTTGTAAAAGTCCACATCTAACAGGTGCTAGTAAGTTTTTAGAGTTTAATTTCTGGATTAATATCAAAAGTCAATTAATTGGACAGTTATCTTGTATCTCTAATATTCATAAATTGCACAGACATGTTGATTTAAAAATGAGGAATTAATAATTGAACTTTTAAAACGGGAGATTTTACAGGATAAATTCAGAAGAGGAAAACACTGTTCAATTTTGAGCTAATGGTTTAAAAGAAAAAGAAAAAACCCAAAACAAAATACTTACCTGCCAGAAGGAAATAAAGTGAGGCTCATCCATGGAACACAGGTTCAGCATAACAAACAGTAAACTAAACACTCCATAAATCTTTCTAATCTTTTCAATGAGTTTATATTGTAAATTTGTCACTAAAGTTAATCAGATAATGAGCATGGCCAAGGGATCTCTCTTGTTTTATGCTCTTTGAGCGTGCTTCAGTAATGATTTCTCCTGCCCTTTGTACTTACTAAATGAATGTTGAATAGATATTAAAGTGCATCTTGGTGGTGCCATTATTTATATAGCCTGTTTCACATAATGCATGCTTAATTAAAAATCAGCAAAGCAATTATGAAGACGATGAAGGAAACAACAAAAGACATTCAATGAGTAACATTAAACAGTTAATTAGATTTTTCCCCTTTCAGGGAGTTTTTTTTTAAATACCCTTTATATCCATATTTAATGTTTCCCTTGGAAATTCTAATGGCAGCATCTATTAGAAAAAATCATTGAGAACTTCCGTTGCTGATAGCATCTGGAGAAAATGGCGTGCTTGGAGATTCCTTTCTATAAGTATAACATTTTGTGCAATTAAGTTACATTTAATAGGTTCAGTTTCCTGCAGCTTACTTTCCTGCTATAAATAAGAGAATAGTAATTATTATACTTGTCCTTACGAGATGTGTATTATTGTCTTACCATACAAATTACAAAGCAAGGCTAGAAATACAGATTCAAAAGCTATTCCATGGTCTGGTAAGATGTCCACCTTTTGAATAAACAGGAAATCTCAAAACTTTGTAAAGGTAATTTAGCAAAGACAAAGACAAATACAAAAAACAAATACAAAGAAAATACCATTTTCCTTCAGATATTTATTTCTGGCACAGGGTTTGTGCTGTGGGTCAAATTGTACATGAGTATTAGCTGGTTTTATATTATTCAACTTTGATGAGGGTCTTTTGAGGGCAGAGCCAAATTTGTTTTTTAACTGGCATCTGGAGATTGAACAGCATAAAAGTCAGAGAGAAAGTGGGTAAAGGAAAAGGAACACCACATTTCATTTAAATTGAATTGATCTTCAAGGGATCTATCTTCACTGTATCACCAGTCTTGTGAAGTAGGTTAGGATGGAGGGGAGATATAGAGGGAGGGAGAAAGAGAAAGAGAGAGACATCCAAAGTCATTCATGATTTCCTGTGACTGAGGGTGGACATGGACAACTAACCCAGCACTTTAACCACAATACCACCTTGCCCATCCAATAAGTGCAATCTCTTCTTTTGTTTGTAAACATCTTCTCCCTTCTATTACATTAACCTTTTGAATTTGGCATCAGCTTGAAGAGGGACTCTGGAATTTTCCGACACAATATGAAGCCCTGGGGCTAAAGCTGCACATTTCTGACAGTATTCTAAAAACCTGAGGAGAATAGCAAATACTAAAATCTTTGCAGAGGTTGCTTTAGTCAAGATGAAAGCAATAAAAATAAATTCAGAAATCAACATCTTTAAAAAATGGAGTAGAAATAAATTAAGACATCATGTCTCAAAAGGCAACTGACCCTAATCTTAAAATCTCAGGATAGAAGAGATATCAGGAAATCCCAATATCCTGGAAGGAGATAACAGCTAATTAGCTTCAAGTTTCAAACTATATGGACTCATCTCTTATAATTACTAGATGTTGAGCTCAGCTCAAATCCATATATGAATTGAATTTTTGAAGTGTATCAGCATATTAAAATAGAATTGAATATACAGGTAAAACTTGAAAAATTAGAATAATGTGCAAAAGTTCATTTATTTCAGTAATGCAACTTAAAAGGTGAAATTCATATATGAGATAGACTCATTACATGCAAAGCAAGATAGGTCAAGCCATGATTTGTCATAATCGTGATGATTATGATTACAGCTCATGGAAATCCCAAATCCACAATCTCAGAAAATTAGAATATTACATGCAATCAATGAAACAAGGATTGTTCAAAGAACAGTATCAGACCTCTGAAAAGTATAAGCATGCATATGTACTCAGTACTTGGTTTGGGCCCCTTTTGTAGCAATTACTGCCTCAATGCAGCATGGCATGGAAGCTATCAGCCTGTGGCGCTGCTGAGGTGTTATGGAAGACCAGGGTGCTTCAATAGCAGCCTTCAGCTCTTCTGCATTGTTTGGTCTCATGTCTCTCATCTTTTTCTTGGCAATGCCTCATAGATTCTCTATGGGCAGGTGAGTTTGCTGGCCAATCAAGCACAGTAATCCCACAGTCATTGAAGCAGGTTTTGGTGCTTTTGACAGTGTGGGCAGATGTCAAGTCCTGTTGGAAAATGAAGGCAGCATCCCCATAAAGCTCGTCTGTGGAAGGAAGCATGAAATGCTCCAAAATCTCCTGGTAGACGGCTGCATTGACCCTGGATTTAATGAAGCACAGTGGACCAACACCAGCAGATGACATGGCTCCCCAAATCAACACAGACTGTGGAAACTTCACACTGGACTTCAAGCATCCTGCAGTGTGTGCCTCTCCATTCTTCCGCCAGACTTTGGGTCCTCAGTTTCCAAATGAGATGTAAAAGTTGCTCTCATCAGAAAAGAGGACTTTAGACCATTGACCAACAGACCAGTTCTGTTTTTCTTTCACCCAGGTAAGACACTTCTGACGTTGTTTGTTGTTCTAGAGCAACTTGACAAGAGGAATACGACATTTATAGCTCATTCCAGGATCTGTCTGTGTGTGGTGGCTCTTGATGCACTGACTCCAGCCTCCGTCCACTCCTTGTGAAAGTCCCCAATACTTTTGAATGGCCTTTTCCTGACAATCCTCTCCAGGCTGCGGTCATCCCTGCTGCTTGTGCATCTTTTTCTTCCACACTTTTTATTAATCTGCTTTGATACAGCACTTTGGGAACATTCAACTTCATTTGCAGTTACCTTCTGAGGCTTTCCCTCCTTATGGAGGGTGTCAATGATGGTTTTCTGCACGACTGCAGATCAGCAGTCTTTCCCATGATTGTGATTTCTACTGAACCAGACTGAGAGACCATTTAAAGACTAAGGAACCCTTTGCAGGTGTTTTGGCTTAATTAGCTTATTAGAGTGGGACACTTTGAGCCTAGAATATTGAACCTTTTCAAAATATTATAATTTTCTGATATTGTGGGTTTGGAGTTTTCATGATCTGGAAGCCATAATCATCTCAATTATGACACATCACAGCTTGAACTATCTTGCTTGGCATGTAACGAGTCTATCTCATATATTAGTTTCACCTTTTAAGTTGCATTACTGAAATAAATGAACTTTTGCATGATATTCTAATTTTTTGAGTTTCACCTGTATTGAGACCTATTAAAAACTGTGAACTTTGCTCAATTAAATCACAGGTGCTACACATTATATTTGGATCATTTATGCCATAGAAAGAAACAATAGATTGAAACAAGGAGAGAAGCAACCTAGAACTAAGGAGAAAATTACTAGTAGTGAGAGCAATCAACCAATGGAATAGCATTCCTTTAGAAGGAATAGGTGCTCATAATTGGACACTTTCAAAAAGCAATTGGACAACCATTTGTCTGAAATGGAATAGAATAGTGTCTCCTGCTTGAGCAGGGGGTTGGACTGGAAGACCTCCAAGCTCCCTTCCAACTCTATTAATCTATGTTCGATGTCCTAATTTTAATCTTTATACTCGATATAAATGACTTCTGTGATCATATTAAGAGCAACTGTGTTCTCTTTGCTGATGATGTAAAGTTATTCAACACCACCGACAATACTGCAACCCTTCAAAAAGACCTTGACTATGTAACAGAATGGTCAAACAAATGGCAACTTCAAATCTAAATGGATAAATGCTCCAAGTTAGATATTGGCAAAAAAAATCAGGAAATAAAATACAAGCTGAATAGTCAAGACCTTGTTGATAATCAAAACTGTCAAGGACCTTGGAATTCTCATCTCTAATGATCTAAGTGCTAGAGTCCACTGTGACTACATAGCCAAAAAGCCATGAAGAGTTCTTAACTTAATCCTGCATAGCTTTTTCAGTGGTAATATTACACTACTAACTAAAACACACAAAACATTTGCGAGACCAATACTTGAATACAGCTCATCAGTCTGGAACCTGCATTACGTATCTGATATTAATACAGTTGAGAAAATCCAGAAATATTTCACAAGAAGAGTTCTCTACTCCTCTACTCATTGCAGAATACCTTATGCCACCAGACTCGAAATTCTAGACCTAGAAAACCTAGAACTATGCCACCTTTGGTCCAATCTAAGTATCGAACATGAAATTATATCACACAATGTCCTACCTGTCAATGAATACTTCAGCTTCAACCATAACAATACAAGAGCACACAATAGATATAAACTCAAGGTAAACTACACCAAACTTGATTGCAGGAAATACGACTTCAGCAACAGAGTGGTCATTGTCTGGAATACTCTACTTGACTCTGTGATTTCTTCCCCAAACCCCAAAAACTTTAACCTTAGACTGTCTACTGTTGACCTCACCCCTTTCCTAAGAGGTCTGTAGGGGGCGTGCATAAGCACACCAATGTGCCTACCGTCCCTGTCCTATTGTTTCTTTTTATTTTTCTTATATGTACCAATTTCATGTATTCATAACTATGTTCATACTTATACCTGTTAGCTTGTAATTGCTTGACAAAATAAAATAATAAAATAATCCCAGGATTAAAAACTTGAATTTCAGTTTAATAGTTTTGCCACACATTAAGAATTGCTCAGTGTAAAAGTTTTAACTGCTTTGTTTCTATAGCAACTGAGCTGTTGGTGACAATTCTGTATTTTTAACTTCCCTATCAGAAGGACATCCCAATATGGCTTTTCTTCAAACTGTAGCTGGTAGCTTTTGACAACAATTTATCAACTGCAACCTTCAATATTAAAAAAAAAAAAACCTTAAGTTTTCCCTCTATGGATGACTTTATTCTTTTTTATTTTATGTATTGGCTAGGTAGCTCATCATGTCACACAAAAAGTCCATTAGTGAACAAGTTTATTTCTTATATATCAAAAGGTTTTTATTTCCTGCTTTGTTTTTTCCTTGATAAATTTTATTGACTTTATTGACTTGATAAATTTTATTGACTTAATTTTATTGACTTATTGACCATGTCACACTGAACCAACGGATGCAAAGAGGATGTAAAACAGACAAAAAAACCTTGCCATCCATTCGAAAACGTGATGTACTCACTGCCTCCGTTTGGCTTCCTCTCTACCCGTCCAGCATCCGTTTATGGACGTTTCATCCGCTCGGAAAATTTTGTGCTGCCTAAAACTTTTGTGCAGAAAATGTATCCAGTTCGTCTGTTCTGCATCCTCTATGCATCCATTACGCATCCACTATATCCGCTTGGCGTCTGCTGCGCATCCGTGCAACTCCATCCGCCCGGACGTGGGGAGGAAGCGGAACGGACGCAGAACGGATGCAGAACGGATGCAATACGGAAACAAAGCATTTAAAATGGAAAAAACGTTCACAGAGGGGACCTATCTCGGATATTAAGGATGTCTAGAGGATGCCTAGAGGATGCCTAGAGGATGCCCAGCGGAAAACCTATACTGCCTATAAAAAAGGGGAGCATCTCACTTTCAGAACAGCAACCCAGTGGTGCAGACCTCTGCAGCCTTCATCTGCCTCTTCCTCTTCCACAGCATCCAGTCATGTCCACCGTGGATTGTAACAAAGTCCTTTCGGCAGCCACCATCATTCTGCAACAGTGCAAAACCATCTGCAGGCTCTGTGAACACTACTGCAAGAAGAAAAGGAGCCACCCAAAAAGAGTCTGGGTCCGAAGATGGTTCGCCAGAAGAGCAGAGGATGGACTGTACAACAAGCTGATGGTGGAGCTCAGGAGCGAAGACACTCGGGCGTTCCAGAACTTCATGAGGATGCCTCCAGCCATGTTTGATGAAGTTGTGCAGCGGCTGACACCCAGGTTGACCAAGGCAAACACCAGCTTCCGGCCCAGCCTAGAACCTGGGCTCCAGGTGGCACTCACTCTGCACCACCTGGCCTCAGGGACCTCCTACAGGAGCATGCAGTATGGCTGGAGGGTGCCATCCAACATCATCAGCATTGTGGTCAGAGAAGTGGTGCAGGCCATCATCGAAGAATACAAGGAGGAGCTCCTCCAGTACCCCTCCACTGAAGAAGGATGGAATAAAGTTGCAGAGCAGTGGTATCAGACGTGGAACTTACCACACACCGTTGGAGCCATAGATGGGAAGCACGTGGCCTGCAAATCTCCAGCCAAGTCGGGGTCCACTTATTTCAACTCCAAGGGCTTCTTCAGCATCATCCTCTTCGCCATGGTCGATGCTGACTACAAGTTCATGTACATCGATGCTTCAGGCAACGGCTCCTCTCCAGATGCCCAGGCATATAACGCCAGTCACCTCAAGGAGGGAATGGAAGGCAACCTCATCGTGGGCTTCCCAGATCCAGAACCCCTGCCCAACGACACACAAGATGTGCCCTACTTCATCGTGGGGGATGACGACTTCTCCCTCACAACCTAACTCATGAAGCCCTACACCTCCAGACTCCTCACCCGTGAAGAGAGGATTTTCAACTACAGGCTGTCCAGGGCAAGACGGGTGGTGGAGAACGCCTTTGGCATCCTGGCCAAAAGGTTCCAGGTACTTCTCACCACCAT
>BLBF01000052.1:15801623-15820799 GCA_015471245.1 Laticauda colubrina | reverse complement strand
TAGTATTTCACCTAAAACAGTTAGGGTGAACAATGTTATCCCTAACATTCTCCCCATTTTAGGTTACAATAATAACTATGAAACATTTACAACTTTAAATTATATTTTTCGCAACTTTCTTTAAACTTAGTTGCTCCTTGAGCTTTTGTAAATTGGTCTGCTATGTTTTCCTCTGACATGCAGTATTCCAATCCTATCAGTTGATTCTTCACTGCTTCTCTTACATTCAAATATCTTAGGTCAGTATGTTTTGATCTAGTTTTTACAGCAATACTAGTAGCTAACTTTATAGCTGATTGGTTATCCTCATATACCATAATGGGATCTTTTATTGTTATTCCCATGTCCAACAACAACTGTTTGTAGAAAATCAAATCAGTGCATAATAATGACAGACAAGAAAAATTCAGCCTCCATTGTAGATAAGCTAATATGCTGTTGTCTGATTGACCTCCATCCTATCAGTGTCTTACCAAATAATATAGCCATACCAGATGTTGATTTTCTAGTGATTATATCAGTTGCAAAACTTGCATCTGCATAAGCACTAAGACTCAAATCACCCTTTGGCTCTATATATAATGCATGGTTTATAGTTCCCTTCAGATATCTCAGTATTCGTTTTAAAGATGTCCAATGATATTCTTTTGGATCTGAATTAAAACGTGCCAGCTGATTTACACTATAAGCAATATCTGGTCTTGACCAATTGCTTATATATGATAAGCTACCAATCAAAGATTGATATATGGACTTATCAAATTTTGAACTTTGATCATTAATCTGGCAAACTTCTTGACTCATTGGAGTCTTTGCCGGTTTACAAAGTTCCATCTTATAATTTTTAAGTAATTGGCAAATTTTATCTTCTTGAGATATTTTAAAACCATGATTTGTTTTATTTATTGTCAATCCTAGATATCTTTTTATTTCACCTAGATGCTTTATTTTTATCTTCTTGGCTAATAATGATATTATCTCATTAGCCTCATTATTAGTTTTAGTTATTAAAGCAATATCATCAGTGAATAACAATAATAATGACACCGTTCCATTATTTTCTCTTTTAAATACACAAGGATCTGCTAAACCAGATTTAAAACCTATATTGTTTAACTCTTTCACAATATATTGGTTCCACTCAAACCCAGATTGTTTTAATCCATAAAGACTCTTTTTGAGTTTCCAACAATCAGTTCTATTTACATTATTTTCTTTTATGCCAATTGGTTTTCTTAAATATATAGTGTGCTGCAATGGTGCATGTAGATAAGCAGTTTCTACATCTAAATGATTAACGATATAGTTTTTCTTAGCTGCCCACACTAATGCTGTTCTTAAAGATGTAGCTTTAAGGCTTGGCGCAAAAACTTCATCGTAATCAGATGCAGTTTGATTAAATCCTTGAGCTACTAACCTAGCTTTATGGGTAACAGTCCCATCATTTCCAGTTTTTACTTTAAATATCCATTTGCACCCAATGGATTTTTCTCCTGGAGGTAATTTGGCATCTTCATACACTTTCATTACCTTTAATGAATTTAGTTCTTTTTCCATTGCCTTTTGCCAATTCTCCTGATCCTTAGCAGGATACATTCTAAGTTCTTCTACACTAGTTGGAACTTTTGTTACTTGGCAAACTATACTTGCTTGATACCTATCAGGTGGTCTAGTTACACGTGTAGTACGTCTAGGTATTATAGGGCTTGCAGGTGGACTTTCCTCTACTAATTGTTCCTGATCATGTAACTCTTCCTGATCAACTATTTCTTCTTGTTCCTGTCCTATTTGCTCTTCGTGGACTTCTTCTTTAATTGGACTCTTTTTACAGCTAATCTCATCTTTATGACTTTTGTAGGGTTCAATAAATATTTCATTGTTTGAATCTTGCTCTAATCTATTCCATCCTACATGTTCTAGGAATTTTGCACTAGCACTGGTGTAAACTCTAGATGTACCTGGTTCCCAGAATCTATAGGATCGATGATTAGAGGTGTAACCTACAAAAATCAATCTTTTTGCTCTATGCTGTCCTTTGTATCTAAGTTGTGTGGGGATATGCACCCATGCTGGTGCTCCAAATGTGTGCATGTAACTTAAATCAGGTTTTGTACCATGCCACAGTGTGAATGGTAATTCACCTGTTGTTGAATTAACAACATTATTTAATATATGATTACCACACATTATTGCTTCTCCCCATAAATTGTCAGGTAATCCTGAATCAGACATCATAGTTCATGCCATTGATTGTAATGTTTGGCCTCTTCTCTCTATAAAGGCATTATGTTGTGGCCTATATGGTGCAGACATTTTATGTTGAATCCCCAATTGTTTTATTCTGTTTTTAAATTTATTATTTGTGAATTCTGTGCCATTATCAGTGATGAGAGTCACTAATTTTCTTTTTGTTTTTCTCTCAGCGAATTTTAGCCAATTAAATATATTTTGATATGTTTCAGTCTTGCTCTTCATTAAATAGCAAAACCCATATCTAGAATAGTGATCCATTATACTAAGTATATAGCGAGCTCCTCCTACACTTGGTTTTTTAGGACCTATTAAATCAGCAAATACTACTTCTAAAGGCTCTTTAGTAGTAAATCCATCAACTCTATTAGCTGGTATGACCCTGCTCTTATTTTGATTACAGGCATTACATTGCAAATACTTATCACAAGGTTTCAAACTTATTCCCTTAGACAATTCAACAGTTTTCTTAAGCATTTTAAAATTTAAATGCCCTAGCCTTCTATGTAACAAGTGAATACATTCATCATGAGGTTTCTGGTTTTCATAAATTGTGTTAGCCACCTTTAAACCATCATCATTTAACACATATAATCCATCTCTTAAAGATGCAGTAATTTTCTTATCATCTTTTGTAATTAAGCAGTTATCTCCCTTAAATGTAACTACATATCCTAGTTTAACCAAAATTCTAACTGAAATTAAATTAAACTTAAGTTGTGGTACATATAACATTTTTACATTCTCTTTTATAAAAGAACAATATGCTATACCTTCACCTTTAGCTTTCAGTTTCCAGCCATTGGCTAACGATATCTGCTGTTTACTCTGGGTCATTTTTATAAACTTTTTGTTATCATTTGTTATACAATGGGATGCTCCACTGTCAACCACCCATAAATTATTTTTTACAGCTCCGTTCGTATACATGGCTAACTCTAAATGTTTATTTATCTTTTGATGTTTTTTAGTATTCTGGCCAGCGTTCTGGCTCTTTGCCTTTTTACAAAATCTTGCCAAATGTCCTCTTCCTCCACAATTAAAGCACCTTTTAATTGCGTATGCAGTAGGAGATTTATTATCTTCTTTTTTAGGTTGCTCCCTCCTTAATTCATCTCTTTCATGCCTTCTTCTGGCCTCTTCAATCAATCTGCCAGTTATATCAGTTAAAGTTAAATTGTCCTTTGGCAAAATTTCAAGTGAAGTTACGTAGTTATCATAACTTTCATCAAGGGAAGATAGAATTATATAAATTTGATGTTGTTCAGAGAATATAATCTCTTTTTCATTCAATTCCTGGAAAATGCTTTGCATAGTTTTTAAATGACTCTGCATATCACCTTTTGTTTGGAGATGCGTCCTGAAAAGCTTCCGTGTTAGATTTATGTGTGAACCAACCTTATCTCGGACATAAATCCTCTTCAGCTTCTGCCAACAGCCAAAAGCCGTTTTCTCTCCGTGGATATAAACAAGCTGTTGATCAGTTAAGGTTAACCCAATTATGCAAATAGCTTGTTGATTTTTATGCTTAAATTCTTCTATCTTTAGTCTGTCTTCCTCATCCTCTGGATCCCATTCTTCTACGTTTGGTGGATTTTCAATTATGTTCCACAGACCTTCTCCTTGTAGAAGTAGACTACATTTTGTAGACCATGATACATAGTTTGTTCCATCCAGCTTGGATATAAGAGACAAACTTTGTAAATTGACTTGTGCCATGTTTTCTTATATGGATATAAAAATATAATTAATAAAACACAGCTGTCTGTTTACTGTAATGTATAACAATACAAACTCTCACTTTTTACATAAATCTGTTTAACCTAGTTAAACTGACTTTGCAGCCTCTGGGCCCATAACCAGTGTTAAGCCTGGGTTCCCCAACCAGGGTTAGGTAGACAAGCTAAACAGAATGTGCAGCGTTAGTCAGATAGGCACACAGATAAATGAGTGAGCTAAGCTTGTATGTTTATTAACATACAGTAAAAATAACAGATACGCTTGTGCTATCAATAATATGTTTTATTCCAGTATAAGTTTATAGCATAGTCAAAAACAGTCCTATATTCATTTACCATGTAGTCAGTCCATTCAGGGATATTCAGTTAGCAAAGTCCATGTAGAATATCCTATTGTCAGTTCACATAAATCAGTCCGTTGTTGTCTCTCCCGTTCGAGCAATGCAGTCTTGCTTCCAAGCAGTAATCAGGGATCATCAAAGCCAGAGAGAGAGCGAGCAAGGTGTAGCCTTGCTACTTTTATATGGTTTTCATAACCACACCCACAATTGCTATTTTTACATTTAAAGCTGCATACACTAACTATGATTCATAGTTAGTATTTCACCTAAAACAGTTAGGGTGAACAATGTTATCCCTAACAGTGCAGATGATAGATTCAATAATTCCTTTGTAGAACTGAATCAGCAGCTCTTTGGGAAGTTTGAGCTTTCTGAGTTGGCACAGAAAGAACATTCTTTGTTGTTGTTTTTTAGATGATACTTTTGATGTTAGAGGTCCATTTTAAGTCTTGAGATATGATAAAATCTAGAAACTTGAAGCTCTCTACTGTTGATACTGTGTTGTCTAATATTGTAAGAGGTTGTTGTGTAGGAGGGTTTCTCCTAAAGTCTTCCACAATTTCTACAGTATTTAGTGTATTTAGTTCAAGATTGTTCTGGAATCACAAGGGTAGTTGTTCAACCTCACATCTGTATGCAGATTCATTGTTGTCTCAAATAAGACCAATCACTGTTGTTCTAGCTTCAGTACTTTACAGGTATCTGATGTGATTTTGCCTAGCTTCACCTGCTGCTGATGTGATTTTAGATACATAAAGAAATGAATCCAATGATTATCCCCTAAAAAAACCCAAAACTATATTGCTGTAATTTTCAGATAATTTAAAACTGACTTTCCAATTATAAGTATTTGTGTTACCAAAAGTGTTCATTTGTAGCAGTGTTTCTTCTAAGCCTCAGATTGTAGTTTTTTTATTCATACATGGGTACAGAAGTGATGGTTAAAATTATGTATGGTTATAAGCATCCATAAGAAGTATAATATTACTGCCACAGTTGTCATCCCAAATACATCCCATCAGACTGTATCCAAGATACAGAAGAAGCCCTAGAAAAGGAAGGAGCTGAGCCAACCAGAGGTGAAAAATATTCATCAGCACCATTTCTGCAATTCTCAAAGCTGCTGTAAGTGGGTAGTGAAGCAGCTTGGAAGGTCAAAAACAAAATATGCATTTACCAGAAATCTTCTGATCCCTTACCTTGCTTCTTATAGAAATATTGTGCAAAACCACGAAATTGCTGAACTAAGGAACTGGAAGTAAGCATGTTTCAGTGAATAAGGATGGGTCTGGAAAATAACAGAAGTGTACTTCTCCTTTTTGGTATAGTTTAACATAAGAAACACCCCAGGCTAGGCTGAGGTTATGAAATGTATAAAAGTGAGGCCTGAGGAAGAGCCAGGGGTTCAGAATTTGCCATATTAATCCTCTGAGCCTTTGTGCACAAATAAAACCTGTACTCTCCAACCTTTCGTGATCTTGTGCCCTGATTTGGAAGCAAGATTTGCTGCAACATTTATGGCACCCCAGATGGGACACAAGGGGCCCTGAGGCCCACTGGAGGGTCCATCCCGGGTGCCAGCAACTGGGTAAGTTGAAGGGAACATCCCAGGTGCCATCGGTCCTTTGAATCCGAGGGACTTCCCAAAACTGCCCTATTCTGGGGACGGCGGTCGACACCCCCAAGAACCACTGGTGAAAGGTGAGGAGACTAGGACATCTTGTAGCCAGCTAATGAAGAAGGAAGATGCCTGCAGACAAGTATTGCATTTGGGTAACTATCCCTCCCTGTAAGCAGGGATGGAGGAGAGGACTGATTACCCTCTCTTAAGTAAAGGTAAAGGTGGGAGGAATTGTCAAAAATGGTTGAGGTGAGTGACTACTGTGGTTCCCATGGGTGAGTGTGAGTGTCTAGCACTGTGGGCCAGTAGAAAGTGAGTGGTGTTCTCAGTTCCTATCGGAGACCGTGTGCATCCGGCTCCGTGGGTTGGACGCAAGTGTGTGAAAATCCCTGGTGTTTCTGGAAAAGGAGGGACCCCATACTCTCCTCTCCAAACCCTTTTCCCATTTGTCTTGTCTGGTACCCTGGGTGGATCATGGGTGGTGGAGAGAGTAAGCCCCTGACTCTGTTAAGGGCCATGAAAAAAAGTTTTAAGGAAACATATGAATCTCAGGATTATTGTGTGGAGTAGGCACAAAATGCAGGTGTTTTGTGAGGGAGAAAATAGTAAAATGAAAAACTCCTAAAGGACTGGGAAATAGGTCAGGTTAGTGTTATACTTGGAAATAAGCATAGGAGTGTCTGGAACTGGTAAAAATAGGGTCGTGGTCTCCATGGTGCCCATGGAGACACATTGAAACAGTAAAAGTTGTCTTTAAAAAGAGCAGTGGAATTCAATCCTGCTCAAGGGAACCCTGGCCTGGTGCAAACAAGGTTTGGGAAAAAAAAGAGGTCGCTATAGATCTTGATCTTTAAAAATAAGCCAGTGTCTGCTGGGAGATTTTAAGATAGATGGAGAACAATTTGGATCTTTAAAAATAAGCCAGCATTGTCTGGGAGATCCAAACTAGAAAGATAAGGAACAGAACGCCCAGGGCAGAGACAGGTAGTAAAAATCCAGTGCTTAACCAATGAGCGAGCTCATGGAAGGAGCACAAAAGGTGTTTGTAAAAAGGGAAGAATGGAAGAAGGATCAGAAGATGCAAAGAAAAGCTGAATTAATGGTAGCAGCCATGATGTGGACCCCTAGGGAGAGGGGTAGTAGCCAGGCAAAGGGAAATGGATCAGGATTGGGGCACACCCAGTGCGCTATTTGTAAAAGGGAGGGGCACTGGAAGGGTGGTGCCCCGAAAGAGGTAAGGAAGAGAGGCCAATGGGAAGAAGAGGGCACTTTCAAAGGGACCCTCAAAGACCCCTGGGAGGAAGCCAGGGAGGACAAGGATGCGGGAGGACCCCCCTGATAGGTTTGGCAGAGGCAGAAGGATGGGACTGAAGCCGACCAGGTTCAGAGTGCCTCCCAGAACCTATGGTCTGGCTAAATGTAAGAGGCAATCTCTATTTAGTGGATATTGGAGCCACACGATCAGTTTTAACCCAACCCCTAACACAGGCCTCCTCTCGTACCATGAATACTCAGGGGGGCAACTGGAAGTATTTTACAACATCCTTGTTTTGAAGCCCCTTGAATGTATGGCTGACTGCCCTGTGCATAATTGGTTATGCAAGCAGTCTGATTACAGTATAAATGTATGAGTATGTTGATGATGAAGAAAACAAAAACATTAGTGTAAATGTCTGTGTGTTGACCCCCATCCCAGATTAACAGTAGAGTACTTTCATATAAAGAAATTGCATGTACCAGGAAATGAGAAAGCTCTCATGGAGAAATGTGTGTGAATTACTAAAGTTAGAGAGAGGAAGGAACAGAGAAAATTAGATGACAGAAAAATAAAATATGTCAGGAGACATTGCATCTGAAATTCCACCAAGAACACTGGATAAAATGGCAAGTAGGACCAAGAAATTGCGAAATTGAATTTTTAGTGGATACTGGGACATCCTGGACATCTTGAAGAATAATCCCTCTGGGATGCCACATTAGCCAGAATTCCAATTTCAAAATCAAGAAAATTAAAATCAACCCATGCCACATCACATTTAAAATTGTAGTATGTAGAGAGAGAGATCAAATATCTTGGATGCTTGATTAGTGGAGTAGAAAATTAACTCCTGCTCGAGTTGAGGAACTAAGAGGGACTTGGGAAAGTTTTAGGGACTGTTAGGCAATTGTCAACAAATTGAAAACAGCACTGAAAATAGCTCCAGTTTGTTATACACAAATTTAAGGCAGGACAGTGGATTTTGCTAAAATCCTGGGAGGATTTTACATTCCTTTTCTATTTAGGACTGAGTGGTTGCCGATGTTATTTCCCCAACATAAAATAACAACCACAGAACAAATCCCACTGCTAAATTTATCTGATCTTATCATTGTCTTGAGACTGGTGTAAATACTAAATGTTTGGATGGTGGGAGTTGGGAAATTACATTGAGTGAGGACTTTCAATAGAAAGGAAGGAGAGAAGCTTTGTATCAAACTTTTAATGGGACCAAAGTGGCCTACAAACACATGAATGATTTAGGAACCTTGAAAAAGCACCACAACCAAAACCAAGACCAACAGTGTGATTGCAACCAGCCCCTAATAAATGGGAAACACTAACTCCAACATCAATAGCCAGAGTTGGGAGATGAATATTAATTTGTAAAGCAAAAGATAAGAATTTGGAATAATGCTGAGCTTAAAATATACCTAATAGAAATATAAGCTCTCTATGCAACTTATTACAGGCAAAAGTATTTTTTGCAGAGAGATAGATATATCTTACTGCAAGTCAGCGAGGTGTTGAAAGAACCTTAACACTGTGCAACAGGAAGAAGGGAAGAATAAATTCTCTAAAATAGCTTCAATAAGAAAGACATTTGTGTGTTTTTCGTACATATGTGTGGAATCAAATATGGGAGATTAATGGAATCCAATGAATTTGGATTGTGGGTGGCTAATGTGTTTTGCTCAATGGGACTGGACTGAGTGAAGTTATAATAACAATAATAATAATAATAATAATAATAATAATAATAATAATAATAATAAAAACGTGACTAGTATGTTAAGCAAATAATAGCAACTGGACTACCCCAGAAGTTATGTATAGGGAATGTGAAAAATATGCCTATACTAGCCTCCCCACTGGGTGGTTTGGACCCTTTGTGATGAGATTAATAAAGCAACATAGGGGAATCCCTATCGAAGGAATGAATTCAGGCTTGGAAAGTAAAGAGCCCTTGAATCCCTAGATACCAGTGATGGCTCCAGATGCTTGAAACTCTAAAGGGCCTATACGTAGGTGGAGGATGGCACTCTAGGAGCGAATGGACTTACAATTACATTTGACTACAAACTTAAAGGAGATGACTGCAGTCCTGGGACCCTTAGCAAAAGGAAAGTGTGGAAAATAACATTGTGCAAAACCAGCTAACCCTAATAAAAACTTTGGAATGTAGCAAACTGGGTTGGTGAAGGGTTCAACAAAGTCTGCTGTATTAGGATTCTGGGTTTGAATGTTTCTCTCCTGTTTGATTTCCTTTATAAGAGAAGTGGTATTATCAAAGTTTAAAGAATCAATAGTACTAAAAGGAATTAGGTTATCTCCTTTTGAAATGATGTTTGGAAGACCCCCTGTCATAAGTACTGGTTTGAGAAATAATATAGGGGATTTATGTCAATTAGGGGATTCATGGGTGAGTCTAATGAGTGGTGCACTTGAAGAAGCGCCCCTTATAACTGCCCTACTGGCAATGGGCAGGCCACATACGGGGCAGAAGAGGCCTTACTGGTGTCACTCCAGAAGCTGACCCTCTACGTACAGCTGAAAATAAGAACGGGTAAGACAGATGTGTTAGGGACAGAGTGTTAGGTGGAATGATATATTCTTTTGAATTATTTTAAAGGATTTTATATCAAAAGGGGGTTGGACTAGATGACCTAGAGGGGTCTCAAATTTTAACAGCTGATATGTTTACAGTGCTTATCTGAGTTGAAGAAACCACAACGTGTTTCTTACTCAGTTGCCTAGTGAAGAGTTTCCTGTTCAGTGTGGTCGGACTTCCCTGTCTCAATAGAATATCTAAACCGCAAATGTGTTTCAAAAGGGACTTTGTTTTTTTCAACTTTGACTCACCTGAGAAGGATTTGTAATTGCCTGCTTTTGCAAAAGCATTAATCTTTGTCAGAACTATCTCCAACAGTCTTTCTATGTTAGTAGAGAAGAAGGCTATTGGTAAGACTATGGCATTATGGGAACATGAGAACTTGTGAAGAGCTTGTCCCGATGTGTGAAACTCCACAGTATTCAGGAGATTTAGGTGAAGTTTCAAAGGGGGGAATGAAGCAGCTTAGAAGGTCAAAAACAAAATATGCATTTACCAGAAATCTTCTGATCCCTTACCCTTGCTTCTTATAGAAATATTGTGCAAAACCACGAAATTGCTGAACTAAGGAACTAGAAGTAAGCATGTTTCAGTTAATAAGGATGGGTCAGGAAAATAACAGAAATGTACTTCTCCTTTTTGGTATAGTTTAACATAAGAAATGGCCCGGGCTAGGCTGAGGTTATGAAATGTATAAAAGTGACACCTGAGGAAGAGCCAGGGGTTGAGAATTTGCCATACTAATGCTCTGAGCCTTTGTGCACAAATAAAACCTGTACTCTCCAACCTTTCGTGGCCTTGTGTCCTGATTTGGAAGCAAGATTTGCTGCAACTTTACAATTTAATCTATTTAAGTGGTTGAAGGGACCTTAAGCCCATGTCACACTGAACCAGTGAATGCAAAGAGGATGTAAAATGGACAAAAAAGCTTGCCATCCGTTCGAAAACGCGATGTACTCACTGCCTCCGTTTTGCTTCCTCTCTATCCGTCCAGCATCCGTTTATTGATGTTTCATCCGCTCTGAAAGTTTTGGGCTGCCCAAAACTTTTGCGTGGAAAATGTATCCAGTTCGTCCGTTCTGCATCCGCAACGCATCCATTCTGCATCCGTTACGCATCCACTATATATGCTTGGCATTCGCTGCGCATCTGCGCAACTCGCATCCACCTGGACGCAGGGAGGAAGCAGAATGGATGCGGAACGGATGCAGAACAGATGCAGAAAGGATGCAGCATGGAAACAAAGTGTTTAAAGCAGAAAAAACATTCGCAGAGGAGACCTATCTTGGATATTGAAGAAGCCTAGAGGATGCAAAGGGACACCTATATTGCCTATAAAAAGGGGGAGCAACTCATCTGCATCTCACTTTCAGACCAGCAGCCCACCTGTGCAGACCTCTGCAGCCTTCATCTTCCTCTTCCTCTTCCACAGCATCCAGTCATGTCCACCGTGGATCGTACCACAGTCCTTTTGGCAGCCACCATCCTACTGCAACAGTACGAAGCCATCTACAGGCTCTGTGAACTCTACTACGGGAAGAAAAAGAGGTGGCCAAAAAGCGTCTGGGTCCGAAAATGGATCGGGAGAAGAGAGAGTACGGACTGTACAACAAGCTGATGGTGGAGCTCAGGAACGAAGACACTCGGGCATTCCCGAACTTCATGAGGATGCCTCCAGCCATTTTTGATGAAGTTGTGCAGTGCCTGACACCCAGGTTGACCAAGGCAAACACCAACTTCCAGCCCAGCCTGGAACCTGGGCTCAAGGTGGCACTCACTCTGCACCACCTGGCCTCAGGGACCACCTACAAAAGCATGCAGTATGGCTGGAGGGTGCCACCCAACACCATCAGCATTGTGGTCAGAGAAGTGGTGCAGGCCATCATTGAAGAATACAAGGAGGAGCTCCTCCAGTGCCCTTCCACTGAAGAAGAATGGAAGAAAGTTGCATAGCCGTGGTATCAGAGGTGGAACTTCCCCCACACCATTGGAGCCATCGATGGTAAGCACGTGGCCTACAAAGCACCAGCCAAGATGGGGTCCACTTATTTCAACTCCAAGGGCTTCTTCAGCATCATCCTCTTCGCCATGGTCGATGCTGACTAGAAGTTCATGTACATCGATGCTTCAGGCAATGGCTCATCTTCAGATGCCCAGGTATACAACGCCAGTGACCTCAAGGACGGGCTGGAAGGCAACCTCATTGTGGGCTTCCCAGATCCAGACCCCCTGCCCAACGACACGCAAGATGTGCCCTACTTCGTCGTGGGGGATGACGCCTTTTCCCTCAGAACCTACCTCATGAAGCCATACATTTCCAGACTCCTGACCCGTGAAGAGAGGATCTTTAACTACAGGCTGTCCAGGAGAATGCCTTTGGCATCCTGGCCAACAGGTTCCAGGTACTTCTCACCACCATGCAGCATCGCCCAGAGACCGTGAGGAGGATCGTGGAAGCTTGCTGCATCCTGCACAATCTCATGCACACCCGCTACCCAGTCTTGCAGAACAGTCTCGTGGACCATCAATAAGGCAATGGGAACATGGAGCCTAGGGAATGGAGGCAAGGGCAAAACCTGATCGACACTCAGGATGTGCAAGGCCACAACAGAGCCTCACGGGAAGGGAAGAAGCAGTGCAACCTCCTGAGACACTGGTGCAACTCCCCAGCTGGAGCAGTGGAGTGGCAACACAGGATAGTAGATGCTTAATGGATACTTCCTTCAGCCTGTCTCATCACACGGATGAGATTGGGCCATGTATGTTGGGTGGGCATACAATGAACAGGGCGTTTAATAAAGAGTTGTGTTTGTGTTCAAATGTGTGGATCAATGCTTACATTGTTATTGATAAAAAAGGGCCATAGGTGTGGCACTTGGGAGGGTGGACCATTCAGTCCCACTATGCTTGCACTGGAGGTTTATCTATCCCACAGCTATTAGCCATCCCAAAGGTATCCCTGCTCATTCCAAAGGTATCCCTTCCCATCCCACTGCTATCTTAACTCATCCCACAACCATGCAAAGGCTTAAGCCAATTCTAAAAGTTTCCACCAAGACTTTTTTTAAAAAAAACAAAGGAAGCAAGTGTGTGAATCAAAGATAAACTTTATTGAACAACAAGCTGTTAAAAAAAAAATGACCCAAGTCAAGTGTTCAAATAAAGTCCACAGGTAGCCAGCTACCCAGTCTCTGGCACTCTTCTTGGTCACTCGGAGGTGTGCCCAGTCTCAGGGGTGAAGGGTCCAGGTGTTGTGGTGGTGGGTGGTGCTGGAGTGCCTGGCCCCAAGAAGACAACAGGTGACGGTGTGTTGAGAAAGCTCTCGGACAGCTGGCTCAGCCCAGTGATGCTGAGAAGTCCTTCCTCCATGCCATGGGATGTCAGCTCCAGTACTGATGACAGATGTACTGAGGCCGGGCTTGGCTGTGGGGTGGAGGAAGGAGTAGTGTAGTGGGGCTGTCTGGTCTGCAGCTGGGTGAGGACTGGCATGGGTGGCATCATTGGCATGGGTGGCATCGCTGTCGTCGGTGCTATCATTGGTGTGGGTGGCATCAATGTCGTCAGTGGCATCATTGTTGTGGGTGGCATTGGTGGCATCAGTGGAACAGGTGGCAACGGTGTCGCCCAATGACTCTGTGCCGGGACTGGGAAGGGCTGCTGCCTGTGCTGCTGAACCTCCTGGTAGCTGTAGCCCTGGTAGGTGAGGGCCTGTGGGAAGCCTTGGAATGGGAGGGACATCACCTGGGGTGGAGGAGCAGACCTGGACTGGGTGGGAGCAGGTTCCTCTGGGTCTGGAGGGTTGTGAAGCAGCTCGGTGATCCGGTCCTTCACCAGCTGGTACTGTGGATCCGCCATTTCCTTGAGGCTCTGGTTGACATAGGTGAGGGAGGGCTTGCGGTTGGAGGATGAGGAGTCGGTGTTGACCAGCTGAGAGAGGAGATCTGCTGCTCCGGATGGTGTCCCTGATCTCCAGCAGGACAGTGTGGCTCTGCCCCTCCTGCTGTCTGGCTCTATGCCTTTCTGCAGAGGCGGAGCTAGGGGGGGTGGATGCCGCTAGGACTATGGTGGACTCGATGTCTCCTTTCTTCCACCGCACCAGGGAGTCCTCTACACACTCCACCACGCTTACCACACCTGTCCGTGGGTTCTCCGCCGTGGCACGCTCCACAGAAACCTACCTGAAGACAGGGACTGACTCTCGGCCGGAAGAGGACTGGCTCTCAGCAGGCTGCCTGAGAGAAAGGGTCGTGAGAGGGGCTGCTGGTGCTCCTCGGTGGCGGACCTCACCCTCCAGGAAGCTGCACCTGGCCATGACATAGGTCTCTCTGTCTGTCAGCTTCACAGTGGCCTGGCCAGATTTCTTCATGTGCAGCTTCCCGTACCAGGTGTGCATATGTTTCCACCAGCCGAGGAGCACCTCTGAAGTGTAACCCATACTCTCTGCCCTCTCTCTCCAAGCAGCCTGCTTCCGCTAGGTGTCCCTGTACAGCCAGGGTCCCTTCCGCCACAGATAGTCATTCTCTCTCAGCCACTCCAGAACCTCATCCTCGTGCGCCTCCTCAATATAGTATTGCCTCCTCTTCCGTTGTCGCATACGCCTCTTCCTCCCTTTGGTTGGACCAGATGGGCCCTCATCAGAGGGGCTCCCAGGTTGTAGGGGCTGCTCCTCCACACCACCACCAGCAGCAGCAGCACCAGCAGAATCATCATCATCATCATCCTCACCAGCAGGATCATAATCAGCATCATCATCAGCAGCAGCAGCAGGATCATCATCATCATCAGCAGCAGCAGCAGCAGCGGCAGCAGGATCATCAGCAGCAGCAGGACCAGCAGGACCAGGATCAGCAGCAGTAGAGTAAGCACCAGTAGGACCAGCAAGTCCAGGAGCACGAGCAGGACCAGGATCACGAGCAGGACGAGCAGGATGAGCAAGACCAGGATCACGAGCAGGACGAGTAAGTCCAGGAGCACAAGCAGGTCGAGCAGGACCAGCAGGACCAGGAGCAGCTTCAACAGAGTAAGCCCCAGCAGAAGCACCAGCACCAGCAGAAGCACCACTGCCAGGAGCAGCTTCAGCAGAAGCCCCAGCAGAAGCAGAGTCGGGGCAGGGGGCGGGAGGTTGGCCCTGTCCCTCTTGCCAGGGATGGCGGCAGGTTGCTGAGGCTTTCGCTTCCTCCCCATGGTTGTGGGGTTGCTGGCTGGCAGGGAGGCTGGCAGGCACCAAGGCTGGCAGGAAGGCTGGCAGGAATCCTGGCAGGAAGGTTGGCAGGAAGGCTGGCAGAAAGCCTGGCAGGAAGGCAGGCAGGCAGGCAGCACCAAGGCTGGCTGGAAGGCAGGCTGGCAGCAAGGCTGGCAGGCAGGCATGCAGGCAGGGCAGGCAAGGAACTCGAAGTGTCCAGCAGCAGGTCTTTCCTCGGAATGCTGGCCACGTGCGAGCTGCTTCACTTTATATCCGGGGGGCTTATGTAATGCTTCCCCCCCACATGCGCAATTAATGCTCGGCATCCATTCCGCTTCCGCTGTGCATCCGTTAGGCTTCCGCTGTGCATCCGCTTTATCCGCTGTGCATCTGCTGTGCATCTGCTTCATCCGTTCGGCATCTGTTCTGTATCCGCTGTATCCGTTCTGCGTCTGCTTCGCTGAGGCCCCCCGGAAGCCCTGTGGTTGCGCCATCCGCTTCCATCCACTGGGCTTCCATTCCACATCCGCTTTGCATCCACCCTGAGTCCTCCCCGCGTCCGTGTTATCCGCTCCAGTTATGCAAATTTTTGCCCCTTTTAAGAGCAGATAACAACGGATGGAACATTTTGCTCGTCCGCTGTGTCCTTTTTGCATCCCTTGGCCAGTGTGACATGGGCTTTAGAACCACTTCTTCAAAACCAGCTGGCCAACTTACTACTTATTCCTGCCTGTAGTGATCCTAGATGTACTCCGCAAAGTGATTTCTGTCAAGAAATTATGCTGATTGCTTTAACTGTGTACACCACCAAAGTCACATGCAAGTAACAAGGATGGATATAATGAATGAATGAATGAATGAATGAATGAATGAATGAATGAATGAATATATATATATATATATATATATATATATATATATATATATATATATATATATATATTCAAAAGTGGGTTAAAGAGATGTATTCAGATTTGGAATTAAGTGAAGTCTGCTATTTCTAAATAAGATAAGAAAGGAGGAAAGATGGGGTTCACAAAATATATACTTCCTTAAGTATCCTGACAATTTATGTTAAGTAGCCTTTTTCATGAAGGACCATGAAAACCAAGCCTGGAACTGGGCAGCAAACAGAATGTGTTCTTCTCTTCAGTAAGAAATTTTACTAGAATCCAGTCTATAAACAGAAGGAATATTATGTTTCACAGTGGCTTTTAAAGGCCGTGTCACACTGCCCAACGGATGCAAAATGGACACAACGGAAGAGAAAAATGTTACATCCGTTGTATCCACGCTCAAAAGGGGTGAAAATTTGGATAATTTGAGCAGACAACACGGACGCGGGGAGGACGCGAGGCAGATGCAAAGCGGATGCAGAACGGAAGCACAGCGGATGGCGCGCCCGCTAGGCTTCCGGGGGGCCTCAGTGAAGTGGATGCGGAACGGAAGAAGCGGATGCAGAACGGATGCACAGAGGATGAAGCGGATGCACAGCGGAAGCCTAGCGGATGCACAGCGGAAGCCTAACGGATGCACAGCGTTAATTGCGCATGCGGGGGGGGATGCATTTCAGAAGCCCCCCAGATATAAAGGGAAGCAGCTCGCACGTCTAGCATTCCGAGGAAAGACCTGGTGCTGGACACTTCGAGTTCCTTTGCTGCATGTCTGCCTGCAAGCCTTGCTGCCAGCCTGCCTCCCAGCCTGCCTCCCAGCCTGCCTCCCAGCCTCCTGGGCAGCCTCCCTTCCAGCCTTGCTGGCAGCCTGCCTTCCAGCCTCCCTTCCAGCCTTGCTGGCAGCCTGCTTTCCAGCCTCCCTGCCAGCCTTGCTGGCAGCCTGCATTCCAGCCTCCTTTCCAGCCTTGCTGCCAGCCTGCCTTCCAGCCTCCCTGCCAGCCAGTCTGTCTGCCAGCCTTGGTGCCTGCCTTCCTGCCAGCCTTCCTGCCAGCCTTCCTAACAGGCTTCCTGCCAGCCTTGGTGCCAGCCTTCCTGCCAGCCTTGGTGCCTGCCAGCCTTCCTGCAAGCCTTACTGCCAGCCAGCAACCCCACAACCATGGGGAAGAAGCGAAAGTCTCAGCAACCTGCCGCCATCCCTGGCAAGAGGGACAGGGCCCCCCTCCCGCCCCATGTCCCTGACTCATCTTCTGCTGGGGCTTCTGCTGCTTGGGCTCGCTTTTCTGTTGCTGGAGCTTCTGCTGTAGCTGCTCCTGGCAGTGGTGCTTCTGCTGCGTACTCTGCTGAAGCTGCTCCTGGTCCTGCTGGTCCTGCTGGTCCTGCTCATTCTGCTCGTGCTCCTGGTCTTGCTGCTGCTGCTGCTGCTGCTGACGATGATGATCCTGCTGCTGCTGCTGCTGCTGCTGCTGCTGCTGCTTATGATCCTGCTGGTGATTATGCTGCTGCTGCTGCTGCTGATGATGATGATTATGATCCTGCTGGTGAGCATGCTGCTGCTGCTGCTGATGATGATGATGATGATGATGATGATTCTGTTGGTGTGGAGGAGCAGCCCCTACAACCTGGAAGCCCCTCTAATGAGGGCCCATCTGGTCCTGCCAAAGGGAGGAAGAGGCGTATGCAACAACGGGAGAGGAGGCAGTATTACATTGAGGAAGCGCACGAGCATGAGGTGCTGGAGTGGCTGAGAGAGAATGACTATCTGTGGCGGAAGGGACACCGGTTGTACAGGGACACCAAGTGGAAGCAGGCTGCTTGGAGAGAGAGGGCAGAGAGTCTGGGCTACACTTCAGAGGTGCTCCTCGGCTGGTGGAAGCACATGCACACCTGGTACGGGAAGCTGCACCGCAAAAAATCTGGCCAGGCCTTGGTTAAGCTGACGGACAGAGAGAACTATGTCATGGCCAAGTGCAGCTTCCTAGAGGGTGAGGTCCGCCACCGAGGAGCCCCAGGAGCCCAAATCTCTACCCTCTCTCTCCGGCAGCCTGCTGGGAGCCAGTCCTCTGGCGGCCGAGAGTCAGTCCCTGTCTCCATGCAGGTTTCTGTGGAGCGTGCCACGGCGGAGAACCCACGGACAGGTGTGGTGGAGTGTGTAGAGGACTCCCTGGTGCGGTGGAAGAAAGGAGACATCGAGTCCACCACTGCTGAAGCCGCATCCACCCACACCTCCACCACCACAGTAAGGCAGAGAGCCGGACCACAGGAGGGGCAGAGCCACAAGGTCCTGGTGGAGATCAGGGACACCATCCGCACCAGCATAGGTCTCCTCTCTCAGCTGGTCCACATTGAATCCTCCTCCTCCAACCGCCTCCTCCAATTCCTCAATTATGTGAACCAGACCCTCAAGGAGATGGTGGATCCCCAGTACCAGGTGATGAAGGAGAGGATCACCATGCTGCTTAACAACCCTCCAGACCCAGAGGCACCTGCTCCCACCCAGTCCAGGTCTGCTCCTCCACCCCAGGTGATGTCCCTCCCATACCAAGGCTTCCCACACCCCCTCACCTACCAGGGCTAAAGCTACCTCAAGGTCCAGCAGCACAGACAGCAGCCCTTACAGATGCAGAGTCATCGGGCGAAACCGCTGCCACCGGTTCCAATGATGTCACCGATGAAAACCTCGACAGTCCTCACCCCGCTGCAGAGCAGGCAGCCCCACTACACTGCTCCTTCCTCCATCCCACAGCTAAGCCCGGCCTCAGTACATCTGTCCTCAGTACTGGGGCTGACACCCCATGGCATGGAGGAAGGACCTCTCATCATCGCGGGGCTGAGCCAGCTGTCTGACACCTTCCTCAACACACCATCCCTTGTTGTCCTCTCGGGGCTAGGAACTCCAATAACACCTCAGACCAGCACTGCAGCAGCACCCACCTCCACAGCACCTGCTCCCAAAAATCTTAGCCTGGGCACACACCTCTGAGTGACCAAGAGGAGTGCCAGAGACTGGCTGCCTGGATATTTGTGGACTTTATTTGGACATTTGATTTGGGTCATGTTTATTTTACAGCTTGTTATTAATAAAGTTTATCTTTGTTTCACACACTTGCTTCATTAATTTTTTTCTATAAAGTCTGGGTGGAAACTTTTAGAAATGGTTTAGCCTTTGCATGCTTGTGGGATGGGTTAAGATAGCAGTAGGATGGGCAGGGATACCTGTGGGATGGGTTAAGATAGCTGTGGGATGGGAAGGGATACCTGTGGGATGGGTTAAGATAGCTGTG
>BLBF01000052.1:15757760-15787377 GCA_015471245.1 Laticauda colubrina | reverse complement strand
CTTTTGAATGAGCATAATAAAAGAGCGTGTACCCAGCCATTCTGGGCACACTCATCGCGAGGAACTTCGTCTCCTGTCGTTTCTCTCTCCTTCGCTCCCTATCATGAGACGCCCATCTGATGCGGGATAGCAGATACCGCAAACACCATTTCTGAGAAGCATGAAGATGAGGTGATGGAATGGCTGAGGTTGAACGAGTACCTCTGGAGAAAGGGCCACAGACTGTATTGGGACACCAAGAAGAAGCAGGCAGCTTGGAGAGACAAGGCAGAGAGACTGGGGTACACTGCAGAAGTACTCCTTGGATGGTGGAAGCACATGCACACCTGGTATGGCAAGCTATACCTCAAGAAATCCAGGCAGGCCACTGTCAAGCTCACTGACCGGGAGATGTACGTCATGGCCAAGTGCAGTTTCCTGGAGGGTGAGATCCGCCACCGAGGAGCAGCCCCTCTGAGACCCCTCTAGGTGTCCTTGTACATCCTCTAGACATACTGCAGACATCCTAAATATACGAGATACATCCCAGATACAAACGTTTTGTCCTTCTATTTCCGTGCTACTAACGCTGTGTAGACGTTTTGTGTACCTTTTGTTTCCTCCCTCTTTCTGTTTTCAGCTGCAGTGGATGTGAATTGAGGGGATGGCCAGAGGATGCAGAGAGGATACAGCAGATGTTTAACGGATGATAATGGACATAGAATGTTTGTTGCCAGTATATGTCGAGGATGTACATCATACGCAGCGGAAAGTTCATCCGTTAACAACATTTTGTGCAGCTCAAAACTTCTTGCATGGATGAAATCACAATGGACGGATGCTCGACGGATAGAACGTATGAAACACATATGCAGTGAGTACACAACAGATGCATAGCGTTTTCCAATGGATGGCAAGCTTTTTTTTAACATTTAACTTCCTTTTTGCATCTGTAAGTGCAGTGGGACCAGGCCTTTAGGTCATTATATATGAGTACTCCTAGGTCCTTGACATTACTCCTAGGTCCTTGACTCTTGATAATGATTCTTTGTGAATTAAACATGTTCTTTTTCAATTATTTTCAGTGAGGTTTTTTATCGGAATGTAACAAAGAATCATTATTAACTGGTTTAGAATTTTCCTCCACTGAGATTTTGTTAAAAAGGAAAGTTCTTTTTTTTTCCTTTGTGAGGTTAAGAACTTTATAATCCACTGTTATGTTCCAACAGCAACTATGCCAATTGTCTTAGCCTTATATTTTTCCCAGGAGATAGCAATATAATACCTCATCTAAACATAGAAATCCTGATTGTTCTTTTCTTTTATCAATTATTTGATAAATTTTATCTCTATAAGCTGCCACCCAATATTATGATGTTGAATTTGAACAGCAGAGAATTTGCTGCTGCAGGAAAGAAAACTTTTACTTAACTGAAAATCTCTGTGTACCAAGTTACTCTTCTCAGAATTATTCCATTATGCCCTGGTAGTGCAGTGGTTAGAATTAAATTTTGCAGGCTGACTCTCCTCACTGCTAGGAGTTTGATCCTGGCCAGCTCAAGGTTAACTGAACCTTCCATACTTCTGAGGTTGGTAAAATGAGGACTGAGATTGTTGGGGGCAATATGCTGACTCTGTAAACCACTCAGACAGTGCTGAAAAACACTATGAAGTGGTATAAATCTTGCAATACACTTGGACTTATATATTGTTTCACAGTGTTTTATAGCCCTCTCTAAATGGTTTACAGACTCAGCATATTGCCTCCAACAATCTGTGTCCTCATTTTACTGATTTCAGAAAGATGGAAGACTGAACCTACCTTAAGACAGTGAGAACCAAACTGCTGGCAATCTGCAGCCAGCAGAATTAACCCACTACACTGCATTCTAATCACTAAGCCATCATGACTCATAGTATATACATCTTAGTGCTATTGCTACTCCTGCTTATATGGGTAGCTCAGTCCAGAGTCAGGTCTTGGTTGCTCATCTGTATAGGGAAATTCCATTTTCAAACCTGAACTTTTGAGAAAGGCCTCTTTCAAAATGACCTGGTTACAGAGATGGTTGCTTCACTGAGCTGTGTCAAAATGGCTGGTCAGTTAGTTGAAAGAGTTGAATAGACTCTTACAACATTTTATAAGCACACAATTATTGGTGAATTAAATAACTGCTGTAAATTATCATTTAGTCAGTATTTTCATATCCTTCTTTATGACAGAAAATACTGAAATGGTTTACAAAAATGTAAATTCATTGGTTCATTAAATAGTAAAAAGAAGTTTATCATAACAATAAGGTTTTATATACACATTTTATTTGTTTATATACTTTTTCTATCTCACAAAAAATTACTTACTTCCTTCGTTCCCTCCTTCCTTTTGGCTTGGTGTATGATAGAGAGAAAGAAATTCTAAAGCACAGATGCCATTACAAGGAAAACATTAAACTAAATACACATTTAATTTCCTGTGGACCCTCCAAAGAACATCAAGTACTACAGTGTGTTAATTGCCAAACCAGTTGCACAATTAAGATACTTGCATCATAATTATTCATACAGACATTAACTTAAATATTTTTTTTCTATAGGATACAAAGTGGACGATTAAATCTTCTTTGATATGGAATTAGTTAAGCCCATGTCACACTGCACCAATGGATGCAAAGGGGATGTAAAATGGACAAAAAAACTGCCATCCATTGGAAAATGCGATGTATCCGTTGTGTACTCACTGCATACATCTTTCATATGCTCCATCCATCAAGCATCCGTCTCCTGCTATTTCATCCGCTCAAAAAGTTTTGACCTGCACAAAAAAATTTGAGCAGATGAACTTTCCACTGCATACGATCTACATCCGTGACACATACAGGCAAAAAACGTTCTACATCCATTGTCATCCATTACACGTCCAATGTATCCTCTCGGCATCCTCTGGGCATCCGCGCAACTCACATCTGCTGCAGCTGAAAACGAAAAAAGGGAGGAAGTGAAAGATATGCGGAATGTCCACACAGCGTTAGTAGCATGGACATAGAAAGGATGAAAGCGGATGCAGCTTGGATATAAAGTATTCAAAATGGACAAAACATTTGTATCTGGGATGTATCTCGTATATTTAGGATGTCTGGAGTATGTATAGAGTATGTAAAAGGGCACCTAACGGACAACCGATATTTCCCATAAAAAGGGGGAGAAAATCATCTGGATCTCAGTATGACTCCAGCAGCCGTGGTGTACAGACCTCTTCACCCTTGGTCTTGGTTTTCAACATCATCAATTGTTCTCCACCATGGATGATGAAACACTCCATGTGATAGCTGCGCTCATTCATCACCAGAACTAAAACCTGTTCAGACTGTATCAAGTTTGACACAGAAGGAGAAGAAGGAGACGTCCAAGAGCTGTCTGGGTCCAAAGATGGATTGGGAGAAGAATGGAGTTTGGACTCTATGACAAGCTGATGGTGGAGCTGAGGAATGAAGACCCTGGTGCATTCCAGCACTTCATGAGGATGCCACCAGCCATGTTTGACGAAGTTGTGGAGTGTCTGAGACCCAGGTTGACCAAGCCAAGCACCAACTTCCATCCCAGCCTGGACCTTGGATTGAAGGTGACACTGACTCTGCGGCACCTGGGATCTGGAACTACATACAGAAACATGCAGTATGCCTGGAGAGTGCCACACAACACCATCAGCATTGTGGTCAGAGAAGTGGTGCAGGCCATCATCGAAGAATACGTGGAGGAGCTCCTCCAGTGTCCCACCACTGAAGAAGGCTGGAGGAAAGTTGCAGAGCAGTGGTATCAGAGGTGGAACTTTCCCCACACCGTTGGAGCCATAGATGGGAAGCATGTGGCCTGCAAAGCTCCCACCAACTCAGGGTCCACTTATTTCAACTACGAGGGCTTCTCCAGCATCCTCCTCCTTCCCATGGTTGATGCTGACTACAATTTCATCTACATCGATGCTTCAGGCAATGGGTCAGCTTCAGATGCCCAGATATACAATGCCAGTGACCTCAAGGATGAGCTGGAACACAACCTCATCATGGGTTTCCCAGATCCAGAACCCCTACCCAACAACACACAAGATATGTCCTACTTCATCATGGGTGATGATGCCTTCTCCCTCAGAACCTACCTCATGAAGCCCTACACTTCCAGATACCTCACCCATGAAGAGAGGATCTTCAACTACAGGCTGTCCAGGGCAAGGCGGGTGGTTGAGAACGCCTTTGGCATCCTGGCCAACAGGTTCCAGGTACTTCTCACCACCATTCAGCATCGCCCACAGACCGTGAGGAGCATTGTGGAATCTTGCTGCATCCTGCACAATCTCATGTGCACCCGCTACCCAGTGTTGCAGAACAGGCTTGTGGATGGCCAACAAGGCAATGGGGACTTGGAGCCTGGTGAACGGAGGCAAGGACAAAACCTGATAGACACTGAGGATGTGCAAGGCCCCAACAGAGCTTCATGTGAAGGGAAGAAGCAGCGCAACCTCCTGAAACACTGGTGCAACTCCCCAGCTAGAGCAGTGGAGTGGCAAGACAGGATTACAGATGCTTAATGGATGCTTCCTTCAGCCTGTCTCATCGCACTGATGAGATTATGCCATGTATGTTGAGTGGCCCTAAAATGAACAGGGCATTAATAAAGAGTTTTGTTTATGTTGAAATGTGTTGATCAATGATTAAATGGTTATTGATAATAAAGGGCCATATGTGTGGCAACTGGGAGGGTGGACCATAAAGTCCCACTATGCTTGCACTGGAGATTTATCTATCCCACAACGATCCTTATCCCACAGCTATCCTTACCAATCCCGCAGCTATCATTTCCCATCCCACAGCTATCCATCCCACAGCTATCCTTACCAATCCCACAAGCATGCAAAGGCTTAACCCTTTTTTCAAAGTTTTCCCCAACACTTTATTAAGTGAAAAAAATGAACCACGTGTGTGAAACAAAGATAAGCTTTATTAATAACAAACTGTATGACTTTATTAAAAAAGTAAAATGACTCAAGTCAAGTCTCTTAAGCAAAGATAAAGTGAATAGGTTACAACTCAGTCTCTGGCACTCTTCTCAGTCACTTAGAGGTGTGCCCATGGTCTCAGATGTAAAGGGGCCAGGGACTGGAGGTGGCTGTTACTGGAGTGTTGGTCTGAGGCGCCATTGGGGTGCCTGGCCCCGAGAGTACAACAGGAGGTGGTGTGTGCAGGAAGCTCTCAGAGAGCTGACTTGGTCCCGTGAGGTTGAGAGGCCCTTCCTCAAGGATCTGGGATGTCAGGCACAGTACTGATGACAGATTTTCTGTTGAGGGGCTTGGCTGTGGGGTGGAGGAAGGAGGAGTGTAGTGGGGCTGTCTGGTCTGCAGCTGGGTCAGGTGAGGTGTCTGTGGCGTCTGTGGCATCCAAGGAACCTGGGTCTGTATTGGGAAGGGCTGCCTCTCCTGGTAGTGGTAGGCTTGGTAGGCAAGGGGCTGCTGAAATCCGTGGAAGGGCTGTGACATCAGAGGTGGAGGAGCAGACCCGGAGTGGGTAGGAGCAGGTTCAGCTGGGCCTGGAGGGTGGTGCAGAAGAGCTGTGATCCTCTCCTTCATCGCCTGTTACTGGGCCTCGAGCATGTCCATGAGGGTCTGGCTCACGTACGTGATGAAGGGCTTGCAGTTAGAGGATGGTATGTCGAAGTGGACTAGCTGGGAGAGGAGATCTGTGCTGGCTTTGATTGTGTCCCTGATCTCCAAGAGGACAGTGTGGCTCTGTGCCTCCGGTCTGCCTCTCTGCCTGCTTTCTGTGGAGGTGGAGCTGGGGGTGGGGGTGGGTTGGTCTCTGGTGGCTGCTTCTTCTTGCTCCATCTGAGACAGGGGTTCCTCCACGTCCTCTGGCATGGGGTGTGCAGCTGTGGGGGAGGGTGTCCCTCATGGGGCCCTCCAAAGACACCTGCCTGGACAAGGTAGCTGTCTCCTGGCTGGAAGAGGAGTGGCTCTCTGTGGGCTGTCTGAGGGCGAGGGTTGACAGAGGGGCTGCTCCTCGGTGGCGGATCTCACCCTCCAGGAAGCTACACCTGGCCATGACATATGTCTCCCAGTCAGTGAGCTTGACAGCGGCCTGCCCAGATTTCTTGAGGTGAAGCTTGCCAAACAAGGTGTGCATGTGTTTCCACCATCCAAGGAGTGCTTCTGCAGTGTACCCCAGTCTCTTTACCTTGTCTCTTCAAGCTGCCTGGTTCTTTTTGGTGTCCTGATACAGTCTGTGGCCCTTTCTCCACAAGTACTCATTCTCTCTCAGCCATTCCATCACCTCCTCCTCATGGTCCTCGGAAATGGAGTACTGTTTCCTCTCTCCGTTCTCCTTGCCTTGACTCTTCCTCCCTCTGGCAGGGGCTTCAGGGGCTTCAGAAGCAGGGATTTGAGGATCTTAGGGCTGGTCCATCAAAGCCGCAGCAGCAGGAGAAGCAGCAGCAGAAGCAGGAGAAGCAGCAGCAGCAGCAGCAGGAGAAGCACCAGCAGCACCAGCAGCAGGAGAAGCACCAGCAGCACCAGCAGCACCAGCAGGAGAAGTACCAGCCACACCAGGAGCACCAGGAGTACCACCACCAGCAGCAGCAGCAGCAGCAGCTTCAGAGTCAGCACCAGATGGTGGGATGGTGGTTCTGTCCTTCTTGCCAGGTCTGGCAGGAGTAGGCTCAGGCTTCCTCTTCTTCCCCATGGTGTTCTCTCAAGATGTCTCTGGCAGCAGGTCTTTGCTCTGAATGGTGACTGCTTGTGAGCTGCCTCCTTTTATATCCATGGAGCTTACACAATTCATCCTCCCCACATGCGCAGTGAATGTTTTGCATCTTCTACGCATCCGCTATGCATCCTATAGGCGTTTGTGATGCATCCGCGTCATCCACTATGCATCCGCTACACATCCTCTTCTTCCACTACGCATCTGCTTCGTTGTTTTCCCCTGGAAGCCCTGCGGATGTGTCATCCGCTTCCATCCACTTCCATCTGCTAGGCTTCCTCCGAACATCTGCTTTACATCCCCGCTACATCCTCCCCATGTCCGTTCCTTTCCGTTGTTGTCCGCTCTGTTTATGCAAATTTGGGGCACTTTTGAGAGTGGATAACAACGGATGGAAATTTTGCTCGTCCGCTGTGTCCTTTTTGCATACGTTTTGCATCCATCAGCCAGTGTGACCTCGCCTTTAGGTCATGACTTGGAATTCAGAAAGGTATTTTTAACTGTCAGTACTTCTTTAGAAGCAGGTTTTTTTTAAAGTTAGTCAGTGAAGGAAATAAACAAAATAAATAAAAGGGTTTTACCTACTGTTTGGGGAACACTGTTTCAAGCAGTTTCCCTAAATACTTGTGTTTCCTTTTTTCTTTCTCTTTTACAAAGCAAAATTTATTTCTGATCAAATGTTTCTCAAGAATATCAGTGCAAATTGCATAACATAGTTACACATGCAGCCAAAATCCATTCCTTAGAGCAACCTATTCTGTTTTCTTTCCTATTTACAGCTTGAAAAAAAATAAATGGAAACTGGGGGTTGAAAAGTGCCCCAAATGTTTCCTTTGTTTTTCTTAAATACCAAAACTCCAAAAATTTTGTAACATTCTCTTCCATTATCTAAAACAGTATTTCATCCAACTGTGGATTGAGATTTTTCAAAGCCCTCATCAGTATAAAAGGATCACCCATTTTGTTGGCCACCAGGCAGCAAAATTAAGGCCAGTAAGAAACTCTAGAATTTGGACTCCTGATCAGCAGTTGTATAAATTATGGGAAGATTTCAGAAGATTTTTTTTTGTAAGTTTTATTGATTTTTAAAGACAAACAAAGACAAACAAAACATAAAAACATCCAACTTTCTTCCATAAATGTACAAGCAGTGTGTCGGTTGATTTACAAATTTTTTGTGCATCGATTTCATAATCTCAATTACAATTACATTATATAATAACTCATATTATCAATCAAAAATAGAATACCCTAGTATTATTATTAATCAATCATTTGACTGTAATTTTGTTCATTCATACTTTATGAGATAACTGTACTTTACTTAGTTTATTTTATAACAATTCATATAATCCTCCCCAATCTATCCTAAACACATTATATATATATAATAATAAAAGAAAAGAAATACATCTTAATATATTTATTATTTTCTAAAAATCTATATGTTACATTACTGTATTTTATTTTCTAACCATTGGTAAAAAAAGATCCTAAATTTCATAAAATTGTTTATCCTCTTGCTCTCTAATTTCAAATGTCAATCTACTCATTTCAGCACATTCCAGAATTTTCCTAATAGTTTCCTCCTGCGATGGTATTTTCTCATTTTTCCAATTTTTAGCAAATACAATCCTAGCTGCTATTAATACATTTACAATCAAATATTTTAAATCTTTGCTGTACGTATCAGGTAGAATTCCCAATAAAAATATCTCTGGTTTTAAATCTATATGCTTTTTTGTCATTTTTTCCAACCACGTGTGGATTTTAGTCCAGTATTTTTTTTTGCATCCGCACAAGTCCACCACATATGGTAACATGAGCCAGGTGTCTGATGACATTTCCAACATTTTTGGGATTTATTCTTGAACATTCTTGCTATTCTTGTCGGGGGGAAATGCCACCTGTAAAACATCTTATACAAATTTTCTTTAAATGCTGTTGACATTGTCATTTTATAATTTTAAGACCACAATTTTTGCCATTTCTCTAAATCAATCCCATATCCAAAATTCTTCCCCCAAGCAATCATAGTTTCTTTAACTTTTTCTTCTAATTTAATTGCTAATAAATATCCATATAATATTTTAATCACCTTTTCATCAGTACCTGTCAAAATCTTATCTAAATCAGTCAATTTATCATAAAAACCTTCTGTTTTAAAATCTTTATCATACCTTGAATGTATTTGCGCATAAGAAAGCCAAATCATCTTTATACCTTGTTCCTCTAGTTTTTGCATAGATTTAAGTTCACCCTTTTCATTCAAAATTTCCTCATATCTAACTGTTTGTTCCTTCTTGTATGTTATAGGATAGGAAAATGCTTCAATAGTTGATAACCAGACTGGAATTTTCAAATAGCATTTTCTTTTAATCTTCTCCCAATTTAACCACAGAGACTCCCATATATGATGTCTTCTAAAATAACCCTGTGTTTTAGTTCCCTTATACCATAAAAAGGCATGCCACCTCAACAACAGATCATGTCCTTCTAATGCCAACAATCTAGTATTTCTTAATGTTATCCATTCCTTAGCGCATGTCAAGTTTGTAGCTTGGTAGTACAACTCACAATTAGGCAAGCCAAATCCTCCTCTAATTCTAGCATCTTATAAGAATATTAACTTTATTCTCGCTTTCCTACCTTGCCATATATATTTCAACACAATTTTATTTAAATCTTCAAAGTAGTCCTTTCCAAGCCGAATTGGTATTGTTTGAAACAAATATAAAATTCTAGGTAAAATATTCATTTTGATTGTTGAAATTCTCCCTATTAGTGACAGTTTTAGGTTCTCCCATTTTGTCAAGTCTAACACTATCTGTTGTTTAAGTTTAATGTAATTGTTCTTTTAATGTACTACATCTTTCTGTCAAGTATATCCCCAAATACTTTTATACTTTTATATTCTTTTCATCTCTAATGTTTCTATTTAACACTTCCAAACTTAATACAAATAGCAAAGGTGATAGTGGGCAACCTTGTCTTGTATCTTTTCTTGTATTGATGGAGTCTGTCAATTCTCCCTCTATCATTACCTTTGCCGTTTGCTTATAATATATGGCTTGTATTGCTTGAATAAATTTTCTGGCAAAACCCATCTGTTCCAATAATAATAACATGAATCTCCAATTCACATTATCAAATGCTTTTTGTGCATCTAAAAATATCAAAGCCATTTGTTTTTCAGGGTGTCCCTTATAGTACTCCAAAGTGTCCAAAATTACTCTCATATTATGTTTGATTTGTCTCTTTGGCAGAAATCCATTTTGGTCGGGATGAATAAAATTATTTAAATATTTTTTGAGTCTTTCTGCCAATATTGAAGCAAAAATTTTATAATCTGCATTTAATAAAGAAATGGGTCTATAATTCTTAATTTGTAATGGATCAGTCTCTTCTTTTGGAATAAGTGTAATGTAGGCTTCTGACCATGTTTTAGGTATCTTATTCTTTGACATAACTTCATTCATGACTTCTAGCAATGGAAGGTTCAGCGATTCTTGTAATGTTTTCTAAAATTCTGCCAGAAGTCCATCTAGGCCTGGTGCTTTCCCATTATTTTGTTTCTTAAGTGCTTCAGTTAACTCCATCATTGTTATGTTGCTTTCTTACATTTTTTTCAGTCTCGTTAGGTATCTTAGGTAGATTAGCGTTCTGTAAATACTGTTTGACTCTTTCCTCATCAATATTTTCTTGCTTATATAATTTACCATAAAAGTCTCGAATAATTTCCTTTTTCTATTTATTGCCATAACAAACTTGAGCTTGATCATCTATTACCTGCAATATTTTCCTTGATTCTTTCTCCTTTCTCAATTTGTATGCTAACCATCTACCTGGTTTGTTTGCATCCTCAAAATAATTCTGTTTAGCACCTAATTTTCTGTGCTAATTCTTCTTTCTCTATTTGACCCATTTTGTGTTTAATTATGTCCAATTTTAGCTTAATTTCTTTTTTCTGTGGCGTTTTCTGTAGCTCTTTCTCAAGTCTTTTATGCTCATCTTCTAAAGCTTCCATGGCTTGCCTTTTCCTGATGTTCCTTTTCCTTGTATAGTCTATTATCAAGCCTCTAGCATATGCCTTCATTGTGTCCCATACATTCTGGATTGAAGTATCTTCTTTTTTATTTTCTCTAAAGAAAAAAGCCAATTCTTTCTCCATCCGCTGTGTAAAGTCCTTTTCATTTAAAATAGTATTATTTAACGTCTACCTCAATCTTCTTGTCTTTCCATTTAATTGTCACTGGATTGTGGTCTGCCCAAGTACTTGTTTCGATATTTATTTCTTGAATATTAGATATTAGTTCTGCTGAAATCCAAATCATATCTATTCTGGACCATGATAAATGTCTATTTGAGTAAAAAAGTGTATTGTGTAAAAAAGTGTATTGAGAGAAAGCATTTCTTTCTCTCCATATATATTTTAAGTTTATTTCATCTATCATTTTAAAAAAAGATTTGGGGAGAGTCTATTTTGCTTTGTTGTTGTTTCTGTATAGTCCAATTTATTGTCTACAATTCCATTGAAATCTCCCATCATAACTATATTAACATAGTCCAGTTCAATTATTTCATGTGTAATTTTGTATAAAATTCTTCTTGTTTATCATTCAGAGCATAAATTGCAATCAAGAGTGTTTTCGTATTATTGTCCATTATTTCCACCATTAATACTCTTCCATCTTCATCAGGAAATCAATTTTGCTAAGATGGTCTCTTTAATATACAAAGCCACTCCTCTTTTCTTACATTGAGTCAAAGAAGTAAATATTCTCCCTAATTTTGGCTGTACCAACAATTGTTCATATTGTTTTTTAATATGTACTTCTTGTAGACAAATTATATCAAATTTTAGCTTCTCTAATTTGTAAAAAAAATTCCTTCTTTTAACAGTCCATTTATATTCTTTGTAATCAGTTTTTTCTCTTCCATGATTATGCTTTATAGTTAGGTTTGACAGCTCTCGTAGATCTTGGTTCACGTTGTTCTTTAGTTTCCACCTGTCCACCTACTGCGCTTTCTTCTTTTTCAGTCTCCATTTGGTCATCTTGGAATTCAATTAGTGAAATATCTTTTTTTGCCTCCTCCTTTCTCCTTCCAAAAAATTCTGCGTAAAATAATTCTGCTTTCTCAATTGAATCAATTCTATGTCTCTGTCCTTGCGATGTAAACATTAACCCTTCTGGAATTAGCCATCTATAATTCACCTCTTTTTTCAATAACAACTTAGTCAGAAATCAATATTGTCTTCTCATCTCTCTCACTTTTCTGGGTATTTGCTTTAAAACCACAATCTCTTTGCCTTTGTATTTCAATGTTTTCTCACTTGCCACTTGTAATATTTGTGTTTTAATGGCTTTTTTTGTAAATCTGATATGAACTTCTCTTGGCAGGTTATTTCTCATCGCATATCTTGTAAAAACTCAGTATACCTTGTCTACTGCATCCATCATCTTCTCTTCTGTTATTTCCAAAGCTTCAGCCAATATTTCTATCATTATCTCAGCTAGATTTTGTCCTTTTTCTTCCTCTATGTTTTGAAATCTGAGATAAAATTCTGATTTGTCCATCTCCCATTTCAGCATCCCACTTTTATCTTGTTCAACCACTGTTAATCTACTACCAATATCTCCAATCTTCTTGTCTCTTTGTTGATCTTGTTCTTCAATTTTTTGGAATCTCTCCACTTTTTCATCAGTTAAGTTTTCCTTATTCTTTGTTCAATATTCTCTGTTCTTTGCTCAGTATTCTCTATTCTCTTTTCAATGGTGTCTGATTTTGTTTTAAGGTCTTGGATTCATTGCATAATAATCTGTAGAGTCACTCTTTCTTGATCTTTATCTTGTTTTAACATTGTCTGAATTGAACGTTGTCCTCCAGATGGTGGGGAGGCAGAAGTAGAAGTTGAGGAGCCAGAAGCTATAAATTTCCTACTCATTTTAAACAATTCGAAATCTTCAGGTTTTTCTAAACCCTAATCCAATTATGGAATAGCCAATTATAATCCAGGTGAAAGATAAAAATGGTAGAGAGAAAAGTCCAATAATAATAAAAAGAAAAGAATAAAAAATTTCTTCAGGTTCTTCTTAACCTTAATCCAATCAGTAATTAAGTAAGAAGGAAGGAGAAAAATAAAAAATGTTCAAAAAAAGCAAAAAAAGAGAAAAAAAAATTCTTCAGGTTCTTCAACACTTTAATCCAATTGAGAGGTCTCAAATAAAAAAAAAAGCATAAAAGTGAACCAAAAGAATAGATCAAAAAACAAAAAATCCCAAAAAAGAAAGGAAAAAAAAAGAAAAACAATTTTTTTTGAGGCTTTCCCTTTAAAATACAAAGCAAAAATGGAAATATTACAAAAAATAAGGTTTTTTTTTAAAAAAGTGAACAGTACTGCTGGTAAGGAGGGGTAGCACAACTTAAAAAAAATTAAAAAGACACACTGCACTTTATTTAATTATCCAAAGCTCTTTTTATAACTCTCTTCTCCACAAGCTTCAAAGCCAAGTTTCAACTGTTGATAGAAATCCAGACGAACACCTGCAATAACACTCTCCCGTCTTCTTCCCTCTATCTTATCATGTAGCAATGTCCTTGAAAGGGAGTTTCAGATATTTCATTCTCAGCTTTCCCAGCTTCGTCTAAAACATTTTCAAGCCTCTAGTTGGCAATGTTATGAAATTTCTTTACCCTCACTCTCCCCCTCCTTTCCCAGACCAAACATAATAGAAGTTAAAAAGAAAAAAAACAAGTATATAAAAATAACTAAAGGGAGCCTCTAACTTAAAATATTGCAAAGTCAAAAAAGAGAAGAAAAAATAGATGTAAATCGAAAAAGAACCAGTCCAGTTAGCAAATGCAAAATCATGATAGAAGTCCAACAATAAACAAAAAACAAAAAAACAAAGCCTTACTTTGACATTTCTGTTTAAAACCGCCGCTTATTCAGTTCTGTCAAAACTTTTACAGATTCTTTCTTTTCCTTAGGGTGTCCTTGAGAATATTTTTGACATTTCTTTTCCTTAGGGTGTCCTTTTAAGTCTTAGAATAATAAAATAAAAGTTCTCACCAAACCGACACACTTTCTCTTTCAAGCCTTTTCCGTTCGGAGCTGTACCAACTTCAGCAGCTTTAATGGCTGCCTCTCTGCCGCTGGAAAGAAGGGCTTCTCCTGGATCGACCAGGGACTTTGTGATATCCCTAGGACCTACAGGACGTGCTCTTCACTTTTACCATCTCTTTGGGATGGTTTAGGTCCATTTGGACCATCCAGGGGAAAAGATATCGGCTTCAATCTCAGCAACCTCTGAGATTGCATGCTGTATCATTGTGATGCCAGCTCCGGAAAATTTCAGAAGATTTTAAAGAGAACATTATATATAACGTTTTTCCAGATTGAAACAGAAGATAACAACAGAAGATATAAAACTATATGTGTGATTAATGTGTACCTGTTCTCTATTTGTCTCCCCAGTTATACATGAATGGAAAAAGATATGTGTATGGAGGTCACAAATATTTGTGTGATTAAGGAAAGATTAATTATTACCTCTGCGTAGCATTTCAAATTCTATGTCAAAAATATTCTTTGTAATGTGCAAACATTTTTCCTGTCTGTAGCTCATTAAAGCTGCTAAATCTTTTCCCAGATCATTCTATTGTCCTCCCTAGTTGCAGCACAATCCCAAGAAAAGATGAAAATGTTTAAGGAATTGTAGACATCTGCTAAGGGCATGTCTTCAATGCTCTGAAGCAACTTTCCTTTCAAATCCTAAGCACTGCACAGCCTTATTAACTATGTTTTGCTGAAAAGCAAAATCCCCTTGCTTACCATTCATCAAAAGTAAATATCCCTCAAAAAGGCTCCTTTATTGTAATTGGAGACAAAAGTGAAAGGTTTGCACTCCAGGACCTTATTTATTTGGAAACTAAATTTATCTTGAGAGAGTTCAGCCTATGGTATTAGTAATCCAAACTGGCCCTACTTAAATAAATTGGAAGATAAAGCAAACATTTTTTTCTTTATTCAGGGAGAGGGCAAAATCTGCTTTTGACACAATTCTTAAGCATGCTGTTGGGCTTTCTCGCCAAAAAAATATTCCACGCAGCAGGATAAAGTAGCTACCTTTAGGCAGCATCCTGGGGTTAGGGATATGTGCAAAGAGAAGCATTTGTAGGGGGGAAAAAAATCAGAGCTTTGTTTGGCCAAACCAAAGTGTGGAGTTGTCTCTGCCACTGATACAATATAAAGCTGTCTTTGCAGCAGAGTCAATCTGGTGCAATGGTTAAAGCATCAAGCTGGAATCTGAGAGACCATGAATTCTAGTCCCACCTTTGGCACAAAGCCAGGTGGGTGACCTTCAGCCTTTCATTCCTCTCAGCCTCTCAGCCCTAAGAAAGAGGTGAACTACAGCCCTAAGAAACAGTGAAGTACTTCCAAAAAAAACCTTTGCCATGAAAAATTCAGGAACTGGTCCAAGTAGTCACCAGGCATGAAAAGCTGACTTGAAAGTACATGTAGACGTAAACACAGAAGCATATATTTTACCGATGAATATTTTTTTTAGCAGCTGTATACAAAGTACTAAGTATCTTTGTAATAAGTGTATTAAGTACTTTTGTAATCACTGCTAGGAAAATTGAAATATACAGGTCACTCATGTTCACAATCCAACCTCTTCACAGTAATGTGCAGTTTTATTACAACAATGTGGCTATACAATTAAACCTGAAAGCAAGAAGATAGCTTTCATCACCTTTCCAGGTTGTTGTGGATTGCTTTCAAGATGATCTTTGTTACTCAAAGAAAGAATGTGATAGTAGGAATTAATTTTATCTTTTTCTGAGCATTTTGTCTCCCTCTCTTTTCCTGTTTGATACCCAAATGTCTGTATGCTTAGTTTAAAGATGTTTGTGTTTTCAATTCTTTTTATTGTGTATCTTATGCTTTACTTTGATTTTTTGCTTTCTTCTCTTACACCTTTTATTGAGAAGTTTATTTATACACTCAGTTTGGACAACTAGAGATTTGCATTAAATTCAGCCAAATCAAACTGAGCTGCTTCAAATAAATGTTTCAAAGTAGTAAGGTTCTTTCCAAAACAATCAGAACTTGGAAAGGATCTTTCTAAACTTTTTTTTAATGTTTTGATTCAAAGAAGGGAGGGAGGGAGGGAAGTCTGGGGAAGAAAAGTCAATCCATGAGTGCAGTTAAGGAGTTTTCAAAGTTTTAAGGGAGGAATACTAAATTTTGGATAACACTTTATTCAATTTCATTGTACAGTTTAATCTAGCCATTTGCCGACATAACAGGAAATAGCAAAAACAAGAAAACAGGCAAATAAATAAATAAGTAATGAGATGGCCAATATGAATGAGAGCTCTCTCAAACATAGAGGATTAAATCATCACCCAGACATTAAGCTCAGTGATATGCCCTGGGCAAGTCATAATCTTACAGGAGACATCATCACTGTAATCATAAAGTAGGATGAATTAACATATGCCATTTGTTGTATGCAGGTGCTTATCTTGTGAATCCAGACTGATATTCCATCTTTTGATTTTTACATTAGCAGCATAGGTTTCCATAACAATAACAAAAGCTGGCTTCTATGCAAACATGATAAAATATAAAGGCCCTGTCACACTGCCCAATGGATGCAAAACGTTAGTAAAAAGGACACAACGGACGAGAAAAATGTTCCATCCATTGTTATCCACTCTCAAAAGGGGAAAAAATTTGCATAACCAGAGCGGATAACACGGAAAGGAACGGACATGGGGAGGACGCAGAACGGATGGAAAGCGGATGCAGAACAGAAGCCCAGCGGATGGAAGCGGATGAGAGCGGATGGCACATCCGCAAGGCTTCCGGTGGACCTCAGCAAAGCGGACGTGGAACGGAAGGAGCAGATGCAGAGCGGATGCCGAGCAGATGAAGCGGATGCACAGTGGATGCACAGTGGATGAAGCGGATGCAGAGCAGAAGCCTAGAAGGTACACAGCGGAAGCCTAGCGGATGCTGAGCGTTAATTGAGCATGCGGGGGGGATGCATTGCGGAAGCCCTGCGGATATAAAGGAAAGCAGCTCGGAAGCAGGTCACCATTCGGAGGAAAGACCTGCATCCAGACACATCGAGTGCCTTGCCAGCCTGCCCTGCCTATATGCCTTGCTGCCAGCCTTGCTGTCAGCCTTCCTGCCAGCCACCCAGCCAGCCTTGCTGTCTGCCTGCCTTCCAGCCTCCCTCCCAGCCAGTCTGCCTGCAAGCCTTGGTGCCTGCCTGCCTGCCAGCCTTGGTGCTTGCCTGCCTGCCAGCCTTGGTGCCTGCCTGCCTGCCAGCCTGCCTGCCAGCCTGCCTGCAAGGCTTCCTGCCAGGCTTCCTGCCAGCCTGCCTGCCAGCCTGCCTGCCAGCCTTGGTGCCTACCTTCCTGCAAGCCTTCCTGCCAGCCTTCCTGCCAGCTTGCCTGCCAGCCTGCCTGCCAGCCTGCCTGCCAGCCAGCAACCCCACAACCATGGGGAAGAATAGAAAGCACCAACATGCCACCATCCCTGGCAAGAGGGACAGGGCAACCCCCCCGCCCCCTGTCCCTGACTCTGCTTCTACTGGGGCTTCTGCTGCTTCTGATTCTGGAGGAGCTGATGCTGATGCTTCTGGCGGTGGTGTTTCTGCTCATGCTTACTCTGCTGAGGCTGCTCCTGGCGGTGGTGCTTCTGCTGGTGTTTACTCTGCTGAAGCTGCTCATGGCGGTGGTGCTTCTGCTGGTGCGTACCCTGCTGAAGCTGCTCCTCATCCTGCTGGTCCTGCTGGTCCTGCTCATACTCCTGGACATGCTCGTCCTGCTCGTGCTCCTGGTCTTCTTCGTCCTGCTCATCCTGCTCATGCTCCTGGTCCTGCTCGTGTTCTGGGTCTTGCTCGTGCTCCTGGTCTTGCTCGTGCTCCTGGTCTTGCTGGCACTGCTGGTCCTTACTCTGCTGCTGCTGATCCTGGTCCTGATGGTTCTGCTGCTGCTGCTGCTGCTGATGATGATGATGATGATCCTGCTGGTGCTGATGCTGCTGGTGGTGTGGAGGATCAGCCCCTACCACCTGGGAGCCCCTCTGATGAGGGCCCATCTGGTCCTGCCAAAGGGAGGAAGAGGCGTATGCGGGAACAGGAGAGGAGGCAATACTCCATTGAGGAGGAACACGAGGATGAGGTGCTGGAGTGGCTGAGAGAGAATGACTATCTGTGGCGGAAGGGACACCGGCTCTACAGGGACACCAAAAGGAAGCAGGCTGTTTGGAGAGAGAAGGCGGAGAGTATGGGCTACACTTCGGAGGTGCTCCTTGGCTGGTGGAAACATATGCACACCTGGTACGGGAAGCTGCACCTGAAGAAATCTGGCCAGGCCACGGTTAAGCTGACGGACAGAGAGACCTACGTCATGGCCAGGTGCAGCTTCCTGGAGGGTGAGATCCGCCACCGAGGAGCACCAGCAGCCCCTCTCACGACCCTCTCTCTCCGGCAGCCTGCTGAGAGCCAGTCCTCTTCCAGCCGAGAGTCAGTTCCTGTCTCCAGGCAGGTTTCTGTGGAGCATGCCATGGCGGAGAACCCGCGGACAGATGTTGTAACTGTGGTGGAACACTTGGAGGACTCCCTGGTGCGGTGGGAGAAAGGAGACGGCATGTCCACCACAGCCCTAGCCACATCCACCCCCAGCTCCACCTCCACAGAAAGGCATAGAGCCAGACTGGAGGGGCAGAGCCACACTGTCCTGCTGGAGATGAGGGACACCATCCGGAGCAGCATAAATCTCCTCTCTCAGCTGGTCCACACCGACTCCTCCTCCTCCAACCGCAAGCCCTTCCTCACCTATGTCAACCAGACCCTCACGGACATGGCGGAACCCCAGTACCAGGTGGTGAAGGATCGGATCACCGAGCTGCTTCACAACACTCCTGATCCAGAGGAACCTGCTCCCACCCAGTCCAGGTCTACTCCTCCACCTCCACCCCAGGTGATGTCCCTCCCATTCCAAGGCTTCCCACAGCCCCTCAACTACCAGGGCTATGGCTACCAGGAGGTCCAGCAGCACAGGCAGCAGCCCTTCCCAGTCCAGGCACAGAGTCATCGGACAACACCGTTGCCACCGGTTCCACTGATGCCACCGATGCCACCCACGCCAACGATGCCCCCACAACACTGATGCCACCCATGCCACCCATGCCACCAACGCCAGTCCTCACCCAGCTGCAGACCAGACAGCCCCACTACACTGCTCCTTCCTCCACCCCACAGGCAAGCCCGGCCTCACTACATCAGTCCTCGGTACTGGGGCTGACACCACATGGCATGGAGGAAGGACCTCTCAGCATCGCGGGTCTGAGCCAGCTGTCCGAGAGCTTTCTCAACACACTGCCACCTGTTGTCCTCTCGGGGCCAGGCACCCCAATGACGCTTCAGACCAGCACTCCAGTAGCACCCACCTCCACAGCACCTGGACCCTTCACCCCTGAGACTGGGCACACCTCCGAGTGACCGAGAGGAGTGCCAGAGACTGACTGGCTGGCTACCTGTGGACTTTATTTGGACACTTGACTTGGGTCATTTTTCTTTTACAGCTTGTTGTTAATAAAGTCTATCTTTGATTCACACACTTGCTTCATTTCTTTTTTTTAATAAAGTCTTGGTGGAAACTTTTAGAAATGGTTTAAGCCTTGCCATGGTTGTGGGATGGGTTAAGATAGCAGTGGGATGGGCAGGGATATCTTTGGGATAGGTAAGGATAGAAGTGGGATGGGTTAGGATAGCTGTGGGATAGATAAACCTCCAGTGCAAGCATAGTGGGACTGTATGGTCCACCCTCCCAGGTGCCACACCGATGACTCTTCATTATCAATAACAATGTAAGCATTGATCCACACATTTCAACATAAATACAACTCTTTATTAAATGCCCTGCTCATTGTAGGCCCACCCAACATACATGGCCCAATCTCATCCGTGTGATGAGACAGGCTGAAGGAAGCATCCATTAAACATCTATCATCCTGTCTTGCCACTCCACCACTCCAGCTGGGGAGTTGCACCAGTGTTTCAGGAAGCAAAGTAGCGCTGCTTCTTTGCTTCATGTGAGGCTCTGTTGGGGCCTTGCACATCCTCAGTGTCTATCAGGTTTCACCATTGCCTCCATTCCCCAGGCTCCATGTCCTCATTGCCTTGCTGGAGGTCCACGAGCCTGTTCTGCAAGACTGGGTAGCGGGTGAACATGAGATTGTGCAGGATGCAGCAAGCTTCCACGATCCTCCTCATGGTCAATGGGCGATGCTGAATGGTGGTGAGAAGTACCTGGAACCTGTTGGTCAGGATGCCAAAGGCGTTCTCCACCACCTGCCTTGCCCTGGACAGCCTGTGGTTGAAGATCCTCTCTTCACGGGTGAGGCATCTGGAGGTCTAGGGCTTCATGAGGTAGGTTCTGAGAGAGAAGGCGTCATCCCCCACGATGAAGTAGGGCACATTTTGCGTGCCGTTGGGCAGGGGTTCTGGATCTGGGAAGCCCACAATGAGGTTGCGTTCCAGCCCCTCCCTGAGGTCACTGGCATTGTATACCTGGGCCTCTGAAGATGAGCCATTGCCTGAAGCATCGATGTACATGAACTTGTAGTCAGCATCCACCATGGCGAAGAGGATGATTCTGAAGAAGCCCTTGTAGTTGAAATAAGTGGACCCCGACTTGGCTGGAGCTTTGCAGGCCACGTGCTTGCCATCCATGGTTCCAACGGTGTGGGGGAAGTTCCACTTCTGATACCACTGCTCTGCAACTTTCTTCCAGCCTTCTTCAGTGGAGGGGCACTGGAGGAGCTCCTGCAGGTATTCTTCGATGATGGCCTGCACCACTTCTCTGACCACAATGCTGATGGTGTTGTGTGGCACCCTCCAGCCGTACTGCATGCTCCTGTACATGGTCCCTGAGGCCAGGTGGTGCAGAATCAGTGCCATCTTGAGCTCAGGGTCCAGGCTGGGCTGGAAGTTGGTGCTCTGCTTGGTCAACCTGGGTCTCAGATGCTCCACAACTTTGTCAAACATGGCTGGAGGCATCCTCATGAAGTTTTGGAATGCACGAGGGTCTTCGTTCCTCAGCTCTACTATCAGCTTGTTATACAGTCCGTACCCTGCTCTTCTGGCGATCCATCTTCGGACCCAGACACTTCTTGGCCACCTCTTTTTCTTCCCGTAGTAGAGTTCACAGAGTCTGTAGATGGCTTCGCACTGTTGCAGAACGATGGTGGCTGCCAAAAGGACTTTGTTACGGTCCATGGTGGACATGACTGGATGCTGTGGAAGAGGAAGAGTCAGATGAAGGCTGCAGAGGTCTGCACATCTGGTCTGCTTGTCTGAAAGTGAGATCCAGATGAGTTGCTCCCCCTTTTTATAGGCAGTGTAGGTTTTCCCCTATGTGTCCCTTTGCATCTTCTAGGCATCCTCTAGACATCCTTAATGTGTGAGATAGTTCCCCTCTACGAACGTTTTTTCCATTTTAAATGCTTTCTTTGTGAGCTGCATCTGCTTTCATCCGTTCTGCATCCGTTCTGCATCTGTTCCACGTCCGTTCCACTTCCTCCCTGCGTCCGTTTAACGCTGGAGCGGATCGAGTTGTGCAGATGCAGAGCGGATTCCTAGCGGATATAGCGGATGCGTAACAGAAGCAGAATGGATGCCTAGCGGATGCCTAGCAGATGCAGAATGGACGAATTGAATACATTTTCCACGCAAAACTTTTGAGCAGCTCAAAACCCTCTGAGAGGATGAAACGTCAATAGACGGATGCTGGACGGATAAAGAGGAAGCAAAACGTATGCAGTGAGTACAAAACGGAAGCATCGCGTTAACCAACGGATGGCAAGTGTTTTTCTCCATTTTACATCCTCTTTCCATCCGTTGGTGCAGTGTGACAGGGGCTTAAGATTAGCAATAGAATGAAATTAGTCAAAGAGTCAAATGTTACAAATAATTCCACAATTACTAAGCAGACAGATACTCATACATTTAAAGCATCATTTGTCATGTAAATAAGTACACAGTCAAGTTTTGGATATATGAAGCTTCCTAATATTTTGTTTTTCACTGATATAAATAATTGGGGATTGATTAGCTTAAGCCCCTGTCACACTGCACCAACGGATGCTTTCCATCCGTTGCAAAACATGATGTACTCACTGCCTCCATTTTGCTTCCTCTCTATCCGTCCAGCATCCGTTTATTGACATTTCATCCGCTCAGAAAGTTTTGGGCGGCTCAAAACTTTTGTGCGGAAAATGTATCCAATGCATCCGTTCTGCATCTCCTAGGCATCCGTTCTGCATCCGTTCTGCATCTGTTATGCATCCGCTATATCTGCTAGGCATCCGCTGTGCATCCACGCATCTCACATCCGCTCGGAAGCAGGGAGGAAGCGGAAAGGACCTAGAACGGATGCAGAACGGATGCAGAATGGATGCCTAGCGGAAACAAAGCGTTTAAAACGGAAAAAACGTTCGCAGAGCAGACCTATCTTGGATATTAAGGATGTCTAGAAGATGCCTAGAGGATGCCTAGAGGATGCCTAGAGCATGCAAAGGGACACCTATACTGCCTATAAAAAGGGGGAGCAACTCGTCTGCATCTCACTTTCAGACCAGAAGCCCAGCTGTGCAGATCTCTGCAGCCTTCATCTGACTCTTCCTCTTCCACAGCATCCAGTCATGTCTACCGTGGATCGTAACACAGTCCTTTTGGCAGCCACCATCCTTCTGCAACAGTGTGAAGCCATCTACAGGCTCTGTGAACTCTACTACGGGAAGAAAAAGAGACGGCCAAGAAGCGTCTGGGTCTGAAGATGGATCGGGAGAAGAGCAGAGTATGGACTGTACAACAAGCTGATGGTGGAGCTCAGGAACAAAGACACTCGGGCATTCCAGAACTTCATGAGGATGCCTCCAGCCATGTTTGACGAAGTTGTGCAGCGGCTGACAACCAGGTTGACCAAGGCAAACACCAACTTCCGGCCTAGCCTGGAACCTGGGTTGTGCCATCTGGCCTCAGGGACCACCTACAGGAGCATGCAGTATGGCTGGAGGGTGCCACACAACACCATCAGCATTGTGGTCAGAGAAGTGGTGCAGGCCATCAGCGAAGAATACCTGCAGGAGCTCCTCCAGTGCCCCTCCACTGAAGAAGGATGGAAGAAAGTTGCAGAGCAATGGTATCAGAGGTGGAACTTCCCACACACCGTTGGAGCCATAGATGGCAAGCATGTGGCCTGAAAAGCAGCACCCAAGTCGGGCTCCACTTATTTCAACTACAAGGGCTTCTTCAGCATCATCCTCTTCACCATGGTCGATGCTGACTACAAGTTCATGTAGATCGATGCTTCAGGCAATGGTTCATGTTCAGGTGCCCAGGTATACAACGCCAGTCACCACAAGGAGGGGCTGGAAGGCAACCTCATCATCGGCTTTCCAGATCCAGACCCCCTGCCCAATGACATGCAAGATGTGCCCTACTTCATCGTGGGGGATGACGACTTCTCCCTCACAACCTACCTCATGAATCCCTACACTTCCAGACACCTCACGCGTGAAGAGAGGATCTTCAACTACAGGCTGTCAGGGGCAAGGCGGGTGGTGAAGAACGCCTTTGGCATCCTGGCCAACAGATTCCAAGTACTTCTCACCACCAGGCAGCATCGCCCAGAGACCGTGAGGAGGATCGTGGAAGCTTGCTGCATTCTGCACAATCTCATGCGCACCCGCTACCCAGTCTTGCAGAACAGGCTCGTGGACCTCCAGCAAGGCAATGGGGACATGGAGCCTGGGAAATGGAGGCAAGGGCGAAACCCGATAGACACTGAGGATGTGCAAGGCCCCAACAGAGCCTCATGTGAAGGGAAGAAGCAGCGCAACCTCCTGAGACACTGGTGCAACTCCCCAGCTGGAGCAGTGGAGTGGCAAGACAGGATGAAAGGTGCTTCCTTCAGCCTGTCTCATCACACGGATGAGATGGGGCCATGTATGTTGGGTGGGCCTACAATGAACAGGGCATTTAATAAAGAGTTGTGTTCATGTTGAAATGTGTGGATCAATGATTACATTGTTATTGATAATAAAGGGCCAAAGTTGTGGCACCTGGGAGGGCTGACCATACAGTCCCACTATGCTTGCACTGGAGGCTTATCTATCCCACTGCTATCCTTACCCTTCCCACAGCTATTACACATCCCACAGGTATCCCTGCCCATCCCACTGCTATCTTAACCCATCCCAGAAGCATGCCAAGGCTTAAACCATTTCTAAAAGTTTCCACCAAGACTTTATTAAAAAAAAGAAATGAAGCAAGTGTGTGAATCAAAGACAGACTTTATTGAACAACAATCTGTAAAAGAAAAATGACCCAAATCAAGTGTCCAAATAAAGTCCACAGGTAGCCAGCTACCCAGTCTCTGGCACTCTTATTGGTCACTCGGAGGTGTGCCCAGTCTCAGGGGTGAAGGGTCCAGGTGCTGTGGAGGTGGGTGGTGCTGGAGTGCTGGTCTGTATCGTCATTGGGGTGCCTGGCGCAGAGAGGACAACAGGGGATGGTGTGTTGAGGAAGCTCTCAGACAGCTGGCTCAGACCCGCGATGCTGAGAGGTCCTTCCTCCATGCCATGTGGTGTCAGCCCCAGTACTGATGAGACATGAAATGAGGCCGGGCTTGGCTGTGGGGTGGAGGAAGGAGTGGTGCAGTGGGGCTGTCTGGTCTGCAGCTGGGTGAGGACTGGTGTGGGTGGCATCACTGTCATCGGTGGCATCATTGTCATGGGTGGCATCGGTGGCATCAGTGGAACCGGTGGCAACGGTATTGTCCGATGACTCTGTGCCTGGACTGGGAAGGGCTGCTGCCTGTGCTGCTGGACCTCCTGGTAGCCGTAGCCCCGGTATGTGAGGGGCTGTGGGAAGCCTTGGAATGGGAGGGACATCATCTATGGTGGAGGTTGAGTAGCAGACCTGGACTGGGTGGGAGCAGGTTCCTCTGGATCAGGAGGGTTGTGAAGCAGTTCGGTGATCCGGTCCTTTACCACCTGGTACTGGGATTCCTCCATGTTCCTGAGGGTCTGGTTGACATAGGTGAGGAAGGGCTTGCGGTTAGATGATGAGGAGTTGGTGTGGACCAGCTGAGAGAGGATATCTATGCTGGTGCGGATGGTGTCCCTGATCTCCAGCAGGACAGTGTGGTTTTGCCCCTCCAGCTGTCCGGCTCTCTGCCTTTCTGCAGAGGCGGAGCTGGGGAGGGTGGATGTGGCTAGGACTGTGGTGGACTCGATGTCTCCTTTCTCCCACCGCACCAGGGAGTCCTCCACGCGCTCCACCACAGTTACAACAGCTGTCCACGGGTTCTCCGCTGTGGCACGCTCCACAGAAACCTGCCTGGAGACAGGAGCTGACTCTCGGCCAGAAGAGGACTGGGTCTTAGCAGGCTGCCGGAGAGAGAGGGTTGTGAGAGGGGCTGCTGGTGCTCCTCGGTGGCGGATCTCACCCTCCAGGAAGCTGCACCTGGCCATTATGTAGGTCTCTCTGTCCATCAGCTTAACCGTGGCCTGGCCAGATTTCTTCAGGTGCAGCTTCCCGTACCAGGTGTGCATGTGCTTCCACCAGCCGAGCAGCACCTCTGAAGTGTAGCCCATACTTGTTGCCCTCTCTCTCCAAGCAGCCTGCTTCCTTTTGGTGTCCCTGTACAGCCGGTGTCCCTTCCGCCACAGATAGTCATTCTCTCTCAACCACTCCAGCACCTCATCCTCGTGTTCCTCCTCGATGAAGTATTGCCTCCTCTCCTGTCCCCGCATACGCCTCTTCCTCCCTTTGGCAGGACCCGATGGGCCCTCATCAGAGGGGCTCCCAGGTTGTAGGGGCTGTTCCTCCACACCACCAGCACCAGCAGGATCATCATCATCATCATCATCATCATCATCATCATCATCATCACCAGCAGGATCATAATCATAATCATCATCATCATCAGCAGCAGGATCATCATCATCGTCATCATCATCATCATCAGCAGGATTAGCAGGACCAGGATCAGCAGCAGCAGAGTAAGCACCAGGAGCCCCAGCAGCACCAGCAGGACCAGGAGCACGAGCAGGACCAGAAGCACGAGCAGGACGAGCAAGACCAGGAGCCCGAGCAGGACGAGCAAGTCCAGGAGCACGAGCAGGATGAGCAGAATGAGCAGGACGAGCAGGACGAGCAGGACCAGCAGGACCAACAGGACCAGCAGGACCAGCAGCACCAGGAGCAGCTTCATCAGAGTACGCAGCAGCAGAAACACCACCGCCAGGAGCAGCTTCAGCAGAAGCTCCAGCACCAGAAGCGTGAACCCGAGCAGCAGAAGCCCCAGCAGAAGCAGAGTCAGGGACAGGGGGTGGGAGGGTGGCCCTGTCCCTCTTGGCAGGGATGGCGGCAGGTTGCTGAGGTTTTCGCTTCTTCCCCATGGTTGTGGGGTTGCTGGCTGGCAGGGAGGCTGGCAGGGAGACTGGCAGGCACCAAGGCTGGCAGGAAGGCTGGGACCAAGGCTTGCAGGAATCCTGGCACCAAGGCTGGCAGGAAGCCTGGCAGGAAACCTGGCAGGAAGGCTGGCAAGAAGGCTGGCAGGAAGCCTGGCAGGCTGGCAGGCACCAAGGCTGGCAGGCAGACTGGCTGGCAGGGAGGCTGGCAGGCAGGCTGGCAGCAAGGCTGGCAGGGAGGCTGGCCAGGAGGCTTGGAGGCAGGCTGGCAGGAACACTGGTAGTAAGGCTTGCAGGCAGGCATGCAGGCAGCGCAGGCAAGGACTCGATATATCCTGCATCAGGTCTTTCCTCCGAATGCTGGTCAGGTGCGAGCTGCTTCCATTTATATCCGTGTGGCCTACGCAATGCATCCCCCCTGCATGCGCAATTAACGCCAGGCATCCGTTAGGCTTCCGCTGTGCATCCGCTACGCTTCCGCTCTGCCTCCGCTTCATCCGCTGTGCATCCACTGTGCATCTGCTGTATCTGTTCTGTGTCCACTTTGCTGAGGCCCCCTGGAAGCCCAGTGGATGTGCCATCTGCTCTCATCCGCTTCCATCCTCTGGGCTTCCGTTCCGCATCCGCTTTCCATCCGCTCTGCGTCCTCCCTGCGTCCGTGTTATCCGCTCTGGTTATGCAAATTTTTTCCCCTTTTGAGAGCGGATAACAACGGATGGAACATTTTGCTCATCCATTGTGTCCGTTTTGCATCCGTTGGGCAGTGTGACAGGGCCTTTACAGTAAATAACGACAAAAACTGAGCCTGGGGTTTTGTTTTTTTTTTAAAGTAATATACTGTAAATTCTATAGCCCTTAAGGTATGTTTTCACCATAAAAATATTTGATAACTGCTGTGGAACCAAAATCATGAGTCTGAAAGTAAAGATACATTTTTAATCAAAATATTTCTGTCACTCAGACTGTCACACAAAACTCCTGTCACTCAGTCAGCCACTCAGTTAGAGCAAAAGGAATAGAGCTATGATGATTCCTACCCGGAGTGTAGATTTTAAATGAACTTCAAATGCAACCTACAATAAAAAAGTTTACAGGAAAGTTTTGCACTGTCTCTGGAGAAGACATGGGGCTACCTCTGAAGAGTAGTTGGAAGTTGTAGCTGTGCAGAATGCATGCACAGTCCTGGGAGTTACCAATTTGCTTCCGGATCCAATTGAAGCAGTGGTGGAATTCAATTTTTTTTTACTACCAGTTCTGTGAGTGTGCCTTGGTGGCCGTGGTATGGCTTGGTGGGCGTGGCTTGACAGGCATGGCAGGGGAAGGATACTGTAAAATCTCCATTCCCTCCCCACTCCACTAACTTGCTTTCCAGCTCAGTTCTCCTGTGCAGAGCAACAAAAGAAGACACAGCAGATCGGCTGGGACTCAGGAGGCAGAGAATAGATGGAGACGAGGTTAGTCAGAGATGGTATTTGCCAGTTCTCCAAACTACGCAAAATTTCTGCTACTGGATCTTCAGAATTAGTCAGAACCTGCTGAATACCATCTCTGAATTGAAGTTATTGGTTGTTGCCTTTAAATGCTGCATGGCATGGGTCCATATTATCTGAGCAGCCATCTCTCCCCAATGGAACAAGCCCATCTCACTTGCACCAGCAGAAAAGGCCTGTGATGGATTCCATCTTGTAAGGAATTGAAGCAGTTGTGGACAAGGCCTTTTCTACTGTAGCCCCATCCCTGTGAAACATTCTACCACTGAAAGTGAGAAATGCCCCCTTCCTTTTGGCCTTCAGGAAGGATATTAAAACCTGATTTGCCAGTTGGCCTCGGCCTCCGAAGATGGCACACACTGCTGTCTCTTAGCTCTATTAGTTTTGGTTTTAGTTCAGTTTTTAATATTTTAACCTGTGTAATTTTAATGCTTTACTATTTTAGTTCCTTTTGATTTGTTTTATAACTTGTAAGCCATCCAGAGTCTCCTTGTAGGGGAGATGGGTGGCACAACAATTTAATATGGGCAGTTCTCAACCTGTGACCATAATTGAGCCGAAAAATTATGTTGCTAAGTGAAATATTTGTTAAGAGAGTTTTGCCCCAATTTACAACCTTTCATAAACTGAATCACTGTAGTTGTTAATATCATGGTTGTTAAGTGAATCTGGTTTCCCCATTGACTTTGCTTGTCAGGACTCCTAGAAGCTGCTGACATGACTTCAAGGCACTGCAACCATCATAAATATGATTTGCCAAATGTCTGAATCTTGTGCCTATGGCGATGCTGCAATGGTTATAAATGTGAAAAAAAAACAAAAAACAACTGGCATAAGTCATTTTTTCAGTGCTGTGATAACTTCAAATGGTCACTAAATGAACTATTGTAAGTTGAGGATTACCTGTAAATAAACAAAATAAATAAAAATGTAATTTGCCTCCATGAAATATTTCTTACCATGCAAAAGTGATATTCATCACGTCAAGGAATGGGGTCATCTCATTTCACACAGAGTTTCCTGTGCCCTCCAGCACTTCCATCTAGAAATACCAGAAGAGCCATTGATGCCTGCGCAGAAGCCTCTTCTGGCTTTTAAACATGCCAGAGGTGTAGCCCAGCAATACAGCAACTTTGCTTTCTCCTGTAGAGCAAGACAAAAGGGCACATTCTTTCATGAAGGTGCACTGAAGGGATGTTTTGCTTCAAGCATCATAAAAGTGAAGTTATGTGTTTAAATTTGGTAGTTTTACTCTGCACCTTATCACTAAAACCCTACAAATGTCCACTGAATAAAATGCTCCTCCATAACATACCAGTTCCACTCAGCCACTGCATATGCAGTCTTTTTCATTTCTATTTTAGCCTAATATATGTTTGGGAGAACACCATTCCTCAGATAAAAATTTGAAACAGTGAACAGTAATGCACTCTGAATATTTTTTTTTTCTTTCAGACATGAAGGGTCATTAAGCAAATAGATAATGATACACAAAAGCCAGCTGAGAAATTTCATTATATTACCAAAAACTCTTTTTTAACCTACTCCAGAATTTCCTTTGAAAGAGAATCAATCATTTTTCCTTAGCATGGAGAAGTTCTGTCTCACAACAGATGGCAACTGTCAAAGAGAGGGGAAATAGAAGAATAAACATTAAGGATGTTCTATCTCTCTTGTTCTTCCCCATTGAAAATTCAACTTTGCAATACTGTGAGTGAAGTAATCTACCTAGCAATTTCTGAAAGATTTTCTTCTTTTACAAAAGTAACAAAATAAGATTCTGGAAACAGGGATGCTGATGCAATGAAAAAAAATATTTTTTTTTCATCAAATGCCAATTTGATGTAGTGGTGTTGTAACTATGTATCATTTATGTGTTTGCAACTGTGTATCAATGC
>BLBF01000052.1:15704805-15747283 GCA_015471245.1 Laticauda colubrina | reverse complement strand
AGAGAGAGAGAGAGAGAGAGAGAGAGAGAGAGAGAGAGAGAGAGAGACTGAGCTTGTCAATCAGAAAAGTTGGCAATTTGGTGGTTCGAATCCCTAGCACTGTGTAACGGAGTGAGCTTCTGCTAGCAGTTCAAAAGCATGTAAAAATGCAAGTAGAAAAATAGGGATCACCTTGGTGGGAAGGTAACAGTGTTCCATGCACCTTTGGCATTTAGTCATGCTGGCCACATGACCACAGAGATGTCTTAGGACAGCGTTGGTTCTTCGGCTTTATAATGGAGATCAGCACTGCCCCCTAGAGGTGGAAATGACTAGCATGTATGTGCAAGGAGAACCTTTACCTTTACCGTATGTATGTAATGTATGTATGTACAATCTCTCTCTCTCTCTTTGTGTGTGTGTAAATAAAAAAGCAGGATATTCATAAACAACCCTTGGCCAACTCATAGCTAAATACCAAAAAAACCACTAATTCTTTAAAAAAAAACTAAAGGCCCCATTCCTTCAACAGTCATTCTGAATGCAAATTCTCTTTCATCAAATTGATGGGATAGTATGTTTTTTTTTTAAAATTCAGCAGAGTACTGTCCATTCCTACATCTATTTTAGTGAATGAACTGGAAAATATTTAAGATACAGTTCTAATTTTAAATTTTGGTACCCTTAACTGTTTTTCATGCAACTGGATCTTTGTTCGACATCTAACATTTTGCTTAGGGGTGACTTATATATCAAAAATATATAAGTTATTTACTTATATACTTGTCCTATTTTGTGCTATATGTGGATCTAATTTCGATATTAAGATCCAGTTTATAAAATATAATTATTTGGAACGTGCATACTACTCTGTAAATATATTGTCTGCTCTGTGTTTATATTCTATGGCATGTATTGGATGCTAATTATTTTGTCAGCCTGTTTCCACTGAGAGATAAATATTAGTTACTTTGGTGTTTGTCACGATAATCCTTTATTACAGCTCAAAGAATCTATTTTAAAAAACCACTGCAACTTACTCTTTGCCAAGTTTGCACAATTCTAATTTCAAAGAATGTAATGTTCCCATCTTTCAGAAATTGCAATAGGAAAAAAAACCACAGAGAAAGAAAACCCACTTTAATTCATTATAAATAACTGTATGCTTTTTTAAAAAAAAAATTCAATGCAATGTCCCCAAATGCTTGAGTTATCCCTTCATTGCTGATATATTATTTTCGTACCATCCTAAGTCTGTCTGTATCTAATAATAATTAATAACAAATCATTCATTCAAGGTTATCATTATTAAAGATTACCCAGTGTGTGTGTGTGTGTGTGTGTGTGTATATAAAAACAATTGACCTTGATTATTCTTGAATGATAATTAATGGCATTGGTTCCTCCATTCCCAATTCATCTGTATGTAGAGGATTTCCCTTTGTGACTCTCTATAGCAATACATTTTTGATATGTGTTTATGTTTCTTATTTTAAGAACTAAGCAGTAAAATTTTTGCTCTGTTCCTAAGAGTTATTTGTGGATAGATTGCTTATTCTTAGTGGTATAGTGTGTTTGCTCCATTTTTAGCCTCCCTACAAAGTCTAACTTATGGGCACTGAGCCCCAAATGATATAAGCCATATCATGCGCTTAATTCTTTTTCTCATTGTAATGATTGGCAATGTGCATATTAACGGATGTGATTTTTATGATATGTTACAATGATGTAGAAAAGCAGCTGTCAAGATTAGATGTTTTTGCTGCTGCACAAATCAGTGGAATGGAATTTTCCCACATCAGGGCTATAGTAACAGAAATTTGACCATTGATGGAGCAAGTTTATATTCTACTCTTTTACTAGGTCACTCATGTTCTATATCTCTATTTCAATTTGGACTGATTTCCAGCCTAATTGCAGAAGAACGACTACGACAGAATGCAGAAGCTGCAAATGCTATGATGTCATCTCTTTATAAACAAAACTGCAACACTAGAAAATACACAAATGAAAAGGCTTTTCACAATCATGTTGGGATGACAAAGTCAAAAGCAGTTGTAATGGCTGGCAGAAAAGAACTAACTAAATTGGGATTTGAAGGAAGAGTATGATGGCTAGCAAACCACAAATACTTAATCTAGCTTCAGTTGCTGAAGACTTGTGGACAGGGAAAAGGCTGATGAAGTGTTCTAGAGTGGTCTGAAATCCATTGACAAAAGAAAAAGCAGGATGATTACCTCATAAGAATCTTCCTAGAAAGAACAAGAACGTCCATTATAGGATTATTTTCCAGAGGAACATTGAAAAGAATAGCATTCTGACAGCCTGAGAAATCACCAGTTGATGATAGTTAATATCCCTTATTAAGAGAGGAGGGGTTCTGTATAATAGAGGTGCACATATAACAGAGTTTGGATTCTGTCAGAAACAGAAGCATTAATTTACAGAGAAAGAAACCGAGGAGAAGTGCCTACCGATAAAGCCACCTAGATATATTTGTAAAATTGGCTATAAATCATGTTCCTGCTTTTTGTAGCATTTTATGAAACTACAAACGAGTAAGATCAATTTACATTTCACAGAAAATGAAGTTAATGGAGATCTAAAAAAAAAAATCTGTGTGAACTACAAAAAGGAACAAGACAGAGATACCCACTTCCTCTTCTCTTGTTTATTTTGGTTATTTAAATATAGAAAAGAGATAAGACAAGATTATACTTATGGATTGTGAAAGTAAAGATTAAAAATGAAATTTGCAAGTGAGGGGCTTTTGCAGATAACTTGGTGTTTGTTTTGGGAGATCTTTTAAAGGGAATTGAACTATTAATGTGCAAAATAAAACAATTTGGTACATTAGCAGGTTTAAGATTAATAAACAAAAGTTGAAGATATTAGTCAAAATAAAAGATTAAAAAGAATTGAGGAAAAAAATGGGTTTTAAAATTTAGTAAGTAGATGGGTATCAATATGACAAATATGAACTGTGTATTCTTTCAAAATAACTATGTTAAGATGCGGAATGAGATTAAAACTATGTTCAGGTGGGAGAAATTGTAAATATCATTGCTGGGAGAATTTTTGTGATAAAACTGAATGTTTTGCCTAGAATGATATGTTTGTTTCAGACAATATCTGTTTTGACAACTGAATATCATTTAAACAATAGAAGAAAGATATATCTAAATTTGTGGCGGGGGAAAATTGCAAGTTAAATATAAGTTGTTACAAAATGCAAAGGTAAGAGAAAGATTGGGTTTACCTGACTTGAAATTGTATTTTTCAGCTTCCTGATTGGGTTGAATGAAAGAGTAGGTGTTCCTGAAAAACAGAAGACTTTTGGACTTAGAAGAGGAATATAAAGTAAATCAAAGAAGAACTTGGTGTCAGGGGAATATATTTGTCAATATCCCTGTTATTTACAATTATTAGAAAGATTTAGGTAGACAAAACAATTTATGGTTTTGAACACTGTGAGGCTGAGCTTGAAATAGAATTGTGCACAAATGATAAACATTGATTTGCTACAATGAATAAACTTTATTAAACTTTGAAAATCAAGATTTACAAATAAAAGAATGCATGAAAAAGGAAAAACTGTGGAAAGAATTTACAGTGGGAAAACATGTGGCAAAAAGATAAAAAATTTTAGTACATTATAGCCTTAAACATAATTTTTATAACATGATATACCATATATGTCACCGGAGGAATTTTTTAGAATATATAAAGATATTTCAAATTTACATTGGAAATGTGAACAAGAAAGGACATTTTATTATGTTTGGTCAATGTGTAAAATTCTGGATTTGAATATATACATTGATTCAGAGGATTTCAAAAATTAATATAGAATTGAAACCAGATTTTTTTCTTTTGAGATTAATTTAAGAAGAATTGGAAAAAAAAGTCATGGAATTCTATTAAAGTATATGATAAATGTTGCAAGATTAAAACTGTTAAAACTGTTTAGGATCTGACCTGTACTTGGGTCTATTTAGCAGTATAGCTTATTTGAGAGGTGTGTTTTCCTTCAGCTCTGAAAGAAACCTTCTCTTCACTCAAGAAGCCATTGCTAGACTCAACAACTCAGATCAATTTTAATCCAGTCTCTGAGAAGGTGGTTGGCTAACTACTCTAGAGGACCCTGGAGGAAGCAGATTACTTGGAGGATGAGTTTCAGACTGGTGTATAATACTGAGTCAGCATTGCTTTATCATATTGATCTTGGATGCAACTGGGATAGGAATTGCCATGACACCTTATGTTCCATGATCCCTTAAAGGCTTTTTATAAAGTCTATCATGGAATCCTTCTACAGAGGCACATGGGTTGTGAAGGTATGGACACTGTGCTATAGTGCTTATCTTCCTTTCTCTGTGGTCAATTTTAATCTGTGTTGATAGAGGGAGAGACTGAAAGCAATCTCTCAAATTGCTATTTATAGTTCAATACCTACATCCTGTTTGATATCTATTTGAAGCTGTTAAGTGAGGTTGTTAGGTTAGGCTCTGATATTGCCAGCATGGTAATATTAAAGATTACCTTGAGAGAGATAGGCCACATCTATGACCAAAATAAGGAGAAAAATACAATTTAAATCCACAACAAATACAAAGTATAGATAAGCAGCTTAGACACCTTCCTAATTTTGGTGCCTGTAAAAAGGAGAGGAGACAGTGCAATCAGATTTGTAAGATTCCGTTATTGTGGCTACTCTCCGTAAGAGTACCCTTTTCCCAACACTATCTGATCTGGAACTCAAACTTGGAGAATATGCAGCAATGAAAGCTTAACTAAATTTAAGCCAAAATAGTCCTCATACACAGCACAACAAAGATAATTTTTGATTGTTTTGCTCCTAAGGGAGTCTAAATGTATACAAATATTGTACATTAGCAGATATATAAAAGAAAATCAGAAACTTAACATTTAACTTTTCAATTTTATTTTTGTAATCTTCCTTTTTTCTTTGTAATATTTTATACATACATGCACAAACTAAGTAACAATTTGATTAGAATTTTAATATTAAGTAATCCAGCATAAGACTGGACCTTTTACTGTATTATATTACAAAAAACTTTAATGTAGGTTGCAGGGCATGGTTTTCTTTTATTTTTTTCCCTTTCAGGGTTAACTTTGAATGAATAAGCCAAATGCTCATAACACTGATATCCTAAATTATATCTAGTATAAATAAAATATCTACTTTTTTCTCATTTATTTATTTCTAAAACTTTAAATTATCTAAATAATAGAATGTCAAGAAATTGTTAACATCAACATTGTTAAGCCCATGTCACACTGCACCAACGGATAGAAAGGGGATGTAAAATGGAGAGAAACACTTGCCATCCATTGGTTAAAATGATGCTTCCGTTCTGTACTCACTGCCTCCGTTTTTCATCCTCTCTATCCGTCCAGCATCCGTCGACTGAGATTCCATCCGCTCAAAAAGTTTTGAGCTGCTCAAAACTTTTTGAGCTGAAAATGTATCCAACGCATCCATTCTGCATCCGCAACGCATACGGGGAACATCCGTTCTACATCCGTTGTCATCTGTTATGCGTCCGCTATATCGGCTAGGCATCTGCTGCACATCCGCGCAACTCAAATCTGCTCCAGCGCAAAACGGACACAGGGAGAAAGCGAAAGGGATGCAGAATGGACACAAAGAGTGAGTAGCATGGACGGAGAAAGGATGAAAGCGGATGCAGCTCACATACAAAGCATTTAAAATGGAAAAAACATTCGCAGAGGGGACCTATCTTGGATATTTAGGATGTCTGCAGGTTGGCTAGAGGATGCAAAAGGACATCTAGTGGAAAACCTATATTTCCTATAAAAAGGGAGAGGAACTCACCTGGATCTCACTTTCAGTCCAGCAGCCCTGAGCTGCAGACCTCTTCACCCTTCATCTGGCTCTTGCTCTTCCACAGCATCCAGTCATCTCCACTATGGATCTTCACACACTCCTTTTGGTAGCCACCATTGTTCTACAACAGTGCGAAGCCATCTACAGGCTCTTTCACCTGTTCTATGAAAAGAAAAAGAGGCGGCCAAGAAGTGTCTGGGTCCGAAGATGGATCGCCAGAAGAGCAGAGTACAGACTGTACAACAAGCTGATGGTGGAGCTGAGGAAAGAAGACTCTCGTGCATTCCAAAACTTCATGAGGATGTCTCCAGCCATGTTTGATGAAATTGTGGAGCGGCTGACACCCAGGATGACCAAGCAGAGCACCAACTTCCAGCCCAGCCTAGACCCTGGGCTCAAGGTGGCACTGATTCTGCGCCACCTGGCCTCAGGGACCACGTACAGGAGCATGCAGTACAGCTGGAGGGTGCCACACAACACCATCACCATTGTGGTCAGAGAAGTGATGCAGGCCATAATCGAAGAATACCTGCAGGAGCTCCTCCAGTGCCCCTCCACTGAAGAAGGCTGGAAGAAAGTTGCAGAACAGTGGTATCAGAAGTGGAACTTCCCCCACACCGTTGGAGCCATAGATGGGAAGCACGTGGCCTGCAAAGCTCCGGCCAAGTCAGGGTCCACTTCTTTCAACTACAAGGGCTTCTTCAGCATCATGCTCTTCGCCATGGTGGATGCTGACTACAAGTTCATTTACATCGATACTTCAGGCAACGGCTCACCTCAGATGCCCAGGTATACAACGCCAGTCACCCCAAGGAGGGACTGAAACGCTACCTCATCATGGGCTTCCCAGATCCAGACCCCCTGCCCAACGACACAAAAGATGTGCCCTATTTCATCATGGGGGATGACGCCTTCTCCCTCAGAACCTACCTCATGAAGCCCTACACCTCCAGATGCCTCACCCATGAAGAGAGGATCTTCAACTACAGGCTGTCCAGGGCAAGGCGGGTGGTGGAGAATGCCTTTGGCATCCTGGCCAACAGGTTCCAGGCACTTCTCACCACCATGCAGCATCGCCCAGAGACCGTGAGGAGGATCGTGGAAGCTTACTGCATCCTGCACAATCTCATGTGCACCCACTACCCAGTGTTGCAGAACAGGCTCGTGGACCTCCAACAAGGCAATGGGGACATGGAGCCTGGTGAATGGAGGCAACGGCGAAATCTGATAGATACTCAGGATGTGCAAGGCCCCAACAGAGCTTCACGTGAAGGGAAGAAGCAGCACAACCTCCTGAAACACTGGTGCAACTCCCCAGCTGGAGCAGTGGAGTGGCAAGACAGGATGATAGATGCTTAATGGATGCTTCCTTCAGCCTGTCTCATCACATGGATGAGATTGGGCCATGTATGTTGGGTGGGCCTACAATGAACAGGGCATTTAATAAAGAGTTGTGTTCATGTTGAAATGTGTGGATCAATGATTACATTGTTATTGATAATAAAGGGCCATAGGTGTGGCACCTGGGAGGGTGGACCATACAGTCCCACTATGCTTGCACTGGAGGTTTATCTATCCCATCCAGCTATTACCCATCCCACAGGTATCCTAACCCATCCCACAGCTATTACCCATTCAACAGGTATCCCTGCCAATCCCACAGCTATTACCCATCCCAAAGGTATCCCTGCCCATCCCACATCTATTACTCATCCCAAAGGTATCCCTGCCCATCCCACAGCTATTACCCATCCCAAAGGTATCCCTGCCCATCCCACTGCTATCTTAACCCATCCCACAAGCATGCAAAGGCTGAAACCATTTCTAAAAGTTGAAGGGTCCAGGTGCTGTGTAGGTGGCTGCTGCTGGAGTGCTGGTCTGAGGTGTCATTGGGGTGCCTGGCCCCGAGAGGACAACAGGGGACGGTGTGTGGAGGAAGCTCTCAGAGAGCTGGCTCAGTCCTGTGATGTTGAGAGCCGCTTCCTCAAGGACATTGGGTGTCAGTCCCAAGACCGATGACAGATGTTCTGAGGCCGGGCTTGGCTGTGGGTGGAGGAAGGAGCAGTGTAGTGGGGATGTCTGGTCTGCAGCTGAGCGAGGTGAGGCGTGGGTGGCATCTGAGGCGTGGGTGGCATCTGTGGCATGGGTGGCATCTGTGGCGAGGGTGGCATCTGTGGCGTGGCTGGCATTGGTGGTGTGGGTGGCATCAGTGGCACCGGTGGCGTCCGATTTACCTGTGCCTGGACTGGGAAGGGCTGCCTGTGCTGCTGGACCTCCTGGCAGCCGTAGCCTTGGTAGGTGAGGGCCTGTGGAAAACCTTGGAAGGGCAGTGACATCATCTGGGGTGGAGGAGCAGGCCTGGACTGGGTGGGAGCAGGTTCAGCTGGGTCTGGAGGGTTGTGAAGAAGATCCTGTCCTTCAACACCTGGTGCTGTGTTTCCGACATGTTCATGAGGGTCTGGTTGACGTAGGTGAGGAAGGGCTTGCGGTTGGAGGATGGGATGTCGGTGTTTACCAGCTGAGAGAGGAGATCTACACTGCTTCTGATGGTGTCCCTGATCTCCAGCAGGACAGTTTGGCTCTGCCTCTCCGGTCTGCCTTTCTGCCTGCTTTCTGTGGAGGTGGAGCTGGGGGTGGGGGTGGGTTGGTCTCTGGTGTCTGTGCCCTCTCCTTGCTCCCACTGCATCAGGGGGTCCTCCACGTGCTCCACCATGGGTAATGCAGGTATCGGGGGGTTCTCTGCTGTGGGATGCTCCACAGATACCTGCCTGGACACAGGAGCTGACTCTTGGCCAGAAGAGGATTGGCTCCCAGCAGGCTGCCTGAGAAAGAGGGTTGTGAGAGGGGCTGCTCCTCGGTGGCGGATCTCACCCTCCAAGAAGCTGCACTTGGCCATCATGTAGGTCTCTTGGTCCGTCAACTTGACCGTGGTCTGGCCAGATTTCTTGAGGTGCAGCCCTCCCGTACCAGGTGTTCATGTGCTTCCACCAGCCGAGGAGCACCTCTGAAGTGTAGCCCAGGCTCTCCGCCTTCTCTCTCCAAGCAGCCTGATTCCTTTTGGTGTCTTGATAGAGCCTGTGTCCCTTCCGCCATAGATCCCTCAGCCATTCCAGCATGTTCCTCTTCGATTGAGTATTGCCTCCTCTCCCGTTCACGCGTCTGCCTCTTCCTCCCTTTGGCAGGGCCATATGGGCCCTCCTCAGAGGGACTTCGAGGTTGTAGGGGCTGCTCCTCCACACCACCACCACCACCAGCAGCAGCAACAACAACAGTAGCAGCAAAAGCAGGACCAGCAGCACCAGCAGCACCAGCAGAGTAAGTACCAGCAGCGCCAGCAGGACCAGCAGGACCAGGATCAGCAGCAGCAGAGTAAGCACCAGCAGCGCCAGCAGCACCAGGAGCACAAGCAGCACCAGCAGGACCAGGAGCACCAGGAGCACCAGGAGCACCAGCAGGACCAGCAGGACCAGGAGCAGCGCCAGCAGAGTAAGCACCAGCAGAAGCACCAGCACCAGGAGCAGTGCCAGCAGAGTAAGCACCAGCAGAAGCCCCAGCACCAGGAGCAGCGCCAGCAGAGTAAGCACCAGCAGAAGCCCCAGCACCAGGAGCAGTGCCAGCAAAGTAAGCCCCAGCAGAAGCCCCAGCACCAGGAGCAGTGCCAGCAGAGTAAGCACCAGCACCAGGAGCAGTGCCAGCAGAGTAAGCACCAGCAGAAGCTCCAGCACCAGAAGAACGAGCCCAAGCAGCAGATGCCCCAGCAGAAGCAGAATCAGGGCCAGGGGTTGGGATGGTGGCTCTGTCCCTCTTGCCAGGGCTGGCAGCAGATGGCTGAGGCTTTCTCTTCTTCCCCATGGTTGTTGGCTTGCTGTCTGGCTGTCTGGCTGTCTGGAGTTGTGCCTGGCAGCAGGTCTTTCCTCTGAATGGTGACCTGCTTGCGAGCTGCTTCCCTTTATATCCGCGGGGCTGACGCAATGCATCCTCCCCGCATGCGCAGTGAATGCTGTGCATCCACTAGGCATCCGCTAGGCATCCACTAGGCTTCCGCTAGGTTTCCGTTCTGCATCCACTCTTTCCGCTGCACATCCGCTTCGCTGTGCTCCCCGGAAGCCCTGCGGATGTCTCATCTGCTCCCATCCGCTTCCATCTGCTAGGCTTCCATGGAGCATCTGCTTTCCATCCCCTCTACATCCTCCCCCGTCCATTCCTTTCCGTTGTTGTCTGCTCTGCTTATGCAAATTTGGGGCATTTTTGAGAGCGGATAAGAACAGATGGAACATTTTCTCGTCCACTGTGTCCTTTTTACAAACGTTTTGCATCCGTCGGCCAATGTGACAGGCCCTTTAACATCATGCATCACAATAAAAGGGATAGATAACCAAATAACCAAATAAATAAATTCTTATAGTTAACAGTTTGTTGTGAAGTTGATTCTTGGTCTGATCTAGCTGGTGGGGTTGACAACCATTATAATACCAGTTGTAAATCTTGACCTTAGAACTCTCTAAACGTTGCTTGTCTCAGTATTTGTGTGTCTCTCAACAATTAAAAAATGGAAATTGATTTAATACCGATAGCATCAAATAGCTGTGGATATTGTGAAGGCCTGATCTTGGGGGCTTCTTTTCTTAGTGTTGGGTGGATGCACTTCTTTATTCAAGACTGGTGCACAAGCTGGGAGTTTTCTTGAACTCATATTTGAAGAGTAGGGAGTGAAAAAATATTTGCATTGGTTTGCCTTGAACGTTTGTGCTTGTTCCTGAATTTGGAAGCCCTTCAGACAGTCACTCTCACCTTATGAATGGACTACTGTAAAGAAATCTGCATGTGGCTGGCCTGGAACATCACACAGAAGATACAGTTGGACCAGAATGCTCTAGCACGTACAATAATAGGAATGCACAATAAGCCTATGATACCATTGAGCTAGATGGTTGCAAATCACCCAAAGTTAGCTATTGTTGAAAATTCTTTAAATTCATATAATGATCAATCCATTCAACAATCCAAGTCTACACTCATTATTTTCTGATAATATTCATTTAATCTGAATAAAGTATTCCCTCATTTTTTCCCTCTCTCTTTTTGTTCCCTCTCTCTATAGTAATAACTATATCCTACCACAATTACTTTGTATACAGAAAAATAATTTTGGGCCATTGTGACTTAAGCATGTTTTTAGGAAACATCTTCTGATTATTTCATTCATGCGTCCTCCAAGGGAGGAAAAACAGTGTTCCATTCAACTTACATAATGATAACATTGTTGGAGCCACAAAGAAATTTTTTATTTGTAATCAGTGCTTATTCACTATTAGGTTGTCAATTTTCCAGTTAGCAAATGTGTCTTCTGTTCAGTTTCTTAGAACCTATGTTCCCAAAGGAAGTCCTATAAAATATATCTAGAACATATGTCCTTTTCAGTGAAAGACATAGTTTGTTATCTTGCACTATGTTCCATGCTGAATTGCCTGGAATAAAATGTGACAGATTTGATTAAACTTGGGGTGCATTCCACGTATGCAGAGGCCGTATTTTAAAAATAGGTGCATTATTCAAGCTCATAAATGTCAAATTAAATTTGCTTTCATGTTTTAGTCTGGATGAAACTTAACATTACTGTCTTCATAATCACAACATCAGGCATAGCTTCCCTTTGGTTTGATTGTTCTAAAGCAAGTTCTTTCACTTTTTTAATTCAATTTTGATTTTTAAGTTTGTGGAACCTTTCTGGATAATCCAATGGATATTCTTTCCTTGCGTTGGCATTGCAAACTAAAAGCAATTCATAAAAAACAATGATTTTTTCCATAAATAATTTTTTGGACTATTTTGTATCCTAGCTGTAGATGTGATATAAACATAAAAGTCTGAATTAAAATTTTATTTATTTCAATTATGTAGTTTTCTATTTTGAAAACGAAAGGATTAGCTTCTCTACTGTAATATAAACGTTTAAAGAAAGAACATGTATAAAGCCCATGTCACACTGCACCAACGGATGCAAAGAGTATGTAAAACGGACAAAAAAGCTTGCCATCCGTTGGTTAACGCGATGTACTCACTGCCTCCGTTTTGCTTCCTCTCTATCCGTCCAGCATCCGTTTATTGACATTTCATCTGCTCAGAAAGTTTTGGGCTGCCTAAAACTTTTGCGCGGAAAATGTATCCAATTCGTCTGTTCTGTATCCTCTAGGCATACGGGGGACATCCTTTCTGCATCCATTACGCATCTGCTATATCCGCTAGGCATCCAGTGTGCATACGCGCAACTAAAATCCATTCCAGCGGTAAACGGACGCAGGGAGGAAGCAGAACGGACGCGCAGCGTTAGTAGCACGGATGGAGAAAAGATGAAAGCGGATGCAGCTCATCCACTCTGCATCTGCTCTGCATCCGCTCTGCATCCTCTACGCATCCGCTCTGCATCCCTCTATGCATCCTCTACGCATCCGCTCTGCATCCGCTCTGCATCCTCTACACATCCACTCTGCATCCTCTACACATCCTCTACGCATCCTCTACGCATCCTCTATACATCCGCTCTACATCCTCTATACATCCGCTCTACATCCTCCCCACGTCCGTTCCTTTCCGTGTTATCCGCTCTGCTTATGCAAATTTTTGCCCCTTTTGAGAGCGGATAACAACGGATGGAACATTTTGCTCGTCCATTGTGTCCTTTTTGCATCCGTTGGGCAGTGTGACATGGGCTTAATACCTACATAGGCTTTCTTATTTCACTTTATTTAGTTCAGAAGTCAAATAGAACAGAAATGTGGTTTTCCATTAAAGGAAACAAAATAGATATAATTTCTTTTAGCTAATTTTATTTGGACTTCAGACTATGATATGACAACAACAACTTATTTAAGATATTACTTTGGTCTGAATACACCAAACAACTTAAAATCTGAAAATTTTGAGGAACTTATTCTTTCCCTTAAAACTTGCACACATTTTCCAAAAATAAGGACTCAAAAATTGCCTTTAATTTTTGAAGTTCACAATAGAGATGCTGGCATCCACATGCTAACTTTTTGCATCCTAGTCATAGACCAATAATATTCTATACTTGAGTAAGCTGAAGATAAAATTCTGGAAGTAGATAGGAATTCTTCTGTTGTCATGATGCAACATAGAACATATTTTCTATTTTTATTCAAAGTTATCAATTATTCTCCTCCCAAATGTATGGTTTGTCAAACTACAAACAACTATGCTTCATTATCCCACTTTTTAAAATTAAATAAATAGTTTCATCAGAGATTTCTGACTCTATGGAGTGCTCTTCTGGCTGTGCTGTAGATGTAGCAGATACAAGGATCTTCCAAATCTTGCAAATCCTTTTCTCAGCCTGCATTGAAGAAATATTTCACAAACTAGACTGGACAAAAGATGGAATAAAAATCAATGGTATTTATTTAAATCATTTAAGATTTGCAAATGATGTTGTCATCTTCTCACAAGACCCAGAGGTGCTACAAAGACATATCCAAGAGGTGCACAAAGCAGAAGAACCATTTGGCTTAAAAATAAACTGAAAAAGAATCAGGTTATCTTTAAGTAATTCACCAAAGAAAGAAACATTTTTATACCTGGAAAAGAACTAGACATAATAGACTACTACATAAACCTTGACCAAGTATAATTTACAAAAAAAAACTTTTCCACTATGCCTGAAGAGAAAATTTGATGATGAGTCTGTGGTACATGCTCTAATGTATGCTGATGAAACATAGACACTAACTTCATAATCAGTACAAAAGTTATAATGGGACAAGCAGCTATGAAAAGATACATGCTTGACTTTACAAGACAAAATAGAAAAACCTGCACATGGATTGGAGAACAAATGAAAGTATACAATATTCACAAGAGAGTAAAAGAATTGAAATGGAAACAGGCTGATCACTTAGCAAGAGCTGATGGCATATGGAACAAGGCAGTCATAAAAGGGCTTCCTCTTGATCAAGGTATCAAACTGCTGGTCCATGGGCTGCTTGTAGCACATGCAGTCCACTCCCACTGCAGCTCTGTGAATGGGAAAAACATTGTGAAAAGTCACATGACAGCAATGTGATGCAGTGAGTTTGACATCAGTGCTCTGGATAAAAACCATCCACAAAAGAGACCTCAAAAAAGATGGATTGATGACATCAGCAAGTATTATGGGCCCAATTGGCAAAAGAAAGCTCAGGACTTTATAGGTTGGAAATATGCAGAAGAGGCCTTCATCCTGCAGTGAATAGACAATGGCTAAGATGATGATGATGAAATGTTGTTTCAGTCATCCTTTGAGCTCTGTTTAATACTTTGTTTATAATATGGAAGCTACCACTACTAGACACAATTGAGACAACATTATGAATTTTTGTTCCATGATAAGATCATGATTCTTTCATTTCCAATTTCAGCTACCTCAGCATGGTCAACAAAAAATACTTATGGGGATTTTAACTCAAATCCCAGAGAAGGCACCACCTTATCTGTTCTTGATACCTTTGAGGGAATTGGATGTATTAACATGGTATTTTATGGCCTATGATTTACCATGTTGTGTGAACAATGCTATCTCTGAAAATCATAATACAATTTATTTTAGGGTCAGTCAAATCCTGACCAATCCAAATCAAATTTGGTCTGAACTAAGTATGGTATATAAAATCATACATTGTCATGTATGTCAATGAATAATTCAGCTTCAACCATAACAACACAAGAGCACACAATAGATACAAACTCAAAGTTAACCGCACCAAATTTGATTGCAGGAAATACGACTTCAGCAACAGAGTGGTCAGTGTCTGGAATACTCTACCTGACTCTGTGGTTACTTCCCCAAACCTCAAAAACCTTAACCTTAGATTGTCTACTATTGACCTCACCAATTAAGCGTACCAAAGTGCCTACTGCCCCTGTCTTATTGTTTCTTTTATTTTTCTTGTATGTACCCATTTCATGTATTCATAACTATGTATATACTTATACCTATTTCATAAGCGATTGACAAATCAAAATAAATAAGTAAAATAAATAAATAAATAAATTGCCAACTGATTCAGGAAAACTATCTCAAAAGACAAATGAATCACAAAACAGAATTCAAAAGTTTCCAAAGTGATTCAGAGCTATGCAATTTGATTTGACTATTTCAGAAATTTGGACTGAATCATTAAATCAGACAAGACACCTTTTTAATTTTGAACTTAATATTTATGCAGGTCTATTCTATTACTTTGCACATAGCATTTTTGTGAACATAGCAACTGTGTTTGGTATTTAGGATTTCATGTGCTATGTAAACCAAGCTTTAGAGAATAACCTGAAGATCATGTAACCTAGGAAGAACAGATTTACAAAATAATTTGACTCTAGTGTTTGTATTAGTTGCATAGGTAAAGAAATTGCAACAGTTGTTGCTTACAAGGGCATGTATACCATAGATGTGAAATCTATGAGATAACCTAATGCTTCAAACAAAATAAATCTTTCCTATGAGCTCCAAAACGCTATTGCACACTTCATCCCCTAGAATATATACATGGAGGTGTTTAATATGAAAATATATGCAAATTATATTTGTCAACAAGCAAATACAAAAGGCATTCTTATTGATTTGAGAAGCACTATGCAAGAGACAAACATATGCTCACATTTAAGCAATCTTTTGTCAGTCACTCCAAACCAATAATAATGAGCTAAGATTGTAATCATTCGCAGCTTTGCAATATTGCTTTAGTATTGAAAAAGTATTTTTTCTATGGAGTAAATATTAACCTTAGATACTCTGAAGTGTTCTGGTGCAGTTATCCCTTATGTCACCATGCCTTCATTAGATCAGCCATCAATTTATTTATGCAACTGCTCCTTCAAGAAAGTTGTCAATTAGTGTCTTTGATATTATTTCTTATCTTGGTGACCCTTGGACTTTAGTTTTCTCAGGACATAGAAGTGTAATCCAAACTTCAAATGCCATTTTCCCTAAATTATAACTTTGTCATCCCAACCTAGAAACTGGGGAAAGAGGGGTTGAATAAAATGAAATTCAGTGAGAATATTGGCTAAGAATTCTTAAAAACAAGTATCATGAGATCACCAAGCATGGATAACTTCAGATTGCCATACAAATCTAATCCAGACTTTGAGCTCAATGTTGTTTTTCATTGCTGTCATTGAAATATTAGTTCCATCTAACACCTTCAGCAAAACCAAGAGAAATTGTCAAAATAATTTTAACCTTGTAACAAAAAAAGACCTTTTTGCCTAGAATTATACCAACTTATATCAGTGCACATAATAATCATTAAAAAGTCAGGATGATTCACTACTCGTGATTGGCAACTTTATTATGAAGCACTTTCTTCCTATGAAACTTTATCCCCCAACCTGCTCACCCAAATAAGCAATAACCATTGCTTATAGGTATTAGCCAATACAGGTAATCTTCAAATTACAATCATTCATTTAGTGACTGTTCAAAATTACAATAGTATTGAAAAATATGACTTATTACCATTTTTCACACTTACAACCATTGCAGCATCCACATGGTCATGTGATCAAAATTCAGACACTTGGCAACTGGCATGTATTTATGATGGTTGCAGTGTCTTTGGGTCATGTGATCATCTTTTCTGACACTCTGACAAGCAAAGTCAATAGGAAAGCCAAATTCACTTAACAACTGCGTTAGTAACTTAACAACTGCAGTGATTCACTGAACAATTGTGGCAAGAAATATCATAAAATGAGGTAAAGTCACTTAATAACTGACTTGCTTAGCAATGGAAGTTTTGGGTTAAATTGTGGTCATAGGTCAAGGACTATCTATACTGTCAATTGCCTCCTTCTAGTATTTATACTACTTTATACAAATTCAGTGGAGAAATAGCCATTCTTGTTGTTGGAATATTTTCTTTATTTACTATAATATCCAAAGCCCCTGTCACACTGCACCAACGGATGCAAAGAGGAAGTAAAATGGACAAAAAAGCTTGCCATCCATTCGAAAATGCGATGTACTCACTGCCTCCGTTTGGCTTCCTCTCGATCCGTCCAGCATCTGTTTATGGATGTTTTATCCACTCAGAAAGTTTAAGGCTGCCTAAAACTTTTGCGTGGAAAATGTATCCAGTTCGTCCATTCTGCATCCACTACGCATCCGCTACGCATCCGCTACGCATCCGCGACACATCTGCTACGCATGCGCTATATCCGCTAGGGCATCCGCTACGCATCCGCGCAACTCGCATCCGCCCGGACACAGGGAGGTAGCGGAACAGATGTGGAACAGATGCAGAATGGATGCCTAGTGAAAACAAAGCGTTTAAAGTGGAAAAAACGTTCGCAGAGGGGATCTATCTCAGATATTAAGGATGTCTAGAGGATGCCTAGAGGATGCCTAGAGGATGCCTAGCAGAAAACATATACTGCCTATAAAAAGGGGGAGCAACTCGCCTGCTTCGCACTTTCAGCCCAGCAGCCCAGCGGTGCAGACCTCTGCAGCCTTCATCTGCCTCTTCCTCTTCCACAGCATCCACTCATGTCCACCGTGGATTGTAACAAAGTCCTTTCGGCAGCCACCATCGTTCTGCAACAGTGCGAAGCCATCTGCAGGCTCTGTGAACTCTACTGCGAGAAGAAAAGGAGGCACCCAAAAAAAGTCTGGCTCCAAAGATGGTTTGCCAGAAGAGCGCAGTACGTACTTTACAACAAGCTGATGGTGGAGCTCAGGAGTGAAGACCCTCAGGCATTCCAGAACTTCATGAGGATGCCTCCAGCCATGTTTGACGAAGTTGTGCAGCGCCTGACACCCAGGTTGAGCAAGACAAACATCAACTTCCCACCCAGCCTGGAACCTGGGCTCAAGGTGGCACTCACTCTGTGCCACCTGACCTCAGGGACCACCTACAGGAGCATGCAGTACGGCTGGAGGGTGCCACCCAGCACCATCAGCTTTGTTGTCAGAGAAGTGGTGCAGGCCATCATCGAAGAATACAAGGAGGAGCTCCTCCAGTGCCCCTCCACTGAAGAAGGATGGAAGAAAGTTGCAGAGCAGTGGTATCAGAAGTGGAACTTCCCCCACACCGTTGGAGCCATCGATGGCAAGCACGTGGCCTGCAAAGCTCCAGCAAACTTAGGGTCCACTTATCACAACTACAAGGGCTTCTTCAGCATCATCCTCTTCGCCATGGTCGATGCTGACTACAAGTTCATGTACATTGATGTTTCAGGCAACGGCTCATCTTCAGATGCCCAGGTATACAACGCCAGTCACCTCAAGGAGGGGCTGGAAAGCAACCTCATGGTGGGCTTCCCAGATCCAGACCCGCTGCCCAACGGCACGCAAGATGTGCCCTACTTCATCATGGGGGATGACACCTTCTCCCTCACAACCTACCTCATGAAGCCCTACACTTCCAGATGCCTCACCCGAGAAGAGAGGATCTTCAACTACAGGCTGTCCAGGGCAAGGTGGGTGGTGGAGAATGCCTTTGGCATCCTGGCCAACAGGTTCCAGGTACTTCTCACCAATGTGCAGCATCGTCCAGAGACCATGAGGAGGATCGTGGAAGCTTGCTGCATCCTGCACAATCTCATGTGCACCCGCTACCCAGTCTTGCAGAACAGGCTCGTGGACCTCCAACAAGCCAATGGGGACATGGAGCCTGGGGAATAGAGGCAAGGGCAAAACCTGATCGACACTGAGGATGTGCAAGGGCCCAACAGAGCCTCACGTGAGGCGAAGAAGCAGCGCAACCTCCTGAAACACTAGTGCAACTCCCCAGCTGGAGCGGTGGAGTGGCAAGACAGGATGATAGATGCTTAATGGATGCTTCCTTCAGCCTGTCTCATCACACAGATGAGATTGGGCCATGTATGTTTGGTTGGCCTACAATGCACAGGGCATTTCATAAAGAGTTGTATTTATGTTGACATGTGTGGATAATTATTACATTATTATTGATAATAAAGGGCCATAGGGGTGGCACTTGGGAGGGTGGACCATACAGTCCCACTATGCTTGCACTGGAGGTTTATCTATCCCACAGCTATTACCCATCCCACAGGTATCCCTTCCCATCCCACAGGTATCCCTTCCCATCCCACAGGTATCCCTTCCCATCCCACAGGTATCCCTTCCAATCCCACAGCTATCTTAACCCATCCCACAGGTCTCCCTTCCCATCCCACAGCTATCTTAACCCATCCCACAGGTCTCCCTTCCCATCCCACAGCTATCTTAACCCATCCCACAGGTCTCCCTTCCCATCTCACTGCTATCTTAACCCATCCCACAAGCATGCAAAGGCTAAACCATTTCTAAAAGTTTCCACCCAGACTTTATTGAAAAAAATTAATGAAGCAAGTGTGTGAAACAAAGATAAACTTTATTGAACAACAAGCTGTAAAATAAACATGACCCAAGTCAAGTGTCCAAATAAAGTCCACAAATATCCAGGCAGCCAGTCTCTGGCACTCCTCTTGGTCACTCAGAGGTGTGTGCCCAGGCTAAGATTTTAGGGAGCAGGTGCTGTGGAGGTGTGTGCTGCTGCAGTGCTGGTCTGAGGTGTTATTGGAGTGCCTAGCTCCGAGAGGACAACAGGGGACGGTGTGTTGAGGAAGGTGTCGGACAGCTGGCTCAGCCCCGCGATGCTGAGAAGTCCTTCCTCCATTCCATGGGGTGTCAGCCGCAGTACTGAGGACAGATGTACTGAGGCCGGGCTTGGCTGTGGGATGGAGGAAGGAGCAGTGTAGTGGGGTTGCCTGCTCTGCAGCGGGGTGAGGACTGTCGAGGTTGGCATCGGTGGCATCATTGGAACCGGTGGCAGCGGTGTCGCCCGATGACTCTGTGCCTGCATCTGTAAGGGCTGCTGTCTGTGCTGCTGGACCTCGGGGTAGCTGTAGCCCTGGTAGGTGAGGGGGTGTGGAAAGCCTTGGTATGGGAGGAACATCACCTGGGGTGGAGGAGCAGACCTGGACTGGTTGGGAGCAGGTGCCTCTGGGTCTGGAGGGTTGTTAAGCAGCATGGTGATCCTCTCCTTCACCACCTGGTACTGGGGATCCGCCATCTCCTTGAGGGTCTGGTTCACATCATTGAGGAAGGGCTTGCGGTTGGAGGAGGAGGATTCGATGGGGACCAGCTGAGAGAGGAGACCTATGCTGGTGTGGATGGTGTCCCTGATCTCCACCAGGACCTTGTGGCTCTGCCCCTCCTGTGGTCCGGCTCTCTGCCTTACTGTGGTGGTGGAGGTGTGGGTGGATGCGGCTTTGGCAGCGGTGGACTCGATTTCTCCTTTCTCCCACCACACCAGGGAGTCCTCATCGCTCTCCACCATGCTTTCAACACCTGCCCGGGGGTTCTCCGCCGTGGCACACTCCACAGATACCTGCATGGAGACAGGGACTGACTCTCAGCCACCAGAGGACTGGTTCCCAGCAGGCTGCCGGAGAGAGAGGGTAGAGATTTGGGCTCCTGGTGCTCCTCGGTGGCGGACCTCACCCTCCAGGAAGCTGCACTTGGCCATGACGTAGTTCTCTCTGTCCGTCAGCTTAACCCTGGCCTAGCCAGATTTTTTGCGGTGTAGCTTCCCGTACCAGGTGTGCATGTGCTTCCACCAGCCGAGGAGCACATCCGATTTGTAGCCCAGACTCTATGCCCTCTCTCTCCAAGCAGCCTGCTTCCGCTTGGTGTCCCTGTACAGCCAGTGTCCCTTCCGCCACAGATAGTCGTTCTCTCTCAGCCACTCCAGCACCTCATCCTCGTGTTCCTCCTCAATGAAGTATTGCCTCCTCTCCCTATCACGTGTCTGCCTCTTCCTCCCTCTGGCAGGGCCATATGGGCCCTCATCAGAGGGACTTTGAGGTTGTATGGGCTGATCCTCCACACCAACAGCAGCAGCAGCAGCATCATCATCAGCAGCAGCAGCATCATCACCAGCAGGATCATAATCAGCCTCAGCATCATCATCAGCAGCAGCATAATCACCAGCAGGATCATAAGCAGCAGCAGCAGCAGGATCATCATCAGCAGCAGCAGCAGCAGCTGGCAGCAATGCTGGCAGGGAGGCTGGAAGGCAGGCTGCCAGCAAGGCTGGAAGGGAGGCTGGAAGGCAGACTGGCAGGGAGGCTGCCCAGGAGGCTGGGAGGCAGGCTGGGAGGTAGGCTTGGAGGCAGGCTGGCAGCAAGGCTGGCAGGCAGACATGCAGGCAAGGAACTCGAAGTGTCCAGCAGCAGGTCTTTCCTCGGAATGTTAGATGTGCGAGCTGCTTCCCTTGCGCAATACATCCCCTCCTGCATGCGCAATTAACGCTGTGCATCCGCTAGGCATCCACTGTGCATCCGCTGTGCATCCGCTGCGCATCCGCTTCATCCATTCGGCATCCGTTCTGCATCCGCTTTTTCCATTCCGCGTCCACTTCGCTGAGGCCCCCCTGGAAGCCTAGCGGATGCGCCATCCGCTGTGCTTCCGTTCCGCATCCGCATCCGCCCTGCGTCCACCCTGCGTCCTCCCCACGTCCGTGTTGTCCGCTCCAATTATGCAAATTTTCACCCCTTTTGAGCGCGGATACAATGGATGTAACATTTTTCTCTTCTGGTGTGTCCGTTTTGCATCCGTTGGGCAGTGTGACACAGCCTTAAAGTAGTATAAATATTACTAAGAAGCTAAAGGGTTGTAATGAACAGCTATGAGACTATTTTCCAAAAAAGGGCCAGCTGATGGTGTTCCCTAGTTGAGTAATAAAATGTCTGTAGCAACAAGCTCATGAAGCATAAAAGGACCCCACAGGGTTAACTCTGTAATGGTTAAATATGTACATTAGAAAATTTGTATAAAAGGAAAATTAAAGACTTACACATTGTTCTTTATTGCAGACAATACCTCTGTAGCCATCATGGCTAATCATAATTTTGAGAGAGAAATGCATGTCAGCTGTCCATGCTAACAAAGCATAAATAAGTGGACAGAACATATTATTTGGCCAATGTTTTATACTTTTATTGTTAACGATTAGCCTAAACTTTTCAATTAGAATTCCCTGAGAAGTGGTGTGGAATGACCCAGTGTGGCCATCATACATTTTGCATTGCCCACTGGTTGATTTGAACTCTACTGCAAATAAACATTTTTCTAAAGCTACTACAAGTGTTGCCTGCTGTCCTTTTTGCCTTGGGAACAAATTTCTTAACTTCAAACACTCTGAGTCATTAAGAAGTGGCCACAAAATGTATCTTGCTCTGCTAGACTTTGGGGAAAATGTGTTAAAAATTTGAATTGATCACATCATTAAGCATTTTAAATTCTTGTTAACATTTCAGGTCCAGACCTGACACATCCTTCCCTCACTTCATCTATGGGGTTTTGTTTTGTTTTTATTTACTCCTTATTCTGTTTTGGATATATCAAGATAATTAGCAAGAGTGCAATAGTTTGAGCAGGCTGCTTTTAAAGATATTAACTTATCATCCTTTTTCTGCTATTCAGCATGGGATCTGATGAGTCCCCAAAACCAGAATAAATGTGTATTGCCTTGATGGAAATGGGTGTGGGGAGCAGAAGAGAGAAGAACATTGATACCTCATCATTTACCCATTTGTAAATATTTTATATCACATCCTCTCCCTCCTCTTTCCTCCTTAACTATTTTGACATGATTAAATGATGAAAAGGCAACTCTCCAATTTAGGAGTTTCAGGCACTGCACAAACATTATTGTGCCAAAAGAATCACTGTGGGTTTATAAGCACAGCCATTATTTTTCAGAAAGAACCACTGCAGGCTTATAAGGACAATAGGTACAACCTTTCTTCCATCCTAGGAATTTAATCCCATTACAATTAATGGCTGCTATGGACACACATACTGTTCAGCATTTACAGAAAATTTAGCATTTTCAATCATCCTTACAAACTGCATATTTCTTTTTAATTGAAAGCCCATCCATCAGTAATTTCTAAAGTTTTATTTGAGGTTTATCTCTTTCTTGGGATTCTTAAACTAAGGCATTCCTTTTTTGTTTTTGCTCCTGATCTTTTAACAAAATCACTGAAGAAATAATTTATTTTTGATGCTTCACAATTTAGAAATATTAACTCTATGGTTTAAAAATCTTCTAGTTCTATGAATCCACTTGGGGCTACCACTTCAAGAAGAAACTGATCTGAGGAAAACAGAAAAACTAAAAGATGGAAGTTAATGCAGTTAAGATTGTAAAATAATGAAAAGGGAACGCTGAGGCTCAGGATATCATGGTTAGAATGTGTCTGTTTTTTAAATGCAACCACTTAGAACGTTCAAGCTATAAACACAAATAAGTGTTACTTTGTGATGAGATGACTAAATTAAACTACAAACTCTTAAAATTCAGAATGGTGGGAATTATCACAAAAAGAAAATCTCCCCCACCTCCCCCCAAACCTTCATTTATTTATTTGAGTAATTTGAAATTTGAAACTAAATTAGGATTAATTTGAAAGATTAGAAATAAGAAATGAAGGAGGCATTTAAAGGTATTCAAAAATGTGAAAATAGAGGGAGAAAACTAATACACTGTTGATTGCACTTAACAAACTGTGTACTGTCCTGGGAATAGAAGTACTTGAGACTAGTGTTCATCAAACAACTCTTTATTATAAACTCAGTGACTTCGTAACAGAACATTGTCGGAGCCGTGGCAGCCCTTTTTATAGCGGCTGCTTGTGGCTTGCGGCTGATGACAGTTCTTTAAGATTTCCCGCCATTAGGCAGGCCAATTGTAACGGTACTTTATTAACCAATCCTATTGCAGCTTGCTCAGCCAATCAGATTTAAATATTTGGAGGATTCTAATTCTTATACACAACGCCCCTCCCCTCTTGGTTTCATCCAACGTGTGTAATGTAGTCATGCAGGTAGGTGGGGCTTTTGTGGGTCCTAATTGACCTGCGCAGCTCAGTCTCAGTGTGGTCTTCCATCAGTTCGGTCAGGATCGCCTTTTCTCTGTGTCTTCTCCATGGAACCTCCTGGAAGGGTGAGTCAGCCTTGCCGCTTCTGCCTGGGTCTCTCGAGCTGGTTGAGCTGGCTCTGATGCTCCCTCCTGGTCTGTCTGAGTTGATCGAGCTGGCCTGGCTGCCTCCTTCCTGGAAGGCCTCGCCTCGCATCCCTGCTACCGGTTCTCTTCTCCAGAGGTCGTCTATGGGTAAGTGCTCTTTTTGTCTTATCGGGGGTTCTAAATAGGGTTTGTGTTGTGTCTTTTGTCATGTTATTGGTGTTTCTTCTCTCCCTTTTTATTATTTTGTGTTTTCCCCCCTCCTTGGTTGTTTTTGGATTGTTTCTTGGGGGTGGTATTTGCGCCGGTGCTTCAGAGCTAGGCAGGTTAGTGTTGTGTTCCAGTGTCCTAGAGCAAAGCTGGTCGATGTGTCGTTTCCATGTTCTGCCATTGTCCAGTTCAAGTTGGTATGACTGGGGCCCTGTAATTTGTGTAATTGTGGCTGGAAACCCATAATGGATCCCTGGTAAGATTTTTGGCATAGACTAGGTCTCCAGTAATAAAGGAGTGGTATTTACTTGAGGAGTTAGGGGGGGTTTCAGAGGTGTAGGTGGGGTGTAATCTATCTAAGTAGGAATGCAATTTTCTGCCCATGAGAGTTCTGCTGGGCTTTTGTTAGTGGTTGTGCTAGGGGTGATATGCTGAATTGTAAACAGTTAGTTTAGTCTATCTTGGATGTCCCCAGAGTCCAGTTTGTCTAGGGCTTCTTTTGTATAATGAACAATGTGTTTAGCTTGTCCATTTGAAGCTGGATGAGCCGGCGCTGTTAGGGCATGTTGGATGCCTTGTGCAGCTAGGTATTGCTCGAAAGCTAAGGCAGTAAATTGGGGGTCATTATCAGATACTACTACATCCAGCAGTCCATGTGTGGCAAAGAGTTTGTTCAATTGTTTTATAGTGGTTGTGGATGCCATAAGAATAATCTCCAGCCAGTTTGAATAAGCATCAACAATTATCAAATATGTATTCCCTTTCGTTGGCCCAGCAAAATCAATATAGAGACTCGACCAGGGGCCTCTGGGAGTTTCCCATTCTAGGACTGGTGCAAGAGGGGGGTAGGCTTTGATTTTTAGCAGTCATGGCATGTTGCCACCCATTGTTCAATGTCTTTGTCCAGCCCTGGCCACCAGACGTAACTCCTGGCCAGGGCTTTCATTTTTACTATGCCCGGGTGTCCCTCATGCAACATGCACAATACTTCCTCCTGCAATTTGGTGAGAATTACCACCCTGTCCCCCCACAGTATACAACCCTTTTCAAAGGACAGTTCAGTCTGCTGGGTGCGAAAAGGTTTAAAAGTCTCACCTCTGTCCTCATCCGGCCAGCCCTTACCTACCCAATGCTGAATCCGGGCTGTCAGCGGGTCTTTCGCAGTAGCTTTAGCGACATCTGCTGCAGTTAGTGGCAGATTTGGCCATGTCTCGATCTGAAGACTGGAGATGGTGGGAGCTGGGTCATCTTCCTTGTTGGGCAGAGGGAAACAGCTTTAGGCATCCACATGGGTGATGGTTTTTCTTGAGCGATGTATGAGTGTGTAACTGTATGCAGCGAGGAATTCCAACCGTCTCGTCATTCTTGGCAATAGGATGTTCGGGGTTGGTTTCTTCCCTGCCAGAATTCCTAGCAGGGGTTTGTGGTCTGTGATTATGGAAAATGTCCTACCATATAGGTATTTGTGGAATCTCTTGACACCTGCTATGATGGCGAGGGATTCTCGGTTAAGTTGGCTGTAGTTCCTTTCAGATTTAGACAGTGTTTTAGAATAGAATGTGATTGGTGCTTCTCTGCCGTCTGGTAGCTTGTGGCTCAGTATGGCGCCGATTCCAAAAGGTGATGCATCACAGGTGACTGTCAGTTGCAAGGTGTTGCTGTACTGTATTAAAATGGTGTTGGATATTAATAAGTCCTTAATGTTTTGGAATGCTTCTTGTTCTCGGTGGCCACAATTCCAGACAGTATTTTTATCTAATAGCCGATGTAATGGCTCTGCTATGGTTGCCTTTTGGGGCAGGAAGACTTTGTAGAAGTTAATGAGACCTAAGAACTCCTGTAAGTCTGCTTTGTTCTTAGGTCTGGATGCGTCTTTAATTGCTTTTACTTTCTTTTCAGTGGGGTGTATCCCTTTCTCATCTATAAGGTAGCCTAAGAATTTGACCTGATTGGTGGCTAGTTGACATTTTTCTCTTTTGACTTTAAGCCCTGCTTCCCTGAATCTTTGCAAGACTCCTCTCAGTCTCTCTTCCAATTGATGTTTGTTTTTTACGAACACTAATACATCGTCAAAATAGGGAACGGCCCCTTTTAGTCCATTTAGAAGGCACTCCATGAGGTTTTGGAAAATGCCTGGGGCAACATTAACACCAAATTGAAGTCTGTTGCATTTGAATGCCCCTCTGTGCGTGACTAAAGTCTGTGCTTCTGCAATTTCGGGGTCAACCAGCAGCTGTTGGTATGCTTGCGCGAGATCAAGTTTCACAAACATTTTTCCTCCCCCTAATGAATGCAACAGATGTTGAACTATTGTTACAGGGTACGCGCTTTGCTGGAGTGCATGATTGAGGGTGGCCTTATAGTCACCACAGATGTGAACTGACCCATCTGGTTTGTAAGGAGTCATGATGGGTGTTTCCCACCTGGCATGGTCGATTGGCTCTTACACCCCTTGTATGATGAGTTTGTTAAGCTGCTCATCTATTTTCAGCTTTAAGGCAAAGGGAACGTGTCTAGCTTTGAGCCTGATGGGAGCTATCTTAGGGTCTAGGCTGAATGTTATAGGGGTTCCCTTGTACTTGCCTAGGGTCCCTTCAAATACGTCCTGGAACTCTTTCAGCAGGCTTTCCTCCCAATCAGTCTTGGTGACGCTGTTGATTCCTGTCACTCCGATTCCCAGGGGCGTGAACCATTCAATTCCCAGCAGGCTAGGGCGATCATGGTCGATGATTGTCAGACGAAGTACTTCAGTGTGGTTTTTGAATTCTATTAGGAAATGTCCAAGACCCACTACCGGGATTCGGTTTCCCTGGTAATCTGTGCGTATTAGGATTTGCTGTTCCAGTTCTCTTTGCTTGATGTCCGGTATCAGGTTTCTGATAGTGTTCCATGATACCATTGACAGGTATGATCCAGAGTTTACTTCCATTTCACAGGGCTTTCCTTTGATTTTTACATTTATTCAGAAGTTTTTTACGTTTGCTGCCCTGGCATTTCCTATGATTATTGTTTGGTGTGTTTCTTCTTTGTCGTTCATTCGCCAGCTTCTGTTCTTTAGGCTCCATCAGCTTCTGGCTTGTATGTCTCTGTTTCTGGGGGGGGCTGCTGCCGCCTCTTTTTGAATTATAGCTCTTTTTGTTCCAGCAGACCCTTACAATGTGCCCCCGTTTCTCACAAAATCTGCAAATGGCATCCAGGAATCTGCATTCGGAATGCAGGTGGTTCCCCCCCCCTCCCGCATCCAGCACACTGGAATTCTCCCTTCCTTCCTCTTTTTTCCTGCCATTTTCTTTCCAATGAAGCCTATGTATGTCTTCATTGTCGTCATCGGTGTCGCTCAGGGAGTCGAGGTCTTCATGGTGGGAAGTTGTGGTGGTTTGTTTTTGTGTTCCTTCCACCTTCTTCTCTTGAGCTTGTTTTTGTGGTTCTGGATTTGTTGAGTTCATTTGGCACATGGTGGCTGCGGATTTCTTGGTTGCTTCAGTGGCGGTGGTTTCTGCAATGGCCTCAGCCACTGTGATATTCGGTCTGTTTAGTAGCTTGCTTTGTAGTGTAGCGTCCTTCAATCCAAGGACCATGCGGTCTCTCATGGCTTTGTCCATGTTGAGAAACTCACAGGCTCCTCCGATATCTCTTAGGGCTGCTACGAAATCTCCAATGCTCTCATCTTCTCATTGATCTCGCTTATAGAATTCATGTCTTTTAATAAGATTGGAGACCACAGGTGCATAATGGGCTTGTAACATTCGGTTTAATTCTGGCCATGCCATTTGTTTTACGTCCCACGATTTGGCTAACACCTTGGCCATCTTGAAAACGGTAGGCCCACAATGCATGAGGAATATGGCTCTCTTCCTCTGGTCGGTTATTCTTTGTAGCTCATTGCTTTCTAAAAACATCAGGAAGTGGTCAGTGTGTGACTCCCAATCTTCTTCGGCTGGGTTGAACGGTGCAGGCGGCACATGGTTACCAGCCATTTTGGTTGCTTGGTTCTTATCGCCGTGTGCTTCGGTCTCGCTCTTCTAATACGATGCCACCTTCGTCGCCAGTGTCCTGTCCTGGGAATAGAAGTACTCGAGACCGGTGTTCATCAAATAACTCTTTATTATAAACTCAGTGACTTCGTAACAGAACATTGCCGGAGCCACGGCAGCCCTTTTTATAGCGGCTGCTCATGGCTTGTGGTTGATGACAGTTCTTTAAGATTTTCCACCATCAGGTGGGCCAATTGCAATGGTACTTTATTAACCAATCCTATTGCACCTTGCTCGGCCAATCAGATTTAAGTATTTGGAGTATTCTAATTCTTATACACAACAAACTGTACCACTTATTTTGGTTCAAGAACCTGGTAGACATAGATTTAGTGCCTTCTTCTTTAAAAAGAAACAAATACTTGATTCATGTGGGCAGTTCTTTAGCATGTTCTTGAATTGTTGTGAACTTCCCAGAATCTTTGGGAGCTGAGCAGCATATAATCTTAATAATAAAATTTAAAAATGTAAATGTCATGTAAAACTACAGGTTGATTCTATTATTGTAATTATAAATTGTCTTGGAATGTGCATCTAAAATTTCATCTACTTAAATAATTCAGATTTTAGACCGAAATGTGCATGACAGGAAGAGAGTGTTTTGACATATGTGGAGAAACATTACTGCAATGATCAGGTAGTTTTGCCTTGCATTAGCCATATAATCTTTTGAATAAGCTATAGCTATATTGTTTGTCCATATCCTGTTCCAACCACGAACTACCTCGCTGCATATGACATTCTGCAACAGAAAAGCTCTGTAGAAATATGACCACATCTGCTGTTGCAAACTGCTCAGAAACGCTAACCACAGGGGCCTGTCCGAAAAATACTGGACATAATGTAGAAACTGCTTTTTACACATAGAAAACATCTACTGACACCCAAATATGGATATCCATCCCACTCAACTGTGTTTGCAAAACATAGTTGCCATATATGTGTATTCAACCCAATGTGTCAGTTTGAGTATGGTCAATCAGGATCACATGCTTGCCTTCTGATATTTTGTAACCCACCCAAACCTCAATAAAAGAGCTTGTCTCGAGCTAGTTCGGGGCTCGCTCACCCCGAGGAGAAAATGTGTGTCATGTCTTTCCTCAAACCCATTCGGCAGTTCGTGGGGAGCCCTCCGGGAGAGCGACGCCTCAGACATATTAGAATATATTCTCAGATAGAATTTGATGAATTTTATAATCAATGGACTATATTCAGTGAAATACAGAAAGTTGCATTTGATTTAGCTTTCACCAAAAAGTTATGATAAGTATGTACAATGTATGTAGGTAAATAGATAGATGGATAGTATGCCATCAGGGAAAGGAAAGCATCAAGAACAACGCAAAGGTTAAAACTTTTCCATGGAAGCAACTTCACCAGCAAGATTTGACCCCTGACCAAAATATTTGGCATAGTCTTGAGATGGGAAATCATCTTTTGGAAATTATAGCTGTAAATGACTTGGAAGAAGACATCTTTTTCAGTGGAGACACTATATGAAAGAAGATGGATTAAAGCAAGTTCTTTGTTTTCCCAAGACTACAGTGTTTCCTAGATGTTTTGAAGATTCTCTTTCCTTGAAGAGGAACAATAGGGATATAGGTACCTGGAACAATTATCAATAGAAGCAGATGATAAATGACTTCCATGTATCTATCTTTATCAGCTGATCATGTTTTATCTTTGTTAAACTGAATGTCTAATGCTGTTTTGCATTGATGAATGTCCTAAATAAATGGCATTTTATTTTTAAAAATATTTTAGTGACTTTACTGACAGCTTCATTTCTTTGCTTAGAAAACGGGGAAAGATTTTTAAATAGATAGATAAACATAAATGACTGGATAGGGCAATGCTTGAGTAAGAGAGAATAGTCTTAGCGTCAGCCCCCAATGGAAAGAGTAAACTTGCAATCTGGAGGTTCTCTTGGAGTCTTTCCGGAAGAGCAGATGAAACTATGACCAGAGTATTTTTTTCACAGCTTTTATTAGGATGTCAGCTGTGACCTTACTTGGAATAAGGTGCACTGAAGATACCTTGTCATCTCTAAGTTACATTATTGTAATTGGCTCCACATGGGGTTATCCCCTGAAGACCACTCAGAATATTTATCTAGTCCAGAATGCAACAAGGAGACTAGTTGTGATACCTATCACATTTTCTCCTATGTGCAGGAGATGCACTGGTTACAAGTACATTTTCAATTGTAATTCATGGTGCTGGTTTCAACCAACAAAACATATGTGTGTAGGGCTTCTATATCTTAGAAGATACCTTTCCCAAAAATACTTACCCACAACTAGGCACATGTTATATGTGAGTAGATATGTTAGTACCCTTTTAGTAGAAAGATAAGCCAGTGCTTCAGTGGTGGGATTCAAAAAAAATTTACTACCAGTTCTGTGGGTGTGGCTTGGTGGACATGGCAGGGGAAGGATATTGTAAAATCTCCAGTCAGAGGTGGTATTTGCCAGTTCTCTGAACTACTCATATTTTCCACTACCGGTTCTCCAGAACTGGTCAGAACCTGCTGAATACCACCTCTGCAGTGCTTCCTGTGAATAGTCAGAACCATCCTGGATGTGACATCCATTTGAGAGGTGACTTTGATAGAGGAAGAAGGTTCAGATAATGCCGCAGGATGCCAACAGACCTTTCTTCTGGTGTGCATCTAACTCACCCCCTGTATACCTTGGAAAGTAGAGCATGAACGTAGGCAATCAAACCAAGACTCTGCATTAGCACTGCAGTCTCCTGGCTTATGTAACATTACCATATGTTACCATACTAAGGCATGCCTATTACATGTCCCAACCTATCCCATGTTTAGTACAACTTTTGATTAAGAAGTGGACATGGTCATTAGGTAGAGACCCAGTTATGTTTGAAATAAACAAATATCATAGGGTAATATTCCACCATCACTTTTTTGTATTGTCCTATGGTTATCCCATAGTTAGAAGATATAAATGGGATAAATGTGAACTCGGTTAATAGCAATAGCACTTAGACTTGTATACCACTTCACATTGTTTTACAGCTCTAAGCAGTTTTACAACATATTGCCCCCAACATTCTGAGTCCTCAAATTACCTACCTCAGAAGGTTGGAAGGCTGAATCAACCTTGAACCTGGTCAGGATTGAACTGCCAAACTACAGGCAGCTGGCAGTCAGCAGAAGTAGCCTGCCATCCTTCATTCTAACCACTGTGCCACCATATGTCATACTAATATTTTTCTGTTTTTTATAGAAGGTTCTATAGCAAAAAGTTACATTTTAACTTTCCAGAAAACATGGAGTTTTTAATAGCATACTTTCTACTACTGAGTTGTTCATGTACATTTCCAAGAAACATTTTATTACTAATAGCCATGACAAAGAATTTTCTCTACTGCAGGCTTTCAAACTATAAATTCCCCAAATATAGACTTTTCACTTTTCATATAAAATTTGCAGTAATTTTTTTCAGTGTATCACTTATAAATATATATACAGTTTAAAAAAAAAAACAGGAATAGATGGATGCCTGTAGATTTCACTGTGTTATTATCCATGTCCTTCTGGAATGAGAAGGAGACCTTTTGATGAAAGATCATACAAAATGAAATGTAAAGATTTCAGACAAATAGGTTTTTAAGTAGAATTTTCCAAGATTATTCCTGAGATATCTAAGTTAATTTTCTTTTGAAATAAATTTGAGAAACATTTGAAGGGCATGAGAAATAAAGAACAAAAATATACTTTGACATGATTATAGAAAAGTCACACAAACATTTGTGAGTTTCCTTTACTTCACAGAAGAGAATGGGAAGCTTATAAATATGGGGAAAATATATATCAATCTTCTTAGGGAATCTGTGCTCTTCCATCTACTTGGAAATTTGCCTTTCAGCAACTTCTTCTAGGATTGTCACTGAAAAGGGAATTGCCATTCATCAACCTAGACAGGCTATAATTTTTCTAACTCTGATAAAGTATGTTGAAACAACCTTCTGCAAGAATGTTTGGATTCCATTTTATTTATTCATGGCCAATGAAATATCTACATTGCTGTGATCCTGTAGCACTATGATTCTTTGTTTAACTTTACAATTGTGCAGTTCCTTTATAATTACATTCAAGGTTTAATGTTTTGCAAAACTGTTCTAGAAATGTAACACAACCCCCACAGAAGATCCCTAAAGTCACATTACTGAAATGCAATTAAATCTCAAGTCATTAACACATTGCTTTGGATGTTGTTAGAAAGAAGAATGAGCAGGTTCTTGTCTGCCTATGTGCTGATTTAGACTAGAGGCAGAAAAATGTTTAAATTTGCATGAACAGATGAAGATGAAAAATAGCAAGCTTGCATTCAGCAATCATAAACATTGATTTCATATTATATCCATTAAAAGAATGTGAGCTAATATCAACATTTCTCAGGCTGCACTAAAGCTGAGCTTGTATTGGGAAATGAAGACACATATTAAGGTATCTCAGGGGACTCATCTGGGCATTTGGTATATGAAGTATTCATGATCTAAGTCAAATGTCATTTTCCTCTTTGTCCTAATCAAGATGCCAACATGTCAAATTCTTACCAACCTCAGCTCATCAAATTTAACTTGATGGAAGCCAAAAACAATTTTTGCTTGTTTGAGTTCAGGATTAAAATCTAAAACAATATTTACTCTTAAAATAAGATGGAATACAAGAACTATTCTCAGTATTATTTCCACTACCTGGAAGATATTTTAAACCACAGTAGAAGCCTGGATAGAATGTATACAATGACACAGAAAATGAAACATAAACACGGACATACTCATATCATTATAAGAAGTCCCTCTGATTGAGGGATTCATTCAAGGAGGTTATAAATCAGCAGGTATATGAAGTGGCAAAACTTGCAGATAATCCAGAATTGTTTCAGCATGTGAAATTACAAATGGAATATAAAGTGTTACAAAAGTATTTCAATTTTTGTGATTGGGCTACAAAATGCCAAATGTAATTCGGTATTAACAGGTATGAAGCTTGAAACTTGGAATCTCTATTTCACTAATCATATGAGAACTGAGGTAAAGGTAAAAGTTCCCCTTGCACATATGTGCTAGTTGTTTCTGACTCTAGGGGGCAGTGATCATCTCAGTTACAAAGCTGAAGAGCCAGCGCTGTCCGAAGATGTCTCCATGGTCATGTGGCTGGAATGTTGCTACCTTCCCACCAAAGTGGTCCCTATTTTTCTACTTGCATTTTTACATGCTTTTGAACTGCTAGGTTGGCAGAAGCTGGGACAAGTAATGGGAGCTCACTCCATTACATGGCACTAGGGATTTGAACGGCCGAACTGCTGACCTTTTGAATCAACAAGCTCAGCATCTTAGCCACTGAGCTACCATGACCCTGAACTGTCAGTAGCTAACTGCATAAATAGATTTTGGGACTTTTGTATATAGTTCAGTGAAATCACCTATACAATGTACAGCAGCTATAAAGAGAGGAAAGAGGCAGTTATAAGTCAGTTAATATAATAGATATAGTGTACAGATCTGTGTTGTACCAAATTTAGAATACTGCATACACTTTTGATAACTACATCACATAACAAAGACATAAAAGAGAACAAACAGGATAACCATGGGACTTGACCACCTTCCATATGAATAATAGCTGCAGGCAGAATTGTTTAGCATAGAGAAAAAAATCTTACAAGATTAGATTGATGTTTATAAAATTACAGAAGCTGAAAAGGGATGAGCATCTCTCCATCTCCCCTAATTCTAGAATTATACGGCCTCCAAAGAAACTAATAGATTTAAAACTGGTATGAATATATAAAATTCACAAATGTCACTATCAATGAGTGGCCTAGAGGTGGAGCTCTCGCCTCACAATCAGGAGGCAGATATTTCTCTCTCTCTCTCTCTCTCTCTCTCCCTCCCTCCCTCCCTCCCTCCCTCCCTCCCTCCCTCTCTCTCTCTCTCTCTCTCTCTCTCTCTGGCACACTGATAATATATAGGTTGGAAAAAAACCTCCACATTGGCACAAAGAAGGGCATCTGGCCAGTAAACACTCAGCTCCATTCTGTTGTCCAGAGTCCACCCCGCAAGGGATTATGGGGTTGTTAAAAGAGGATGACAAATGCTATCAATGGGTAGTCTTGACTGGGGCTGCTTCCAGACATCTCTCCAGTCTCTCTGCATGCCAGATTGCTTGGCTGAAAGCTCAGGCTCCTGCCTTTCTTTGCATGCTAGGTATATGTGAGCAATAATGAGAAACATAGGTTATCTTGATTTTCAATCTGTGGAGATACTAGATGAGATGGAAACAGAGGTGGTATTCAGTAGGTTCTGACCAGTTCTGGAGAACTGGTAGCGGAAATTTTGAGTAGTTCGGAGAACCAGCAAATACCACCTCTGACTGGAGATTTTACAGTATTGTCCCCCTGCCACGCCCACCAAGCCACACCCACAAAACTGGTAGTAAAAAAAATTGAATCCCACTACTGGATGGAAACTAAACCTAGTCCTGACCCATGGAACTACTCTGATAACCTTTATTTTAATGAATCATTGAAATTAGTACAAAGACCATACTTTTGGCTTATTCAGCTAACTAAATATGCTTTTGAAACATTGTGGTTAAATCATAGGCACCTGTTTGAGGTATATTTTTCCTGAAACTTGTAAAATCTGCTTTATAACTTCCAAGTACTAAAAGCTGGACTTTATTTAACATAAAAAAGTTCAGCTTTAAAATTCAGAAATAAACTTTCAATTTTAAAGAGATTTTGTTTTTTCTCTTGGAAAAAAAAGATTGCACATCCAGGAACTGATCCCATAATTTCATTGATTGTGGTAGCTGTATTTTTTTTTTAAATAATCTGATTAACATGCTTATTCAAATCCATCCGATTTTAAAGTGCTTAATTTTATTTGAATCAGGTGCTGGGATGTTAACAAACCTGAAAGATAGCTACATGGGAATCTACTTTGCCTAAAGATTTCACCTTCCGTTAATGAATACTTCCTACTGTGCTTCTTTATCACATTTAAAATTAATGCATCATATGTATTTTCTTTCCCTCCTTTTGATAGATTAGTAGTATGCACATTGCACACAAAATATGTGTATCCTGAATTTTAATAGCAAGCAAAAAGAATAAGTGAGGATAGGCTAAAGTGTCACAACAGATGCAGTATTTCATTGGAGATTTACAAGCAGCATATTTTAATTATTTTTTGTTTTTCAGAATAATTAATTGCTTTGAAACCCCATCAGGATCTGTCTAATCACTTTCTGTCCTTTGTCCTCATTAATTCTCCTATGTTTCTAAATATAAGGACTGCCTCACCATGATGTTAGCAAGAGACAGCTGGTGTTATTATTCAGAAGTCTATTTAACACCCCCTCCCCCAAGAATCAGAAATAGAGACTCATGCAGAATAAATATTCTTTCTGCAGTTTTGAAGAAATGATAGCTGATTAACATCTTGATGAGTAATTTGGGTATGCCACTAAAGTGATAAAGGCATAAGATAGCAGCCTTGATTTTATTTGCCAAACCACTAGGAGTTCAACCCTACATTTAAAAATTAGGTGGATAGGAAGCTAGAAGTGATACAATGGTAAAACATTCCACTATGCAGGCATAATGCTGCATGAAATTTGTGCTAGTGTGAATTACTGGTATGATATTCCCTAAATAATAGAAGTGTATCTTTTACTTGTGTAACGTGTACTGTTTACACAATGTCTGGATAAGCAAAGCATATCCAGAATATAAAGAACAAATAATTTTGCTCAGTCCTGAAATAAAACTTGTTCACTAGAATAATTTTTAAATAGAATCCTCTAAGCAGGACACAACAAGCTTAAGAACCAAATAAAGTCAACCTACTGTATATAAAGTGCACAATATTAAAAGCTTTTTCGTTGACTAGCAAAGAATTAAGAGCTTTGTATAAACAAAACTCTTAACTGGATTGACATCCTAGGTTATTCTTTCAACCATATTTGTTTTATTTTGATAAGACAAATTAATTGTTGCCATAGCTAAGCCTACAGCTAAGCAGAGTTGCTCAGGCTAATTTACATTTTAATATACACTTTGAATTCTGACTTGCTAGTTAATCAATTCTGTTTCAAATCAAATTCACATTGTCCAGCAAAGGACAGACTGACTTTGAGCCAGTTGCAATCTTCCAGCCCAATCAACCACATAGTTGTTAAGAAAAAGAAAGAGGAAGGAGTTATAGGTATGTTTGCTGCCTTGAGTTACTTATAAAGTAATAGAGGTGGGTTTTTAAAAAAATCTAATAAATAATAATCATAATCATCTTCCACGGCATTAACAGTACAAATAAAGAGGTTATTTACTGTTCATTGTTCTTAGCTACAAAATGGTGTTCATTCATTTGGGAAAATGTTCTCAGAATCAATGTATCTGGTGAAAAATTGCATAATAATGTATCTAAAGGCATATAGGATTATAATGAAATCTATATAAACAGTATGTAGCAGGAAGAAAAGTATTAGAAAGAAAACAGCAGTTCCATATATTAAAAAGAACATATTGCATGCAAAATCCATATAACAAAGCCCAGCTTTCTTAGTGTTTTGTTGTTTGTTTTGGATAAGTGAGCCAAGATTAATACCATGTGAATGCATCTGGCAAATATATGGACTTGATTTCCATCAATTTGCCTCTCCTAACTTACTACAACCTTTAGCAGAATTTAAACAGAGATGAGGTTAAAAATATTAAAATGTTTCCTTTGAAATAAGAGGATGAGAACTGAATGCATCTGTCTACCTATTAGTAATCCCAATGAAGTAACTCCAATTTGGTCACCTCAATAAGGAGTATTTCCAGTTTCCAACAGCCAATTTGAGTCAAGATAAAAATCGGCTTCTTCTTGTGTACATTTGTATTAATTAAAAAGAATCTTCTCAGAAGAAATATAGTTTAGGCTAGATCAGTAATCATTGTAAAATAGTGTGGAAGCAACCATCTGCAGTTACTGAATTCTAGATGAAGTTCTTTGTAATTTTTCCCCTTGGAATTTATTAGCTTTGCACAGGAACAATAACTGCTCTAGTTTAGAAGAAGGTAATAGCAAACTTTCCCCCGACACCCATTAAATCCCCACAATTCTGATCTCAGCATTTTAAGAAAAAACATTGCTCTGTGTTCCTGAAAGCTAAACCAAGGCAAAGTGCTTTTGTTATTTCAGTCTAATTCCAGTATTTCAAAAACCTGTCTCTGAATAGAGCAGCAGCTATTTATTATAAATACAATTGGGTAATATCAATCCCCAATATCTAGAAGAGGGAAACCATAGTATGTCTGGTATGCTTACCACATCTCTGGGCCAAAATGGGATAAGTCACTTCAGCCATCTCACCATGGTCATCTCACCATAGCCAATTTGCCACAGGACAATATATCTCTGGATAATCCATGTGCGATAATTCAGTGTGAAAAATGTTATCTGTCACTATTTCTTCTACATTATTTCCATTTTTGTCAATGGAATAATATCAGACAATCAATAGCAAATAACAATTCTTGCATTGCATTATCCTGCATGGAATTGTTCTCCAGTCAGTTGTCTTGCAATGAGTTGGCCATAATAAGCTGTTCTGCAGTGAGTTGGCTGTGGCAAGATCACTGCATTGAAATGACTGTGTCAGGTTGGTCATGGTGAGATAACCATAGCAAGTTGGCCATGGTGAGTTGGCTGTGGCACATTGTCCTAGAACATTGGCCTGTGCAACCCCCAAAACCTCATGTTGTTTGAAGATAATTTAACTGTACATGTGAGAAAAGAAGCATACATAGGCTCCAATGTACCTTTCCCTATTATAAACTTTGTGTTTCATTATATGAGGGAAAAGCCATGTCATTCTTAAATATAAACTTTAAGCTTTCCTTTTTTTAAAAAGATCACATACATAGATGGTGGTGGAGCAACATCATCAGAGGAAAATAAAATGTTTCATAATTTTTAGGAGAAACCTGGACATTGAAGGTTACTGAAAGTTAAAGTATTCAGGTTAACAGAATCCTAGATACTTCTTTTAGAACTTAGTTTGTTAAAAATAAGTCAACTGAAGATTGGCATTTGGTTTATTTGATTGATTTGATCTTGGATGCCTTCATGAACCACATCAGCCTGGATACACTTTACTCCTGGGCAGTGGATTGCTTTCTATCATTCAAAACATGCTGTTTCACATGATTTTAAGTGATTAAGACATCCTCTCCAATCTCAGTAATTAAGATAAGGCAAGTATCAACACTGAATAAAAAATTGGCTTAATGAAGTAACTAAGAACCTGAACTATGAATCAAGAAACTCTGGATTTAAATCTCACTTCTGTCATCATTCCATAAAGAAATATAATTATGATAATCATAAAGAAACCTTTCTTTTATTGATCTCCAAATGAGATGAATAAAAGAATAAGAATAATATTACTCTTACACAATAATGACTACAATAAGAAATTAATACCTGAGTTATATATTAAATATATGGAATTAATATGTTGATAAAAGGCTATATATATAATGTATGGTTGTATTTCATGTTTTTATTTTCTTCTTTTTATAGTTGGTATCTAAAGCCCATGTCACACTGAACCAACGGATGCAAAGAGGATGTAAAACGGACAAAAAACCTTGCCATCCGTTCAAAAACGCGATGTACTCACTGCCTCCATTTGGCTTCCTCTCTATCCGTCCAGCATCCGTTGATGGACGTTTCATCTGCTCCAAAAGTTTTGGGCTGCCCAAAACTTTTGCGTGGAAAATGTATCCAGTTCATCTGTTCTGCATCTGCTACGCATCCGCTACGCATCCATTATGCATCCGCTATATCCGCTAGGCATCTGCTACGCATCCGCACAACTCGCATCCGCCCGGACGCAGGGAGGAAGCGGAATGGACGCAGAACAGATGCAGAACAGATGCCTAGCGGATGCAGAATGGAAACAAAGCATTTAAAGTGGAAAAAACATTCGCAGAGGGGACCTATCTCAGATATTAAGGATGTCTAGAGGATGCCTAGAGGATGCCTACCGGAAAACCTATACTGCCTATAAAAAGGGGGAGCAACTCGCCTGCATCTCACTTTCAGAACAGCAGTTCAGCGGTGCAGACCTCTGCAGCCTTCATCTGACTCTTCCTCTTCCACAGCATCCAGTCATGTCCACCGTGGATTGTAGCAAAGTCCTTTCGGCAGCCACCATCGTTCTGCAACACTGCGAAGCCATCTGCAGGCTCTGTGAACTCTACTGCGAGAAGAAAAAGAGGCAGCCAAAAAGAGTCTGGATCCGAAGATGGTTCGCCAGAAGAGCAGAGGACGGACTGTACAACAAGCTGATGGTGGCGCTCAGGAGCGAAGACACTCAGCATTCCAGAACTTCATGAGGATGCCTCCAGCCATGTTTCATGAAGTTGTGCAGTGGCTGACACCCAGGTTGACCAAGGCAAACACCAGCTTCCGGCCCAGCCTGGAACCTGGGGTCAAGGTGGCACTCACTCTGCGCCACCTGGCCTCAGGGACCTCCTACAGGAGCATGCAGTACGGCTGGAGGGTGCCATCCAACACCATCAGCATTGTGGTCAGAGAAGTGGTGCAGGCCATCATCGAAGAATACAAGGAGGAGCTCCTACAGTACCCCTCTATTGAAGAAGGATGGAAGAAAGTTGCAGAGCAGTGGTATCAGAAGTGGAACTTACCACACACCGTTGGAGCCATAGATGGCAAGCACGTGGCCTGGAAATCTCCAGCCAAGTCGGGGTCCACTTATTTCAACTACAAGGGCTTCTTCAGCATCATCCTCTTCGCCATGGTCGATGCTGACTACAAGTTCATGTACATTGATGCTTCAGGCAGCGGCTCATCTTCAGATGCCCAGGTATACAACGCCAGTCACCTCAAGGAGGGGCTGGAACGCAACCTCATCGTGGGCTTCCCAGATCCAGAACCCCTGCCCAACGACACGCAAGATGTGCCCTACTTCATCGTGGGGGATGACGCCTTCTCCCTCAGAACCTACCTCATGAAGCCCTACACTTCCAGACTCCTCACCCGTGAAGAGAGGATCTTCAACTACAGGCTGTTCAGGGCAAGGCAGGTGGTGGAGAACGCCTTTGGCATCCTGGCCAACAGGTTCCAGGTACTTCTCACCACCATGCAGCATTGCCCAGAGACTGTGAGGAGGATCATGGAAGCTTGCTGCATCCTGCACAATCTCATGCGCACCTGCTACCCAGTCTTGCAGAACAGGCTCGTGGACCTCCAACAAGCCAATGGGGACAAGGAGCCTGGGGAATGAAGGCAAGGGTGAAACCTGATCGACACTGAGGATGTGCAAGGCCCCAACAGAGCCACACATGAAGCGAAGAAGCAGCGCAACCTCCTGAGACAATGGTGCAACTCCCCAGCTGGAGCAGTGGAGTGGCAAGACAGGATGGTAGATGCTTAATGGATGCTTACTTCAGCCTGTCTCATCACACGGATGAGATTGGGCCATGTATGTTTGGTTGGCCTACAATGAACAGGGCGTTTAATAAAGAGTTGTGTTTGTGTTGACATGTGTGGATAATTATTACATTATTATTGATAATAAAGGGCCGTAGGTGTGGCACCTGGGAGGGTGGACCATACAGTCCCACGATGCTTGCACTTGAGGTTTATCTATCCCACAGCTATTAACCATCCCACAGGTATCCCTGCCCATCCCACAGCTATCTCAACCCATACCACAGTTATCTTAACGCATCCCACAAGCATGCAAAGGCTTAAACCATGTCTAAAAGTTTTCAGCAAGACTTTATTAAAAAAAAGAAATGAAGCAAGTGTGTGAATCAAAAATAGACTTTATTAACAACAAGCTATAAGACAAAAATGAGTCTCTGGCACTCCTCTTGGTCACTCAGTGCAGGTGCTGTGGAGGTGGCTGGTGCTGGAGTGCTTGTCATCAGCTCCTCCAGAAGCAGAAGCAGCAGAAGCGCCAGCCCCAGAAGAGCGAGCATGTGCTGCAGAAGCCCCAGGAGAACCAGAGTGAGGGCCAGGGGGCAGGATGGTAGCCCTGTCCCTCTTGCCAGGGCTGGCAGCAGATGGCTGAGGCTTGCTATGCTTCCGCATGGTTGTGGGGTTGCTGGCTGGCAGGGAGGCTGGCAGGAACCAAGGCTGGCAGGAAGGCTGGCAGGGAGGCTGGCACCAAGGCAGGCAGGAAGGCTGGCAGGCAGGCAGGTGCCAAGGCTTGCAGGAAGGCTGGCAGGCAGGCAGGCACCAAGGCTTGCAGGAAGGCTGGCAGGGAGGCAGGTACCAAGGCTGGCAGGAAGGCTGGCAGGCAGGCAGGTACCAAGGCTGGCAGCAAGGCTGGCAGCAAGGCTGGCAGCAAGGCTGGCAGGCAGACATGCAGGCAGGGCAGGCAAGGCAGCCAATCCGTCCGGCAGCAGGTCTTTCCTCTGAATGGCAACCTGCTTCTGAGCTGCTACCGTTATATCCGCTGGGCTGACGCAATGCATCCTCCCCGCATGCGCAATTAACACCAGGCATCCATTAGGCTTCCGCTGTGCATCCACTGTGCATCCGCTTCATCCGTTTGGTGTCCGCTGTGCATCCGCTGTATCCGTTCCGCGTCCGCTTTGCTGAGGTCCCCCGGAAGCCTAGCGGATGCGTCATCTGCTCTCATCCGCTTCCATCCACTGGCCTTCCATTCCGCATCCGCTTTGCATCCGCCCTGCATCCTCCCCGCATCCGTGTTATCCACTCCGGTTATGCAAATTTTTGCCCCTTTTGAGAGCGGATAACAACAGATGGAACATTTTGCTCGTCCGCTGTGTCCTTTTTGCATCCGTTGAGCAGTGTGACATGGGCTTAAATAACATTTAGCAGGTTCAGGATTGAATTTCAAAGCATAGAAAGCTGTTTTTAACCTTCTATCGCACTACAGTTTTACAAAGAAAAAAAAATCAACCCTTGTATTCTTGTATTCTTGACCAACAGGAAACTGGAAAAAAAAACTTATTTATTTTCCATCATCAAACATGTATTTTGTATATTATGTATATTTCTCTGGTTTGCAAATGAACAACTACAACATATCTACCAAGAAAGTTGTCCTCCTATATTAAAAAAAAAAAAAAAACTTGAAAATTGTGAAAATATCATGGAGTCATGTCATAATTTTGTGACCAGTACTTTCTTCAAGTTCTTTAACAGATGTTTAAAGTGAGCTAAAGTGTCTGGATAGACTAGCATTTATTTGTTTATTTTTTGTTTATTTGTTTGTTTGTCTATTTATTTATTTATTTATTTATTTATTTATTTATTTATTTATTTAT
>BLBF01000052.1:15686238-15704795 GCA_015471245.1 Laticauda colubrina | reverse complement strand
TATTTATTTATTTATTTATTTATTTATTTATTTATTTATTTATTTATTTATTTATTTATTTATTTATTTATATGTTGGGATTTACCAAAAAGATACTTCCACATTGCCCCTGTTTCAAATTGATGGGAATTAACTAAATTCTTTCTCCTTTCTCCCCACAAAAGAACGAGGAGAAATAAAATAACCCAAATTCCCAGCCATAATGCAGGTCTGGTTTTTATATACCCAGCCATAATGCAGGTCAGGTTTTTCCTGTCAAAGAGAAGGAACAAGCAGAATTTCACGCTGTCAATTTCACTACACCCCAACATTTCTCTTACAGGAACTGCTAGAATGACCGGAGTTCAGAATACAAAAGAAATAAGTCAAGAATTCCCTCCATCCAAAAGCAAAACTGACAGCTCCTAGAGAGGTAATTTGTATGCCAGTATGTGTGATTTTGGTTATATCACAGCTGAACAGGAAATACATTAGTTCAGCTGCCAAAGTCCACTGATACCCTGGGATCCCAGTGTTCTGCATCTAATTTTGAATGAGCAGATCTTCTGAAGTTATGTTCAAAGGGAAGTAGTATTTTTGAAAAATATTTCTTTTCACAATACAGTGTACCCTATTTGTTTTGTTCGGAAAAACACGAGGTAGACCGGGTTCCAACAACGAAAAGTCTTTATTTACAGTAGTCAGTAAAACGGAACGGTTGGCCGACTTAGCGGCAGCCTTTTATACAGGCTAGCCTGCCAGCTTATAACCAATGGCAGCTGATCGAATTTGCCGCCTTTTTTACTTTATTTGGATTGGTTCTTAGTGAACCAATCCAATGCTTACTTTAGTTGACCAATCTGATTTGCATGTTTTGGAGTAACCTAATTTGCATACAGAACACCCCTCCCCCCTTGGTTCAGTCCTACATGGTGATGTAGTCGCACAGGTAGGCGGGGCTTTTCCTGACTCGACTGGACCTGCGCAGTTCACTTTTGGCGGAGACTTCGACCTGTTCGGATGGGGCTGCTGTGTCATCCGTCCTTCTCTCTGGAACCGTCTGGAAGGGTGAGTCAGCCATTCTGCCGCCTGAGTTTCTTAGGCCGGCGGTTTTGCCGCTCCCTCCCGTTTCCTCCGGGCAGGTCGAGCTGGCTTGGCTGTCCCCTTCCAATGGGTTCTTCACGCAAATCTCTTCAAACAGTGAGTCTTTTATTTGCTCTTTTTGTTTGTTAGTCTCTTTGGGTTTTGTTTGTATCGGTTCTTTATTTGTTTCTCGCATTCCCCCCCCCCCCTTTGGTTTGTCCATCACCGGCTTTTTCCATGTATGGGTGTATGTCTGTATTTCGTTCTATGTTTCGGGAACGGAGCTGGTCTATGTGCCGCTTCCATTCCCTGCCGTCGTCAATTGTTAACCGGTGGGATTTGGGGCCTGTTATTTACGTTATTTGTCCTGGTAGCCAAACAGGGTCCCCGGTGAAGTTTTTGGCGTAAACCAACTCACCTATTTCAAATTTCCTAAATCGTGTGGAGGAGTTGGGGGGGTTTTCTGGCGTAAAATTTGGGTGCAACCTATCAAGGGGTGATCTTAATTTCCTTCCCATGAGCAATTCTGTTGGGGACTTGTTGGTCGTGGTACTGGGCGTTATGTGTTGGAGAGTGAGCAATCGGTTTATTTTCTGTTGGACATCACCGGTGTCCATTCTTTCTAAGCCCTCTTTGGTAAACCAGACCATTCTCTCCGCCCTGCCGTTCGCGGCCGGGTGAGCCAGCGCGGTTAGGGCATGTCTGATACCTAGGGAGGCTAGGTATTGTTCGAAGTGTAGGCTGGTTAGCTGTGGCCCATTATCTGATACGAGGACGTCCGGTAGACCATGGGTGGCAAAAAGGTTGTCTAGTTGTTTGATTACAGTTTCTGTTGTTGTTGATGGCATGATTTCTACTTCTAGCCAATTAGAATAGGCATCAACGACAATCAGGAATGTATGCCCCTTGGTAGGACCCACGAAATCGATGTGGATTCTTGACCAAGGGCCTCGCGAGGTTTCCCAGTCTCTAATGGGTGCTTTAGGCGGGGACGGTCTAATTCCCTGGCACTTGTTGCACGAGCTTACCCAATATTCTATGTCCCTATCAATACCCGGCCACCAAACATAACTTCTTGCAAGGCTTTTCATTTTCACAATTCCCGGGTGCCCTTCATGTAACATCCCAAGTACCCTGGGTTGTAGTTTGTTAGGAATGACTATCCGATCACCCCACAATAAACACCCTTTTTGAATCGAAAGTTCAGTCTGTCTGGTCCGGAAAGGTTTAAAGTTTTCAGTTTTTTTATTTTCCGGCCAGCCTTTACCAACCCAGCTGAGGATGTGGGAAGTCACTGAGTCTTTCGCGGTGGCTCTGGCGACATCATAAGCAGATATGGGTAGATCGGGGCAAGTCTCTATTTGTAATGCTGTCATCGCTGGTGCCGGGTCTTCCTTGGTTTCTGGTAAGGGTGCTCTGCTCAAAGCGTCCGCATGGGAAATTTGTTTCCCTGGTCGATGTGTCAGAGTGTAGGAATAGGCTGCTAGGAACTCTGACCATCTGGTCATTCTTGGAGAAAGGATATTTGGTGTTGGCTTGTTTCCCGCCAAAATTCCCATTAGTGGTTTGTGGTCTGTTATAATTTGAAAAGTCCGCCCGTAGAGGTACTCGTGGAAGCGTTTCACTCCAGCGACAATTGATAGAGCTTCTCTGTCGAGTTGGCTGTAATTCCTCTCGGTTTTAGACAAGGTCCTTGAGTAGTAGGTGATGGGTGCCTCTCTGCCATCAGGCAGTTGGTGGCTCAGGATGGCATCGACTCCAAATGGCGAAGCATCGCAGGTCACCCTCAATGGCAGTATGTCGCTGAATTGAATGAGAACGTTTGTTGATGTTAGCAATTTTTTAATTTTCTGGAAGGAATTCTTCTCTCTATAACCCCAAGTCCAAATTGCTTTCTTGTCCAATAGACGGTGCAATGGTTCTGCTATTGTGGCTTTATTCGGTAGGAATACATTATAAAAATTTATCAGTCCAAGAAATGCTTGTAGTTCGGCTTTGTTTCTTGGTTCTGGTGCTTCATTGATGGCTTTAATTTTCTTGTCTATAGGGTGTATACCCTCTCCGTCTATTAAATAGCCCAGGAATTCGACGCTATTCTTAACTAGGCAACACTTTTCTCTTTTCACTTTGAGGCCAGATTCTCTAAACTTAGTTAGTACTTCTTTGAGTCTTTTTTTTAATTGGGTTTCATCTTTGGCTGAGATCAGGACATCGTCAAAGTATGGTACGACTCCTTGTATGCCATTTAGGAGGCGTTCCATTAGACTCTGGAAAACGCCTGGGGCTACACTTACTCCAAATTGCAGTCGGCGACATTTGAATGCGCCCTTATGGGTAACTATAGTCTGTGCTTCCACAGTTTCTGGGTCCACTGGGAGTTATTGGTAGGCTTGTGGTAGGTCGAGTTTAGCAAAAACCTTTCCTTTTCCCAGGGAGTGAAGCAAATGCTGGACTACTGGCACCGGGTATGCGCTTGGTTGAAATGCGTGGTTCAGGGTAGCCTTATAGTCACCACAGATTCTAACGGACCCGTCGGGTTTGATAGGTGTGACTATAGGCGTTTCCCACTTGGCATGGTCCACAGGTTCTAATACCCCTTGGGCGATTAATTTGTCTAGCTGTTCCTCTATTTTTGCCTTTAGTGCAAAAGGAACTCGTCTGGCTTTTATTCTTCGTGGGGCTATTTGGGGGTTTAAACTGAAAGAAATGGGATTTCCCCGATACTTGCCAAGTGAGCCGTCAAAAACGTCCTGGAATTCCCGGATGAGGTCTTCTTCCCAGCCGGTTGCAGTCACTCGGTCGATCCCGGTCATCCCGATGCCCAATGGTGCGAACCATTCGATGTCCAGGAGACTTGGTCTGTCTCTGTCGACTATGGTCAGCGGTAGCACTTTGACGTGTTCTTTGTAGGTGACTCGGAAATGTCCCATGCCGACTACAGGGATTTGGTTTCCCTGGTAGTCCTTGAGAGTTAGGTGCTGCTTCTTTAGTTCTTTGGTTCTGATATCTGGGACTAGCTGTTTTATTGTGTCCCACGATACCATAGAGAGAAAGGACCCCGAGTCTACTTCCATCTTGTAGGGCTTCCCTTCGATTTCTACAATGACTTTAACTTTCTTCCCACTTTCTGTCTGAGTGCTCTTTATAATGACAGTTTGGTGTGTATTGGCTCGCTTCTCTTGTTGCCACTTTCTCTCAGCTCGTTTAGGCTCAGCTTGTGTTGGGGAATTTCTGCGTCTCGTTGGGCTGTAGTATTTTTTGTTTCTGCAGACTTTTTCGATATGCCCTCATTTCTTGCAGACCCTGCAGATGGCATCGAGAAATCTGCATTTGGCTCGGGGATGGTTTCCTCTGCAGCCAGCGCATTCCCGCCAATTTCTTCTTTCACGCTCTTTTCTGTTAGTGTATAGGCGGTGGACCTCGTTGTCTTCTTCACTATTGTCAGGTGTTTCACCATACTCTTCGTAATGCGTGGTGGTGGTAGATTGTTTTTTGTCTTTGGTTGGGTTCGTTTCATCACTATGTGTGTTCATTTTCTTCATAGTGACAGCTGATTTTTTCGCGGCTTCGGCGGCTGTGGCTTCCTTGATAGCTTCGGCTACACTGATGTTGGGTTTGTTGAGTAATTTACTCTGTGTGGTCGAGTCTCTCAACCCCAACACCACTCAATCCCTCATTGCCTCGTCGAGGCTTGAGAATTCACACTCACCACCTATTTGTCGAAGTGCAGCAACGAAATCGGCGACGGTCTCTCCCTCTCTCTGGTCTCTCCTGTAGAATTCGTGTCGCTTTATTAAGTTTGACACCATCGGAGCCTAGTGTGCTTTGAGAATTTGTTGCAATTCTGGCCACGTTAGTTGTTTGTCATCTTGGGGCTTCGCTAGAGCCTTTGCCATCTTGAAAACCGTTGGCCCACAGTGTGTTAGGAACACAGCTCTCTTACGTTGCTCTGAAATTCCTTCCATTTCATTGCTTTCCAGATACATTTGGAAGCGATCTGCATCGGAATCCCAATCCTCTTCATTGGGATTGAAGGGTGCGGGCAGTGCGTTGTTTCCAGGCATCTTTGTTGTCATCTGGGCTTCTTATCACCGCATGCAGTTTTCATGTTCAGGACGATCCCATCCTCGTCGCCAGTGTTTTGTTTGGAAAAACACGAGGTAGACAAGGTTCCAACAACGAAAAGTCTTTATTTACAGTAGTCAGTAAAACGGAATGGTTGGCCGACTTAGCGGCAGCCTTTTATACAGGCTAGCCTGCCGGCTTGTAACCAATGGCAGCTGATCGAATTTGCCGCCTTTTTTACTTTATTTGGATTGGTTCTTAGTGAACCAATCCAATGCTTACTTTAGTTGACCAATCCGATTTGCATGTTTTGGAGTAACCCAATTTGCATACAGAACACTATTGATAGACATTTAAGGGATGAAACTGTGAAGCAATGACTCTCTTTAGAATAGGCAAGGTTAATTAATTAAGGAGTTCAAAAATAACATTGCAGAACTAATTAGAATATGAACTAATAACTAGTGTGAACAGCAGGACATAATCAACATGGAGCAAATGATGAACTTGTGCATAGCCTGTAAGCCGTAGATTTTTCCCATCACAGCATAATATGAATGATATGAATCATTCATATCATTCGTAATATGAATGAGTTAAACAATTTGGGGTCAATGTCTACCCTGATTTCAAGAATTGTGATACGAGGGCAGACATTTTTACTCCAATGGTCCATTGCTTTTATTTCATTTCTTTCTAGTCACCTGCCACCCCATGATCTTTAAGGTAATATATTTGCAGCCTCCATTAAGCTTTGCAAAAACATATTGAAACCCAGGCTTCACTGAGTTTGAACTAACATATTCACTATTTTCTTTTATTTTAAGTATGGAGCTACAATAACATTTCACTAGACAAACGTGGATCATGTTACATGCTGCTGTAAGTATAGAAGAAGATACTGTAAACATATTCTATAAAAAGCTAGTAATTAAGTTAAGAACAATGTAAAAGAGTTATTTGTTCTCAAAGGCAAAGCAAGAAGTACATGCATCAACTGCAAGAAGTATTTTTACCTATTGACCTTGCTGCTAAATAAAAAAAATCAACAGCAAAAAATCCCAGAGGTATAGAGTATGGAACAAGGAGATATTTCTTTTGTTAAATCACCAAGCTTAATCCGTAATAATGAGAAAGTACTGTTTCTTGTAATCTCAGAAGCCTTACAGAGAATGAATGAATAAATATTCTAGGAAAAATATCAAAGTGGTTTGTCATCAACTTCTAAGAATTTTGCTCCAATTTCTTTGTCTAAAAACCTTGTATTTTCTGAAAGAATTCCATGTAAATGCTAACCCAGTATCATCTTGTTTACTATCCATAATCAACAAAGGCCAACTACATGTTGCTACATGGAGACTAATATTCTCTAAACTTTATTTAATTAGTCCTTTAAAAGTGAACTCCGTAATTATCTCATAAAAAAGAAAGTGTTTATTAACAAGATATGAACATAAAACAGAAGTGGAATTCAGCAGAAAGCATTGGTGCGAACTCTCAAAATAGCCTTTGACATATCCTGGAGGGGATGTAATGAGCTCTAATTATCTCTGTTTTGTTCTCCTCATATATTTGGGGAACATATTTGGAAAGAATGGATTCAGGAATAGCATTCATTTTTGAATTATCATCACGACAAGATATAATAACATAATCTTACATATTTGAGTGTGCTTCCCTTATCTTCTTTATTCTTACATGAACTAGGGAGAAAGGTGTTTTCTTTTTTGGCCCAGATGCAAGCTAATAAAAGTTACTTAAGGCCTGTCACACTGCCCAACGGATGCAAAAAGGACACAACAGAAGAGAAAAATGTTACATCCATTGTATCCGTGCTCAAAAGGGGCAAAAATTTGCATAATTGGAGCGGACAACACGGACGCGGGGAGGACACAGGGCGGATGCAAAGCGGATGCTGAACAGAAGCCCAGCAGATGGAAGTGGATGGCGCGTCTGCAGGGCTTCCGGGGGGCCTCAGCAAAGCGGACGCGGAATGGAAAAAGCAGATGCAGAATGGATGCACAGTGGATGAAGCGGATGCACAGCGGAAGCCTAGCGGATGCCTGGCATTAATTGCGCATGCGGGGAGGATGCATTGCGCAAGCCCCCTGGATATAAAGAGAAGCAGCTTGCACGTGGCCAGCATTCCGAGGAAAGACCTGCTGCTGGATACCTCGAGTTCTTGCTTGCATGTCTGACTGCAAGCCTTGCTGCCAGCCTGCCTCCAAGCCTACCTCCCAGCCTGGCTCACAGCCTCCTGGGCAGCCTCCCTGCCAGCCTTGCTGCCAGCCCTGCCTTCCAGCCTCCCTTACAGTCTTGCTGCCAGCCTGCCTTCCAGCCTTCCTGCCAGCCTTGCTGCCAGCCTGCCTTCCAGCCTCCCTGCCAGCCAGTCTGTCTGCCAGCCTTGGTGCCTGCCTTCCTGCCAGCCTTCCTGCCAGCCTTCCTGCCAGCCTTCCTGCCAGCCTTCCTGCCAGCCTTGGTGCCTGCCAGCCTTCCTGCCAGCCTCCATGCCAGCCAGCAACCCCACAACCATGGGGAAGAAGCGAAAGTCTCAGCAACCTGCCACCATCCCTGGCAAGAGGGACAGGGCCACCCTCCCGCCCCATGTCCCTGACTCATCTTCTGCTGGGGCTTCTGCTGCTTGGGCTCGCTCTTCTGTTGCTGGAGCTTCTGCTGAAGCTGCTCCTTGCAGTGGTGCTTCTGCTGCGTACTCTGCTGAAGCTGCTCCTGGTCCTGTTGGTCCTGCTGGTCCTGCTCGTTCTGCTTGTGCTCCTGGTCTTGCTGACCCTGCTGCTGGTGCTTACTCTGCTGCTGCTCATCCTGGTCTTGCTGCTGCTGCTGATGATGATCCTGCTTCTGCTGCTGCTGCTGCTGCTGCTTATGATCCTGCTGGTGATTATGCTGCTGCTGCTGCTGCTGATGCTGCTGATGATGATGATGATGATTATGATCCTGCTGGTGATGATGATGATGATGATGATGATGATGATGATGATGATGTTGGTGTGGAGGAGCAGCCCCTACAACCTGGAAGCCCCTCTGATGAGGGCCCATCTGGTCCTGACAAAGGGCGGAAGAAGCGGATGCAACAACGGGAGAGGAGGCAGTATTACATTAAGGAAGCGCACGAGGATGAGGTACTGGAGTGGATGAGAGAGAACGACTATCTGTGGTGGAAGGGACACCGGCTGTACAGGGACACCAAGTGGAAGCAGGTTGCTTGGAGAGAGAGGGCGGAGAGTCTGGACTACACTTCGGAGGTTCTCCTCGGCTGGTGGAAGCACATGCAAACCTGGTAAAGGAAGCTGCACCGCAAAAAATCTGGCCAGGCCAGGGTTAAGCTGACGGACAGAGAGAACTATGTCATGGCCAAGTGCAGCTTCCTGGAGGGTGAGGTCCACCACCGAGGAGCACCAGGAGCCCAAATCTCTACCCTCTCTCTCCGGCAGCCTGCTGGGAGCCAGTCCTCTGGCGGCTGAGAGTCAGTCCCTGTCTCCATGCAGGTATCTGTGGAGCGTGCCATGGCGGAGAACGCCCAGGCAGGTGTTGAAAGCGTGGTGGAGAGCGATGAGGACTCCCTGGTGTGGTGGGAGAAAGGAGACATCGAGTCCACCGCTGCCAAAGCCGCATCCACCCACACCTCCGCCACCACAGTAAGGCAGAGAGCCGGACTGCAGGATGGGCAGAGCCACAAGCTCCTGGTGGAGATCAGGGACACCATCCGCACCAGCATAGGTCTCCTCTCTCAGCTGGTTCCCATCGAATCCTCCTCCTCCAACCGCAAGCCCTTCCTCAATGATGTGAACCAGACCCTCAAGGAGATGGCGGATTCCCAGTACCAGGTGGTGAAGGAGAGGATCACCATGCTGCTTAACAACCCTCCAGACCCAGAGGCACCTGCTCCCACCCAGTCCAGGTATGCTCCTCCACCCCAGGTGATGTCCCTCCCATACCAAGGCTTCCCACAGCCCCTCACCTACCAGGGCTACAGCTACCCGGAGGTCCAGCAGCACAGACAGCAGCCCTTACAGATGCAGGCACAGAGTCATCCGGCGACACCGCTGCCACCGGTTCCAATGATGCTACCGATGCCAACCACGACAGTTCTCACCCCGCTGCAGAGCAGGCAGCCCCACTACACTGCTCCTTCCTCCATCCCACAGCCAAGCTCAGCCTCAGTAGATCTGTCCTCAGTACTGGGGCTGACACCCCATGGCATGGAGGAAGGACGTCTCAGCATCACGGGGCTGAGCCAGCTGTCCGACACCTTCCTCAACACACCGTCCCCTGTTGTCCTCTCGGGGCTAGGCACTCCAATAACACCTCAGACCAGCACTGCAGCAGCACACACCTCCACAGCACCTGCTCACTAACACCTTAGACTGGGCACACACCTCCGAGTGACCAAGAGGAGTGCCAGAGACTGGCTGCCTGGATATTTGTGGACTTTATTTGGACACTTGACTTGGGTCATGTTTATTTTACAGCTTGTTATTAATAAAGTTTATCTTTGTTTCAAACACTTGCTTCATTAATTTTTTTCTATAAAGTCTGGGTGGAAACTTTTAGAAATGGTTTAGTCTTTGCATGCTTATGGGATGGGTTAAGATAGCAGTGGGATGGGCAGGGATACCTTTGGGATGGGTAAAGATAGCTGTGGGATGGGAAGGGATACCTGTGGGATGGGCAGGGATACCTACGGGATGGGTAATAGTTGTGGGATAGATAAACCTCCAGTGCAAGTATAGTGGGACTGTATGGTCCACCCTCCCAGGTGCCATCCCTATGGCCCTTCATTATCAATTACAATGTAAGCATTGATCCACACATGTCAACACAAACACAACTCTTTATTAAACGCCCTGTTCATTGTAGGCCACCCAAACATACATGGCCCAATCTCATCCGTGTGATGAGACAGGCTGAAGGAAGCATCCATTAAGCATCTACCATCCTGTCTTGCCATTCCACTGCTCCAGCTGGGGAGTTGCACCAGTGTTTCAGGAGGTTGCGCTGCTTCTTCCCTTCACGTGAGGCTCTGTTGGAGCCTTGCACATCCTCAGTGTCTATCAGGTTTCACCCTTGCCTCCATTCCCCAGGCTCCATGTCCCCATTGCCTTGCTGGAGGTCCACGAGCCTATTCTGCAAGACTGGATAGCGGGTGCACATGAGATTGTGCAGGATGCAGCAAGCTTCCACGATCCTCCTCATGGTCTCTGGGCGATGCTTCATGTTGGTGAGAAGTACCTGGAACCTGTTGGCCAGGATGCCAAAGGCATTCTCCACCACCCGCCTTGCCCTGGACAGCCTGTAGTTGAAGATCCTCTCTTACGAGTGAGGCATCTTGAGGTGTAGGGCTTCATGTGGTAGGTTGTGAGGGAGAAGGCGTCATCCCCCATGATGAAGTAGGGCACATCTTGCGTGTCGTTGGGCAGTGGGTCTGGATCTGGGAAGCCCACCATGAGGTTGCTTTCCAGCCCCTCCTTGAGGTGACTGTCATGATATACCTTGGCATCTGAAGATGAGCCGTTGCCTGAAACATCGATGTACATGAACTTGTAGTCAGCATCGACCATGGCGAAGAGGATGATGCTGAAGAAGCCCTTGGAGTTGAAATAAGTGGACCCTAAGTTGGCTGGAGATTTGCAGGCCACGTGCTTGCCATCGACGGCTCCAACGGTGTGGGGAAAGTTCCACTTCTGATACCACTGCTCTGCAACTTTCTTCCATCCTTCTTCAGTGGAGGGGCACTGGAGGAGCTCCTCCTTGTATTCTTTGATGATGGCCTGCACCACTTCTCTGACAACAAAGCTGATGGTGCTGGGTGGCACCCTCCAGCCATACTGCATGCTCCTGTAGGTGGTCCCTGAGGCCAGGTGGCGCAGAGTGAGTGCCACCTTGAGCCCAGGTTACAGGCTGGGCAAGAAGTTGGTGTTTGTCTTGCTCAACCTGGGTGTCAGGCACTGCACAACTTCGTCAAACATGGCTGGAGGCATCCTCATGAAGTTCTGGAACGCCCAAGGGTCTTCGCTCCTGAGCTCCACCATCAGCTTGTCGTAAAATACGTACTGTGCTCTTCTGGCGAACCATCTTCGGAGCCAGACTTTTTTTGGGTGCCTCCTTTTCTTCCCGTAGTACCGTTCACAGAGACTGTAGATGTTTTCGCAGTGTTGCAGAAGGATGTTGGCTGCCGAAAGGATTTTGACGCAATCCACGGTGGACATGACTGGATGCTGTGGAAAAGCAAGAGTCAGATGAAGGCTGCAGAGGTCTGCATCGCTGGGCTGCTGGTCTGAAAGTGCGATGCAGACGAGTTGCTCCCCCTTTTTATAGGCAGTATAGGTTTTCCGCTAGGCATCCTCTAGGCATCCTCTAGGCATCCTGTAGACATCCTTAATATCTGAGATAGGTCCCCTCTGCAAATGTTTTTTCCATTGTAAACGCTTTGTTTCCGTGCTGCATCCATTATGTATCCATTCTGCATCCGTTCTGCATCCGTTCCGCTTCCTCCCTGTGTCCAGGCGGATGCGAGTTGTGCATACGCACAGCGGATGCCTAGCGGATATAGCGGATGCGTAATGGATGTGTAGCGGATGCGTAGCGGATGCGTAGTGGATGCAGAATGGACGAACTGGATACATTTTCCGCGCAAAAGTTTTAAGCAGCCTAAAACTTTTGGAGCGGATGAAACGTCCATAAATGGATGCTGGATGGAGAGAGAGGAAGAGAAACGGAGGCAGTGAGTACATCACGTTTTCGAACGGATGGCAAGGTTTTTTGTCCATTTTATATCCTCTTTGCATCCGTTGGTGCAGTGTGACAGGGGCTTTACATAACAATTGCCTTAAGGCTAGGTCACATTGGCCAACGGATGCAAAACGTATGCAAAAAGGACACAGCAGATGAGCAAAATTTCAGGGGTGGCTCCATCCATTGTTATCCACTCTCAAAAGTGCCCCAAATTTGCATAAATAGAACAGAAAAGAACGGAAAGGAATGGACGTGGGGAGGATGTAGTGGGGATGTAAAGCGGATGTTCATAGGAAGCTTAGTGGATGAAAGTAGATGAAAGTGGATGACATATCTGCAGGGCTTCCGGGGGAGAATAGCGAAGTGGATGCATAGCGGAAGGAGTGGATGCATAGGGGAATGACACGGATGCATCATGGATGCTTATAGGATGCATAGCAGATGCGTAGCAGATGTATAGCAGATGCAAAGTGTTCACTGCGCATGCAGGGAGGATGAATTGCGTCAGCTCCGCAGTTATAAAAGGATGCAGCTCGCAAGCAGGCAGCATTCAGAGGAAAGACCTGCTGCCAGAGACATCTTGAGAGAACACCATGGGGAAGAAGAGGAAGCCTGTGCCTACTCCTGCCAGCCCTGGCAAGAAGTACAGAACCACCATCCCATCCCCTGGCACTGAATCTGAAGCTGCTGGTGCTGCTGGTGGTGCTTCTCCTGCTGCTGGTGCTGCTGGTGCTTCTCCTGCTGGTGTTTCTCCTGCTGCTGCTTCTGCTGGTGCTGGTGCTGCTGCTGGTGGTGGTGCCTCTCCTGTTGCTACTTCTGCTGGTGCTGCTGGTGCTTCTCCTGCTGTTGCTAGTGCTTTTCCTGCTGCTGGTGGTGCTTCATCTGATGCTGCTGCTGTGGTGGACCAGCCCCAAGGCCCTCAAAGCCCTGCTGCTGAAGGTCCTGAAGCCCCTGCCAGAGGGAGGAAGAGGCAAGGGAAGGAGAAGAAGAAGGGAGAGGGAAAACAGGGAAGGAGAAGGGAGAGAGGAAACAGTACTCCATTTCCGAGGACCATGAGGAGGAGGTGCTGGAATGGCTGAAGGAGAACGAGTACCTGTGGAGAAAGGGCCACAGGCTCTATAGTGACACCAAGAGAAATCAGGCAGCTTGGAGAGAGAAGGCGGAGAGCCTGGGCTACACTGCTGATGTCCTCCTGGGGTGGTGGAAGCACATGCACCCTGGTATGGCAAGCTGCATCTGAAGAAATCTGGGAAGGCCGCTATCAAGCTCACTGACCAGGAGACCTGTGTCATGGCCAAGTGCAACTTCCTGGAGTGTGAGGTCCTCCACCGAGGAGCAGCCCCTCTGACAACCCTCTCCCTCAGACAGCCCACAGAGAGCCAGTCCTCTTCCAGCCAGGAGACAGCTACCATGTCCAGGCAGGTGTCTTTGGCGGGCCCCACGACAGAGTCCCCCCCGACAGCTGCACTCCCCATGCCAGAGGACGTGGACGATCTCCGGTCTCAGATGGAGCAAGAGGAAGCAGCCACCAGACACCAACCCACCCCCACCCCCAGCTCCACCTCCACAGAAAGCAGGAAGAGAGGCAGACCAGAGGGACAGAGCCACACTGTCCTGATGGATGTCAGGGACACAATCAAAGCCAGCACAGATTTTCTCTCCCAGCTGGTCCACTTCAACATACCATCCTTGAACTGCAAGCCCTTTATCACCTACGTAAGCCAGACCCTCATGGACATGCCCGAGGCCCAGTACCAGATGATGAAGGAGAGGATCACAGCTCTTCTGCACCACCCTCCAGGCCCAGCTGAATCTGCTGCTACCCACTCCAGGTCTGCTCCTCCACCCCTGGCAATGTCACAGCCCTTCCACGGATTTCAACAGCCCCTCACCTACCAAGGCTACCACTACCAGGACTTCCCACAGCAGAGGCAGCCCTTCCCAGTCCACACCCAGGTTGCCACAGATGCCACAGACGCCTTAACTTGCCCAGCTGCAGACCAGACAGCCCCACTACACTCCTCCTTCCTCCACCCCACAGCCAAGCCCGTCGTCAGAACATCTGTCATCAGTCTTGGGCCTCACATCCCAGGTACTTGATGAAGGGCCTCTCAACCTCAAGGGACTGAGTCAGCTCTCTGAGAGCTTTCTGCACACACCATCTCCTGTTGTACTCTCGAGGCCAGGCACCCCAATGGCGCCTCAGACCAGCACTCCAACAACAGCCACCTCCACAGTCCTTGGCTCCTTTAAATCTGAGACTATGGGCACACCTCAGAGTGACTGAAAAGAGTGCCAGAAACTGAGTTGTTACCTTATCTACCTTATCTTTGCTTAAAACATTTTATTTGGGTCATTTTGGTTTTTAATAAAGTCATACAGTTTGTTATTAATAAAGGTTATCTTTGCTTCACACACTTGGTTCATTTTTTTTACTTAATAAAGTGTTGGTGGAAACTTTGAAAAAATGGTTAAGCCTTTGCATGCTTGTGGGATAGATAAGGATAGCTGTGGGATGGGTAAGGATTGTTGAGGAACAGATAAGGATAGCTGTGGGATAGATAAACCTTCAGTGCAAGCATAGTGGGACTGTATGGTCCACCCTCCCAGCTGCCACACATATGGCCCTTTATTATCTATAACAATTTATTCATTGATCAACACATTTCAAAATAAACAAAACTCTTTATTAATGCCCTATTCATTGTAAAGCCACTCAACATACATGGCATAATCTCATAAGTGTGATGAGACAGGCTCAAGGAAGCATCCATTAAGCATCCACCATCCTGTCTTGCCACTCCACTGCTCCAGCTGGGGAGTTGCACCAGTGTCTCAGTAGGTTGCGCTGCTTCTTCCCTTCACATGAAGCTCTGTTGGGGCCTTGCACATCCACAGTGTCTATCAGGTTTTGTCCTTGCCTCCATTCACCAGGCTCCATGTCCCCATTGCCTTGTTGATGGTCCAAAAACCTGTTCTGCAACACTGGGTAGCGGGTGCGCATGAGATTGTGCAGGTTGCAGCAAGCTTCCACAATGTTCCTCACAGTCTCTGGGCGATGCTGCATGGTGGTGAGAAGTTCCACCTCTGATACCACTGCTCTGCAACTTTCCTCCAGCCTTATTCAGTGGTGGGACACTGGAGGAACTCCTCCACGTATTCTTTGATGATGGCCTGCTCTTCGATGATGGCCCACTCTGCTCTTCTCCCGATCCATCGTCGGACCCACACAGCTCTTGGACGTCTCCTTCTTCTCCTTGTGTAGAAAAGGTGAAACAGTCTGAACTGGGCTTGGTTCTGGTGTTGAATGATTGCGGCTACCAAAAGGAGTGTGCGATGATCCATGGTGGAGATCAATGGATGATGTGGAAGAGTAAGACCAAGGCTGAAGAGGTCTGCACACCACAGCTGCTGGACTGATAGTGAGATCCAGGTGATTTCCTCCCCCTTTTTATAGGAAATATCGGTTTTCTGTTAGGTGCCCTTCCACATACTCTAGACATCCTCCAGACATCCTAAATATCTGAGATACATCCCATATACAAACGTTTTGTCCATTTTAATGCTTTATATCCGAGCTGCATCCGCTTTCATCCTTTCTATGTCCGAGCTACTAACGCTGTGTGGACGTTCCATGTACCTTTTGCTTCCTCCCTCTTCCCACTTTCCGCTGGAGTGGATGTGAGTTGCGCGGATGCCCAGAGGATGCTGAGAGGATACAGCGGACGTTTAATGGATGACAATGGATGTAGAACATTTGTTGCCCGTATGTGTCAAGGATGTAGATCGTATGCGGCAGAAAGTTTATCCGCTCAAAAAGTTTTGTGCAGCTCAAAACTTTTTGAGCGGATGAAATAGCAGTAGACGGATGCTCAACGGATAGACCATATGAAAGTCGTATGCAGTGAGTACACAACGGATGCATCGCGTTTTCCAACGGATGGCAAGCGTTTTTCTCTGTTTTACATCCTCTTTGCATCCATTGGTGCAGTGTGACATGGGCTTTAAAAGCAGCTCCTATCCTTCAAATCTCTAAGACAGGGGTGTCAAACTCATGTCGTCACTGCAGCATCACATGATGTATCAGGACATTTTTTCCCTTTGCTAAAAAAGGTGTGGCTATGGCCAGTATGTGATGCATCCAGCCTGTGGGCAGTGAGTTTAACAGCCCTGGTCTTAGTCCTCCACATGATAATTGCTTACAAACTGTCTATGTTAGTTAGCTGTAATATATATATATATATATATATATATATATATATATATATATATATTAGAGATTGCTTGTTTATAAAAATCGTTTATTAAGGAAAACTGAAAACTATTGAGTCCAAATCTATGAATATAGGTATGCATATTATTTAGCAGATGTTTTAAAAGATATACACAAGGTGAATAGTATATAATAATACTTTAAGAGTAATGCAACACCATATGACTTGGACTTTGAGTGATTTGATCTGCACATGAACAGACATGAATAGAAAGAAATGTCAGGTGAAAAAATAATATAATCCTTCATGAAACATTGCTTGGATACATCATGTCACACAAGAGCACATTCATGTAAGGATTGGAGTCAAAACAGTGTTAGATCTAATGATGATATGTGTCATTCTGCTCATTGAAAAGGCTCTCAAACATTCAGAAAAAGCAGTTTGATATTCAAATAATTGTCAAGAGGGTAGTTTGTAAAACAAACCTGGAGATATTTATAAAATGTCCCTTTCTTTTAAACAGATATTTTAGAAAACCATGTATAGATTGGTCTCATTTAATTAATTTGTTCCTTCAAATCAGTGACACAAAGGGAACAAGATATAACTGCACCAAAACTGTGATAAACTGGGCATGGTTCTTTCCACAAGCATGAAAGTTGTGACTGAAAAAATCAATATATAAAATTATAAACCTGTGGACCAGAGGTAATATTCAGCAGGTTCTGACCAATTCTGGAGAATCAGTGGTGGAAATTTAGAGTAGTACGTAGAACTGGCAAATACCACCTATGACTGGGGATTTTATAGTATCCTTCCCCTGCCACACCACCAAGCCACACCTGCTGAATCAGTGGTAAAAAAAAAATTGAATTCCACCACTACTGTGGACCTTAACTGTTGTGCCATTAAGTCAATATCAGCATTTAGCAACCACATAGTTTCTCTATAATATCCACTGTGAATGAATCAATGAAACTTGCTGCTGCTTATCCTCTTCATTTCCTTCCACCTTTCCCATTAAGCCCCTGTCACACTGAACCAACAGATGCAAAGAGGATGCAAAATGGACAAAAAAGCTTGCCATCCATTGGAAAACGCGATCCATAGGGTCCAGGTTGGCATGGAAGTTGGTGCTCAGCTTGGTCAACCTGGGTCTCAGACGCTCTACAATTTCATCAAACATGGCTGGTGGTATCCTCATGAAGTGCTGGAATGCACAAGGGTCTTCATTCCTCAGCTCCACCATCAGCTTGTCATACAGTCTAAACTCCATTCTTCTCCCGATCCATCCTCGGACCCACACAGCTCTTGAACATCTCCTTCTTCTCCTTGTGTAGAAAAGGTGAAACAGTCTGAACAGGGCTTGGTTCTGGTGTTGAATGATTGCAGCTACCATAAGGACTGTGTGATGATCCATGGTGGAGAACAATGGATGATGTGGAAGAGCAAGACCAAGGGTGAAGAGGTCTGTACTCCTCGGCTGCTGGACTCATACTGAGATCCAGGTGATTTCCTCCCCCTTTTTATAGGAAATATCAGTTTTCTGCTAGGTGTCCTTCTACATACTCTAGACATACTGCAGACATCCTAAATATCCGAGATACATCCATATAGAAACGTTTTGTCCATTGTAATGCTTTATATGTGAAATGCATCCGCTTACATCCTTTCTATTTCTGTGCTACTAACGCTATGTGGACGTTCCGTGAACCTTTCGTTTCCTCCCTCTTTCCATTTTCAGTTGGAGTGGATGTGAATTGAGGAGATGGCCAGAGGATGCCAAGAGTATACAGTGGATGTTTAACAGATGATAACAGACATAGAACGTTTATTGCCCGTATATGCCACGGATGTACATCGTACGCGGTGGAAAGTTCATCTGCTCAAAAAGTTTTGTGCAACTCAAAACTTCTTGCGCAGATGAAATCTCAGTGGACAGATGCTCGACGGATATAGCGTATGAAACACATATGCAATGAGTACACAACGGATGCATCATATTTTCCAATGGATGGCAAGCTTTTTTGTCTGTTTTACATCCTCTTTGCATCTGTTGGTGCAGTAGGTCATGGGCTTAAGTTATTTTGATATGAAGAAGACATACTCCTGAACAAATGAGTTTGCAGATTGTAGCATAATATAATGAAATGTGCTCAAGTAATTTGCCCTTAATTTATGAAAGAGAACTTGGTATGCATATATTTTCAGGTTACTTTCATAGTCTTAGTGAATCTAGATTGATTTCCCACTTCTCTGTCCTGAAAAATGAAATTTACTACTTGGGATAAAAAGTTGGAATTTTCACTTATAATAAGGCACTGAATAGAATAGAATAGAATAGAATGGAATGGAATGGAATGGAATGGAATGGAATGGAATAGAATAGAATAGAATAGAATAGAATAGAATAGAATAGAATAGAATAGAATAGAATAGAATAGAATAGAATAGAATAGAATA
>BLBF01000052.1:15627126-15676796 GCA_015471245.1 Laticauda colubrina | reverse complement strand
CTATGATTGGCCAATTCAAGTGGCGGGAAAAACAAGTAGCCATCATTGGACACTAGCCGCAAGCAGCTCTCTATAAAAAGAGCTGCCGTGGCTCCTGGTTAGATCGGACTTTTGGAACTAAATAAAAGAGCTGAGGTTACGCTGATCGCTGAGTCTCATTCCCGCGAACCGAACAGATACCTTTTAAAATTACTTTATAATCCTACAGCTAAAAGCAATGTTACCTGAACTAGAAGGTGCTATACCTTCGAAGCAGCAGTATCAAGCTATTATGCACTTTGCTCTTATACAGGTGACATGAGAATGCAGATAGAATAGGAGCAGAGTCTGCACTGTAATGTCATGACTCATATTTGGTAATTCACACTTTGCCTTAAATTGGAATCTCCCACAGGAATTGACACTCAGAATGGAGAAAAGTTCAAATTCTAACTGTTTAGGAAATTATTGTAGTTCAGGAAATGGAAATTTCATTCCTGCTGTTATCAGAGAGAAATGTAAATGGATATAATCTAATCAATAGGAAGATGATACTTGAGAAATTCAATTAAGATTTCATCAATTTTCATCCAGATATCAATCTGGCCCTGGATCAGTCGATACAATTTGGTTGGTGGCTTCTTGACACCAACAGGTGAGATAAAGATTTCACCAACCATATTCTGAGGGAAAACACAAAAACCCTTGATAACATACACCATATGTCAACATGTTTTCAGTTAGCCATTGTCTATTGAAAGACTGAATATTTTCTAAAATTAAGGCTGATATTTCACTTTCGAATGAGATGGCCCACATATCAAAACTTAGATGAAAATAGGTAAAAAAAATATTGAGGAGAAAGAACTTTAAATATTAGAGATGCATAAATACACATCCAGAAATTTAACTTCAAATTAGTTTGCTAGAACAACAAATCAAAGTTTCCAATCACATCACAAATTTTATTTCCATTAAATTGAATTGAATTGGACTTTTCATGCCTGTGTATATATACTTTTATACTCTAAATAAGTTTGAATCAATTTGATGTACTTGGATAATTTGATTAAAATTAATTTGATGAATTGATAATCCAAGTTGAACTGATTGTTCAAATTAGATCAAGGCCAAACCGTACACCTGTATTAAATATGATGAACTCACTGTGCATTTAATGAGTATATTTTCCCCACAAGAAAAATATACAGCAGAGTTAATATTTAAAGAAACTCCAGGAGTCACAGAAAAAAAATGTGGTATAAAATTAGAGGTGCTCTTTAGAATTGCCAAGCCTGTACAGGTGATCACTTTTTTCAGTGATGTAATTTTGAACAGTCACTAAATGCACTGTTATAAGTTGAGGATCTCTGGATAAGCAGAAATAGATCAAGAAATTAACGTAACAAAACATTACTTCTTATTAGTTAATCCAACTCTAATTTATAATTAATAAAGTGTAAATCACAAATCTCGTGTGAGAAAGCAGTATCATTCACAATGTTTTGCTGCTAATATAATGAACCAAATTAAAAGTGTTGAACATGAATAGCTGGATAAATTTCTTTCAACTTAAGAGTCAATTGGGATCAATGTGTTTTATTCCAATGACAAATTTTATAATATGATAGTAAAGTTAGACAGACCCTATTATTGATTGCTATTGTGAACAGACACTTCAATTTCCTTTATATCTGAGCCATGTTTAAAAGTGGAATAGCATATATTTATGGACTTTTTGCTTAACTTTTGGTATTTAATATTATTAGGTTTTATACACTATTAACTACCAAAATTGCTTGGAGGTGACTATATAAAGATACAGTATATCCAACAGACTCTCCAACTTGCTAATGCTGATATTTCGTTACCAACCATCTCTGCAGAAATTTCTGATTAGCTCTCTTGCATGTATTAAACATTTCCAAAATTATTTTAAATTTTTGAGAGTGGCTAGAATGACTAAGTACTGTTATCTGTTGAGTGGCTAGAATGACTAAGCACCATAAATAATTTCAATGCATTATAAGATTTTCTACTCCATAGCCTTATTTCTGTCAAATGTAAATAGTATTTTGTTAGTAAAATCATTTGTTAAACTGGATGGATAGATGGATGGATGGACAGACGGATGGGCAAAAATTTGTCAGAGTTTGCCATCTAGTTAGGATGAGATAGTCTTCTGTAAGTCATGAAATACATTCTTCATTAAATCTCTCAGACTTAAAGATGTACAGTATTTCTTTTGCTCATTAAACATGAAGTTCCACTGCAGTATTATGTAAATATCTAATATTTCTGCCAGAGCTTTCACCTGATTTCTTATAAGTTCATTCTTAAAGACAGTTCGAAAACTGAGATCAGGTAATTAAAAACGAGTGTGTCTACACATTGCATTTCAGTCCTGTGACTCCTTCCTCACTGCACAATTCAAGTTGTCAGTTATTTGAAAAGTATGAAACAGTCCAGTGCTTGGCCTTCTCTCTAATTTTGGTAAATCACTACATTAAATCACTAGGTAAGGTCAACCTTTGGCTTGGACTGAGGAATCATTATTATGCTGCTGATATCCAGTATATGGGAGATATGATAGAAAATCTGATTCAATTTCTAAAAGTTGCCAGGGCTTAAATAGGAAAAAATGGACAAGATTCATTTGAAATAAATAAAGCCCATTTAAAGGACAAATAATCTTCATTTCCTTTCATTTTTTTGTCAATCAAAATGAATGCTGCTATAACGAGCAGCACAACTACAAATTGGAAAAAGCTGGTTGAGAAATATAGAAGATAGGAAAGTTGCTTTGTTGAGGGTAGGAGAAAAGATAAAATTGTTAAGCCAATATTATTAACATGGCAAAATTCCTTCTAGCTAGGTCCTAGTCCATTGTAAAAACTTAACTTGGACCAGAAAATAATAAATTTGGCCAATTTTCATTTCAAACCTTCACCTCACTAGATATTTCGATATTTAACTGTTACTAATTGTGAATCTTAATTTTATTTAATGAACATGGAGGAGTTACTATATATACCACACAAGAAAACTGAGAAAAAAACTGAGGAAAATCCAAAAAATAAAGTAATTGTGAGAACATTGCTGATTTTTCATGTATCCCTAGTAGAGAGACAGGTCAATAACTCTAATGGATAATATGTTTCCAAGTTACAAAGTTGAACCTTTTTATCTATTGCTGATCTTTAAGCTCTATTGCTTCATATTTTTTTAAGAATTAATTATACCATTGCCTGAATTCATGCACCACATTATGAATTCATAATTATGTATTAATATAAATTGATAGTCACTTTAGTTTAGTAGGTTATATTAAAATGTATTTGGGAGAAAACTGTTCGGAATGAGTCACCTAACAGCTATTTGGGTTAGAAATATATAAACCAGGAGAAATATTTTAGTATTATATCTTTAAGAGATTGCAAAAAAACTGCAATTGGGTGTGGTTTTTCAAACGGCCATAAGATGGAGCCAGAACCCTGGGATGTTTTAGTCTGAGTCTCAAAAGAGAAGAGAGTGTATCTTTGTTTCCTTCTGTTTCCTAATTGACTGATATTTCTGGATTTAATGTAAGTCTAATACTGAACTGTTTTTGACATTGGACTTTGATATTTGGATTATCACTGGATTGAAAACTGACTGATTTAACTTGTAAATGACTTTGGACTGCCTATTTTGGACTTTGCTTAAACATTTCTGGAAGTAAAAACCTACATTTACTGAACAGTGTATCTGTGTACTCTGTGTTTATAATTCCAACACTACTCTCTATATGTCTCCCTGTATGCACTCATTCTTCTAACGGAGAATTACGTCAACACTGGTTATGGACCCTGGCCATTCCAGGCTCAGATAACTGAGAGTTAGTGTGAATACACAATACTGTATACAGACAGCTGTTTACTGTTTAATTGTGGTTTACTATCCTAGTAAAGGTGACACAAGACACTTCAACAAGTCTATCACTAATAATCCAGTTGGATGGAACAAACTGTTTCCTGGTCTATTAAATGCAGCCCACTTCTGTGTAAAGAAGGTTTATGGAATGTAGTTCAAGACCCACCAGATGGAAGTGCTTGGGATCCAGAAAATGAGGATGATGCCAAGAAGATTGCTGACTTTAAACAGAACAATGAACGAGCTCTTTGTATAATTGGACTAACACTAAGTGACCAGCAGCTAGTCCATATTCACGGACAAGAGTCTGCTGCCAAGTGTTGGGAGAATTTGAAGAGGATTTATGTTCGTGACAGTGTAGGTGCACACATACATCTCACACATAAACTGTTTAGAGTACGTCTTCTGAAAGGTGGAGATATGTTAGCTCATTTAAACTTCATGAAAAGAACTTTTCAAGAGCTACATGAAAAAGAACTGATATTTTCAGAGCTGCATCAAGTTTACATCATTCTTTCCTCATTGGATGAAAGTATGATGATTATGTATCTTCACTGGAAGTCCTGACCAGGGATAAACTGACATTGACTCACATAACTGAAAGATTGTTAGAAGAAGCAAGAAGACGGCTGGAAAGGGACCAAGTGAGGAAGGAACAACCACAAGAAGAAGATTTATCTTCAACTGCCTATAATGTAAGGTAATGTTTTTCTTGTAGGGCTAGAGGACATATAACTAGATTCTGAAAGAAGGGAAAACAACAGAATACTGGAAAACACCAGAAGGCCAAGAAGAATGTTAGTTTAGCAATGTCTAGCAATTCAACTGTAAACAATGATTTGTGGGTTGTTGATAGTGGAGCATCACAATGCATTACTAAAGATAGAAAAAGGTTTGTAAAGATGTCCACAAGTAAACAACATGTATCATTGGCAAATGGATGGAAGATTAGAGCATCAGGTGAAGGTACTGCATATTGTTCTTGTATAAATGAACATTTAACGATGTTGTATGTACCTAAACTGAAATTTAATTTATTATCAGTAAGGGCTTTAGTTAATCTTGGTTATGTAGTAACCTTTAAGGGAGATAACTGTATAATAGAGAAAGAGGATAAAAGTGTTACTGCTACTTTAAAGAATGATTTATATGTAATACATGATGACCAGTTGAAGATGGCTAATTCAGTTTATAACAATGTTAAGCCACATGATGATGAATGTATACATTTACTACATAGATGTCTGGGGCACATTAATTTCAAAATGCTCAAACAAACTGTTGAATTGACAGAGGGAGTAAAATTGAAACCTTGTAGCAAGTATTTACATTGTAATGCTTGTCATCAAGAAAAGAGTAAGGTTACTCCAGCAAACAGAGTAAATGTGTTTAAGACCAAAGAACCTTTAGAAGTTGTGTTTGCTGACATAATTGGTCCTTAGAAACAAAATTTAGGAGGTGCCTGTTATATTTTGAGTATTATGGACCATTACTCAAGATACGGTTTCTGCTATCTTGTGAAGAACAAAACAGAAACATTCCAACATTTCTTTAATTGGCTAAGGTTTGCTGAGAGAAAAATGAAAAGTAAAGTAATTACTTTAGTAACTGATAATGGGACTGAATTTGTTAACAAAAGATTCCAAAATATGTTAAAATTGGCTGGTGTTGAACATAAACGTTCTGCACCTTACAGACCACGGCATAACTCATTTACAGAACGAAGAGGGCAAACATTATAAGCCATGGCTCGCACTATGTTATCTGATTCAGGTTTACCTGAAACACAGTGGGGTGAAGCCATAATATGTAGTAACCATGTTTTGAACAATGTGATAAATACAACAACTGGAGAATTACCATTCACTCGTTGGCATGGCAGAAAACCAAATTTAAGTTACCTACACACATTTGGAGCTCCAGCATGGGTGCATATTCCCTCACAAGTAAGACTGAAAGGGCAACATAGAGCTAAGAAATTATTTTTTGCAGGTTATGAGGCCAACCATAGATAATTTAGATTCTGGGATCAAGGCACAGCTCATGTTTATTGTAGTGCTAGTGCAAAAATTTTTGAGCATGTTGGGTGGGATAAACTGGAACAGGAATCCAGCAATGATATCATTATTGACACCCAAATAGTCCCTAAAGATAAAATCAGTACACTCCAAATAAAGAGGAAGAGGAAGCATCGGAGGAAGTAGTAGAACAAGCACAGGAAAAAATAGAAGAACAGGAGCAGGTGGCACAGGAAAGTCCACCAGCAAGCCCCTTATTACCAAGACGTTCAACCCGAGTAACACAACCACCTGATAGATATCAGGCTAGTGCTGTATGCCAAGTGAATACAATTCCAAGTAACTATAGTGAATTAAAACTGTTTCCTGCTAAGGATCAGGCTGCTTAGCAGAAAGCAATGGATAAGGAACTGGAATCATTAAAAAAACTGGATGTATATGAAAATGTTAAGTTACCACCAGGTAAACATGTTATAGGATGTAAATGGATATATAAACTGAAGACAGGTGTAGATGGGACTGTTATCCATAAAGCCAGGTTAGTAGGCACAAGGGTTTAATCAGACAGCAAATGACTATGATGAGGTGTTTGCACCTAGTCTGAAGGCTACTACATTAAGGGCAATGTTAGTGTGGGCAGCTAAAGAGAAATATATTGTAAATCATTTGGATGTAGAGACAGCTTATCTGCATGCACCATTGCAACACACTATATATTTAAAGAAACCTTTAGGTCTCAAAAATGATAATACTGATAATAATGATTTCTGGAAATTGAAAAAGAGTCTTTATGGTTTGAAGCAATCAGGTTATGAGTGGAACCAATGTATAGTTAAAGAATTAACTAAAATAGGTTTTGTAGCTGGCATGGCTGATCCATGTTTGTTTAAAAGAGAAAGTGATGGTATAGTGTCATTATAGCTGTTGTTTATTGATAACATAGCATTAATCACCAAAACTGAAAAAGAAGCTACTGAGATAATCTCACTGTTGGAAAATAAATTTAAGATAAAACAGTGAGGAGAAATCAAACAATATCTTGGTTTGAGGACAGATAGAACTAGGAGAGGATACAAGATCTCACAGGCAGATAAAATTAACCAATTACTAAAAAGTTATAAAATGGAAGTTTGTAAGCTGGCTAAAACACCAATGAGCCAGGAGTTTAGACATAGTGATGTTCAAAGTCCTGTTTTTGATAAGAACATTTATCAGTCCTTGATTGGTAGTTTATCTTATCTCAGTAATTGGTCAAGGCCAGATATTGCATACAGTGTTAATCAATTAGCGAGATTTAATGCTGAGCCAACTGAAAGGCACTGGAAAGCTGCTAAATGTGTGTTAAGATATCTGAAACAAACAATGCATTATGCATTGTATTTGGAGCCAAAAGATGAACTGAATTTGACTGCATATGCTGATGCAAGTTTTGCTACAGACATAAATACATGAAAATCTACACTGGGTACTGCTGTATTATTGGGAAAAGCATTGATTGGATGGAGATCTATTAGACAGAAACATCTAAGTTTGTCAACAATGGAGGATGAATTCTCATGTTTGTCTTTATTATGTACAGATTTAGTTTTGTATAAGCAATTATTAATTGATATGGGAATTAATGCAACAGATCTTATTGTTGTTTATGAAGATAACCAATCAGCAATACAGATGGCTTCAAATATTGCTGTTGAAACAAGAATGAAACACACAGATTTAAGATATTTAAATGTGAGACAATGTGTGCAAAGTAAGATGATTAAGCTAGAATATTTTATGACAGAAAACAATATAGCAGATCATTTTACAAAGGCCCAAGGCTCTATAAAGCATCAAGCTAGCTGTGAAGATTATGGACTTAGAATGTAAGATTGCATATATTATCTTACACAAAAGTGGAGAATGTTAGGAATATGAGTCATCTAACAGCTATCTGAGTCAGAAATATATAAACATTTTAGTACTGTATCTTTAAGAGATTGCAAAAAACTGCATTTGGGTGTGATTTTTCAAACGGCCATAAGATGGAGCCAGAAACCTGGGATGTTTTAGTCTGAGTCTCAAAAGAGAAGAGAGTGTATCTTTGTTTCCTTCTGTTGGAAAGTATTGCTGTTGCTCCATTTTATCTAATTGACTGATATTTCTGGATTTAATGTAAGTCTAATACTGTTTTTGACACTGGACTTAGGATATTTGGATTATCCCTGGATTGAAAACTGACTGATTTAACTTGTGAATGACTTTGGTCTGCTTATTTTGGACTTCGCTTAAACATTTCTGGAAGTAAAAACCTACATTTACTGTACAGTGTATCTGTGTACTCTGTGTGTATAATTCCAACACTACCCTCTATACGTCTCCCTGTATGCTCTCATTCTCCTAACGGGGAATTACCTCAACAAAAACATTTGGAAATTTAAAAGTAGGATGAATTTATTTTGTTTTTCAATCTATCGTGAATATCATATAACACAAATGATTTTTATTTATTATTTATTTAAATTCAGAAGCTAGACCAAATATATGTTGGCTTCAAACCAAATGAAAAAACAATAAACAAACAAACAAATAAAGAAAGAAAGATTAGTTAAAAATCAAAGCAGTAACCAACCAAGGATCAAATATAACTACCAAATTAATAGTCCTAGAAAAATAAATCCATAGAGCAATTAGAACTGAATAGATTCTAGCAACCTCCTAAGTATTTCCATAACATTACACTATGGGAGAAATGTATAGGTTCATCAACCAGTCTGATGAGCAACTAATAAGGATGCTGTTAGGTCACAACTAATAACAGTGTTACTAGATCAGAACACCATCCTAGGTTGGATCTATGATAGTGCAATCAAACCACTTAACATTTCTGAGCAGAAGTAAAATAAGTCTCATAAATCGATACTATCAGCTCTTCTCCCCTAGAGATCAAGACAGTAAATCCAACCAACAAAAAACACGCTCCTATGTGAAACAGAGCCAGTTTGGTGTTGTAGTTAAGGCATCAGGCTAAAAACTGGGCACTATGAGTTCAAGTCCCACTTTGGGATACAGCCAGCTGGTTGACCTTGAGCTGGTCGCTTTCCCTCTGCCCTAAAGATGAGAAAATTACAAACCACTTTGTAAGCACTTATTTGAGCAATCTCCAAGTAGCAGACACAACTGAATGAAGGTGAATTATACAATATATTAACTGTTGGGTTAGTGGGAGGATAAAATTCAACCTTTCTGTAAGCCAGTATCCAGGACACAATATTTTTGAGACTGCTTTCTCATATCTTTGTTTGATAAAAATGGGCCTGAAGATTGAACTAGGGTTTCTTTTTGAGTCTTATAAAAAAGAATGTAAAAGGCTAGATAATAATGAACAAGTAATTCAAAGAAATGTGAAGGCTATAGTAGCTTGTAAATTAATCAAAATAATTTAATTAGTTGATAATGTTTCCTCCTCCTTGATTTTTTTCCCCCAAAACTTGTTAACCATATATTACTCATGTCAGATAGATGCGTGGCATCAAAGTCACTTACTGCTAGTTTGTCTTGACTGAAAGAGGAATCACTTCTGACATATGCTTCTGTTTTTTTTTATTTTCTTTTTAATGAGGAAGTTTATCACTACGAGGACTGGGGGCTGATACAGTGTGAAGTAACATTTATACAAGTGGCTAATCCCTCTTTTCTCACTCTTTTTCTCATTTTCACATTGGTCCATATCATATCTCATGATAAAGTAACATTTGTGTTTGTTAGGTGTTAAGGAAAAGAAAGTCATTTCACAAGCATCCTGTCCCAAAGTCTCTGCATTTTTTCCCTTTCTCATTACTGCTACATGCCCTCCCCATCCAAAAAAGTCACATTTTAACCTCTATTTACTGATCTCTGATTCAACACTCTTGGATAGAGGCTAGGCAATGTGAGATGCTTTTTCCTCTCTTAGGTACTGGGTGGATCATTGCCCCTGACAGCTTAATTCACGAGAGTAAATTGGTTTCAAATGAAGAAGGAAAGGACCACTTTCATGTCAAAACAACAAAGCAAAGCTCTGTGTTGTGTCTTCAGTGGGATGGAAATGAGACAGAGGTGACTACAAGAGATTAAGTCCTCAGGAGATGTTATCAAGGTGATTTTCTTGATGCAGTAACATTAGGATGAGCTCTAATAGCATTGGTTTTCTGACTGCAAAAAAGAAGAGAAGAGACAAAGAAAGGAACAAATAGGATATCTCTTTTTGTTTGTCCAATGCCCATATTTTAATGCCCCAGGACAAAACACACAAAAAGTAATTCTTTTGGAACATATTTTTTTTCCTCTACAGGTAAATATTTAAAACATGCAGTTTCAGTTTTGGGTGAGGCAGAAACAGCTGCATTTTGTAATATCTCTTTATTTTTAAGGTGTTTTTTTCCTCAGATAGTCTTTATTCAAACAGTGACACAACCTTAACTGTATTTACAAGTTACAGATTTCTGTGGGAAGAGTTTTACAGTTAAGGGACATGATAACTGTCTATTTTATGCAAGTCTGCAAATTACAAGGTTGTTATTTTTCTCAGCTTAAGGCACATTTCTACCACTGGGTTAATTCTCTTGAAAACAAAGGTCGATTGATGTCATACAGCTGAAGTCCTCTGAACAAAACGTTTCTTTCATTTTTTTTTCCTCCCATTTGCCATTACTTAATAGAAAACAACTCCTGGAAGATACACATTGAATCCAAGCCCGTCAAGGAAAATCAGATTTGCAAATCCTCTAAAACATATGAGTTTGACAGTCATCCAACTAAGGAAACTGGAAACACAAATTTTACAAGAATACAAATTCAGCAAACAGAAGCTTTGGAATAGAATAAAGGTGCACTGTTGTATATCTATAACCAGAAATTCATAATAATGAAATTTCTTTAGCCTTGTTAAATTAGCACCAGTATTTATGTATGTTATAATATTCATTAATTAAGGTATTGGGTGATGAAACATGAAAGTGAGAATAAAATAATAATAAAACCTACATTATAATGAAAGTTCCAAGAAAAGGAACCACACCAGGTAACTATAGGCAGATTATGTGCTTACTATCCCTTGCTGTAGCTATTGTATAAAAGCATACCATTTAAATTAAGTTCTTTCCCTCTAAACAGAAATTGCCCAAACAGCAACAGAAACAGAAAACAAAAAAAACTAGCTCCTAACTACCAACATGTTTTTTTGGAAAACTGCAAGATAAAGAAGACCAACTTGAATGTAGCTTGGATTGCTTATAAGAAAGCATTTGGCCCCTGCCACATGACTGAATAATCAAGTGCCTAGAAATAATAAGAGTTAATAAAAACTTCAGAAGCTTTGTTGAGACATCAATAGCTGGATGGATGACAGTTATTGCTCAGTAGTGATAGACTGGGAAGGATTAAAGCCCATGTCACACTGCAGCAATGGATGGAAAGAGGATGTAAAATGGAGAAAAATGCTTGCAATCCGTTGGTTAACGTGATGCATCAGTTCTGTACTCACTGCGTGCATGATTCATACATTCTATTCATCCAGCATCTGTCTACTGAGATTTCATTTGCTCAAAAAGTTTTGAGCTGCACAAAACTTTTTGAGCGGATGAACTTTCTGCAGCATCCATTCTACATCCGCGACACTTAGAGGGAACAAACGTTCTACATCCGTTACACGTCCGCTATATACGCTCGGCATCCGCTACACATCCGTACAACTCGAATCCACTCCAGCAGAAAAGGAAAAGAGGGAGGAAGCAAACAGATGCGTAACATCCACACAACGTTAGTAGCACAGACATAGAAAGGATGGAAGCAGATTCAGCTTGCATATAAAGCATTAAAACGGAAAAAAAGTTCGTATAGGGGATGTATCTCGGATATTTAGGATGTCTGGAGGATGTCTAGAGGATGCAGAAGGACACCTAGCAGAAAACCTATATTTCCTATAAAAAGGGGGAGGAAATCACCTGGATCTCACTTTCAGTCCAGCAGACGTGGTGTGCAGACCTCTTCAGACTTGCTCTTGCTCTTCCACAGCATCCAGTCATCTCCACCATGGATCGTTGCACACTCCTTTTGGTAGCCGCCATCATTCTACAACAGTGTGAAGCCCTCTACAGGCTCTTTCACCTGTTCTACGCAAGGAAAAGGAGGCATCCAAGAAGTGTGTGGGTCCGAAGATGGATCGCAAGAAGAGCCGAGTACGGACTGTATGACAAGCTGATGGAGGAGCTGAGGAACAAAGACCCCCATGCATTCCAGAACTTCATGAGGATGCCACCAGCCATATTTGCCGAGGTTGTGGAGCGGCTGAGACCCAGGTTGACCAAGGCAAACACCAACTTCCGGCCCAGCCTAGACCCTGGCCTGAAGGTGGCACTGACTCTGCACCACCTGGCCTTCGGGACCACGTACAGGAACATGCAGTATTCCTGCAGGGTGCCACACAACACCATCAGCACTGTGGACAGAGAAGTGGTGCAGGCCATCATCGAAGAATACCTGGAGGAGCTCCTCCAGTGCCCCTCCACTGAAGAAGGCTGGAAGAAAGTTGCAGAGCAGTGGTATCAGAAGTGGAACTTCCCCCACACCGTTGGAGCCATAGATGGGAAGCACGTAGCCTGCAAAGCTCCAGCCAAGTCAGGGTCCACTTATCACAACTACAAGGGCTTCTTCAGCATCATCCTCTTTGCCGTGGTCAATGCTGACTACAAGTTCATGTACATCGATGCTTCAGGCAATGGGTCATCTTCAGATGCCCAGGTATACAATGCCAGTGACATCAAGGAGGGGCTGGAATGCAACCTCATCATGGGCTTCCCAGATCCAGACCCCCTGCCCAACGACACACAAGATGTGCCCTACTTCATCGTGGGTGATGACGCCTTCTCCCTCAGAACCTACCTCATAAAGCCCTACAGTTCCAGATACCTCACCCGTGAAGAGAGGATCTTCAACTACAGGCTGTCCAGGGCAAGACTGGTGGTGGAGAACGCCTTTGGCATCCTGCCCAACAGGTTCAGGTACTTCTCACCACCATGCAGCATCGCCCAGAGACCGTGAGGAACATCGTGGAAGATTGCTGCATCCTGCACAATCTCATGCGCACCTGCTACCCAGTGTTGCAGAACAGGCTCATGGACCAGCAACAAGGCAATGGGGACATGGAGCCTGGTGAATGGAGGCAAGGAGTAAACCTGATAGACACTGTGGATGTGCAAGGCCCCAACAGAGCTTCACGTGAAGGGAAGAAGCAGCGCAACCTCCTGAAACACTGGGATTGTGCCATGTATGTTGAGTGGCCCTACAATGAACAGGGCATTTAATAAAGAGTTGTGTTTATGTTGAAATGTGTTGATGAATGATAAAATTGTGATTGATAATAAAGGGCCATAGGTGTGGCCCCTTTGAGGGTGGACCATACAGTCCCACTATGCTTGCACTGGAGGCTTATCTATCCCACAGCTATTACCCATCCCACAGCTATTACCCATCCCACAACTATTACCCATCCCACAGCTATTACCCATCCCACAGCTATTACCCATCCCACAACTATTACCCATCCCACAGCTATTACCCATCCCACAGCTATTACCTATCCCACAGGTATCCCTGCCCATCCCACTGCTGTCCTTACCCATCCCACAGCTATTACCCATCCCACAAGTATCCCTGCCCATCCCACAGCTGTCCTTACCCATCCCACAAGCATGCAAAGGCTTAAACCATTTCTAAAAGTTTCCACCAAGACTTTATTTACTAAAAGAACTGAACCAAGTGTGTGAAGCAAAGATAAACTTTATTAATAGCAAACTGTAAAAGCAAAATGTCCCAAGTAAAGTGTCCCAAGCAAAGATAAATTCAACAGGTAGCAACCCAGTCTCTGGCACTCTTCTCAGTCACTCTGAGTCATTCCCATAGTCTCAGGGGTGAAGGGTCCAGGTGCTGTGGGGTGGCAGTGGCTGGAGTACTGGTCTGAGGTGCTATTGGGGTGCCTGGCCCCGAGAGGACAACAGGGGATGGTGTGTGGAGGAAGCTCTCAGAGAGCTGGCTCAGTCCCATGATGTTGAGAGGCCCTTCCTCCATGACATGGGATGTCAGTCCCAAGACTGATGACAGATGTTCTGTGGCCGGGCTTGGCTGTGGGGTGGAGGAAGGAGGAGTGTAGTGGGGCTGTCTTGTCTGCAGGTGAGTGAGGTGAGGCGTCGGTGGCATCTGTGTCATCGGTGGCATCTGTGGCGTCAGTGGCATCGGTGGCATCGGTGGTATCGGTGACACCTGTGGTGTGCGATGTACCTGTGCCTGAACTGGAAAGGGCTGCCTGTGCTGTTGGAACTCCTGGTAGCCGCAGCCTTGGTCGGTGAGGGGCTGTTGAAAGCCTTGGAAAGGCTGTGACATCACCTGGGGTGGAGGAGCAGACCTGGACTGGGTCAGAGCAGGTTCAGCTGGGCCCGGAGGGTGGTGCAGAAGACCTGTGATCCTCTCCTTAATCACCTGGTACTGGGATTCGGGCATTTCCATGAGGGTCTGGTTCATGTAGGTGAGGAAGGGCTTTCTGTTAGAGGATGGTATGTCGAAGTGTACCAGCTGAGAGAGGAGATCTACGCTACTCTTGATGGTGTCCCTGATCTCCAAGAGGACAGTGTGGCTCTGTCCCTCTGGTCTGGCTCTCTGCCTGCTTTCTGTGGAGGTGGAGCTGGGGGTGGGGGTGGGTTGGTCTCTGGTGGCAGCAGCCTTTTCTTGTTCCAACTGCGTCAGGGGGTCCTCCATGTGCTCTGCCATGCAGAGTGCAGCTGTCAGGGGAGTATCCGTCATGGGGCGCTCCAAAGATACCTGCCTGGACACAGGAGCTCACTCTTGGCCAGAAGAGGAGTGGCTCGCTGTGGGCTGCCTGAGGGAGAGGGTTGACAGAGGGGATGCTCCTCGGAGGCAGATCTCACCCTCCAAGAAGCTGCACTTGGCCATCACATAGGTCTCCCGGTCAGTGAACTTGACCGCAGCCTGGCCAGACTTCTTCAGGTGCAGCTTCCTGTACCAGGTGTGCATGTACTTCCACCACCCCAGGAGGACATCCGAAGTGTAGCCCAGGATCTCTGCCTTCTCTCTCCAAGCCGCCTGCTTCCATTTGGTGTCTTGATAGAGCCTGTGTCCCTTCCTCCAGACGTATTCGTTCTCCCTCAGCCATTCGAGCACCTCCTCCTCATGTTCCTCTGCAATGGAGTACTGTCTCCTCTCCCCCTTTTCTTGCCTCTTCCTCCCTCTGGCAGGGCCTCCTGGGCCCTCATCAGCAGGGCTTTGAAGTTCTAGGGGCTGGTCCACCACACCAGCAGCAGCAGCACCACCACCACCACCAGCAGCACCAGCAGCACCAGCAGCACCAGCAGCACCAGCACCAGCAGAAGCACCAGCACCAGGAGCAGCACCAGCAGAGTCAGCACCAACAGAAGCACCAGCACCAGCAGAGTCAGCACCAGCAGAAGAAGAAGCAGCAGAAGCAGAGTCAGTGCCAGGGGGTGGGATGGTGGTCCTGTCCTTCTTGCCAGGGCTGGCAGGAGTAGGCACAGGCTTCTTCTTCTTCCCCATGGTTGTTGGCTGAAGATGTGTCTGGCAGCAGGTCTTTCCTCTGAATGGTGACCTGCTTGCGAGCTGTTTCCCTTTATATCCATGGGGCTGACGCAATGCATCCTCCCCTCATGCGCACTGAACGCTTTGCATCCGCTATGCATCCGCTAGGCATCTGCTTGGCATCCGCTAGGCATCCACTAGGCATCCGCTAGGAATCCGTGATGCATCTGCGTCATCCGCTCGTCATCCGCTCGGCATCCGTTCCTTCCGCTGCGTCTCTGCTTCGCTGTTCTCCCCTGGAAGCCCTGCGGATGTGTCATCCGCTTCCATCCACTTCCATCCGTGAGGCTTCTGTTGAGCATCCGCTTAACATCCTCGCTACGTCCTCCCCACGTGCATTCCTTTCCATTGTTGTCTACTCTGTTTATGCAAATTTGGGCCACTTTTGAGCGCGGATAACAACGGATGAAAAATTTTCTCCTCTGCTGTGTCCTTTTTACATACGTTTTTCATCCGTCGGCCGATGTGACCTCGCCTTAAGATCAAGAGAGGCATCTTGCAAGGAAATTTGCTAATATCACTACTATTTAATAGCCATGAGCCTCATGTTACTTATTTAATAATCCAGATCACCTTTCACAGCAGCTTTAAGTTCCAATTTGTTATTTTTAAGAACAAAATACTAATTAAATATTTCTTTCCTCACTCCCTTCCTCAATTCCTGAGAACTGATGTTGCAACTTTGTGTTCTCTCCTTTCCCTCAAGTTCTAGTCACTCAATCATCTAAATCAGGGGTGCCACATGCAGATGTGTCACATGCAGGCCTCACCCATCCCAGCTCCAAGAAGGGAAAAAACATCATGAAACAACATATGATGACAACAGGACACCACAAATTTGACCTCTGTGCATAAAATGATCCATCATGCTATATTTCTTCTAATATGAGTATCAATTATAACAGGATTACTCTACTCCAGTTCATCCAAGCTAGCAGTGAATCTTAGAGAAGAAAAAAACAAATTTAAGTTATGAATGGTTAAATCCTACTGCATTTTGTGAAGTATAGTATAGAACTTACCCAAGTGGGGAAGGGGTCAAAGAATGAACATAGCATGCCAGAAACCCAAGAAATATTAAGAACAAAGGGAAAACATCAAGAATAATCCATGTTCCAATCCAAGATATTTGAAATAACAGTAAAAGTATCTTGCACCTGAAGGAACAAATGAAAAATATAGTCAAGTAGCAGTTCACTATTCAATGATCTGGTAAGAAGGCTTGGTCAAAGTATACAGGCATGACTCAATTTCTAAATAACTCTATCTGGATAACTGAGAATCTTCATGAACATTATCTGCAATACATGACAGTTTTATTTCCAAAAATGTAATTCAGAAACATCAGAATATTTTGCCCAAAGTTAACCAATAGATGACAGCAATGAAATACAAACCACTTTGGCTCTTTGTGCCTGTTGTAGATGACCTTGGAACCTAGGGAAAGAGGGCTGAAAAACTGTTAAGCCCTGATAAATGAGATAATATTTCAAGGTAGCTTCCTGATTTACTGTTTTACTATAAGACTAGTTGGGATTGATTAAAGCCAATCTCAGTATAAGTAATTCTTTTTGTGGACTTCATTTTCTGGTCTGATGTACATAGTGGGGCTGATATCTATTTAATAATCAGCTAGAATTTTGTAATGCAGTTGCTGATCTGATAGTCCTGCTAATCAGCAATGCCATTCACATTGGTCAGGATTCTTCAACTTCTAATGACTCCATGATTCACTCTAACCCCTGTTCTCTTTATTAATCTGATGACTCATTTGAGAATAGTCATGTTAGTATAAAACTTTAGTCTAATATCACATATGGGCATTAATTTATAAGCTAGATAGGTATAACAGAACAGTAACAGTTCTCTTGAAATGCAAGTAAAAGATTAACTAGCCGCTTTCTCATCAGGAAAGAAGCCAAGTTAAGGCCTGGTCCCACTGCACTTATGGATGCAAAGAGGATGTAAAATGTTAAAAAAAGCTTGCCATCCGTTGGAAAACGCTATGCATCCGTTGTGTACTCATTGCATACGTGTTTCATATGCTCTATCCATAAAGCATCCATCCACTGTGATTTCATCCGCACAAGAAGATTTGATCTGCACAAAACTTTGTGAATGGATGAACTTTCCGCCGTGTACGATGTAAATCCACGACATACGAGCAAAAAACGTTCTATGTCCATTTATCATCCGTTAAACATCCGCTGTATCCTCTCTGCATCCTCTGGGCATCCTTGCAACTCACATCCACTGCAGCTGAAAATGAAAAGAGGGAGGAAACAAAAGGTATACGGAATGTCTACACAGCGTTAGTTGCACGGAAATAGAAAGGATGCGCAGTGAACGGTTTGCATCTGATATACATCCGCACAGCATCCCCTTTCTTTCCTTTAGGCGTACATGATGCATCCACCCCTTCTGCTATGCATCCACTTCACAATTATCCCCCAGAACCCCTTCGGAGGTGTCATCTGCTTCCATCTGCTTTCATCCACTAGGCTTCCTATGAACATCCATTTAACATCCCTGCTACATACTACCCACATCCGTTTTTTTCTGTTCTTTTCCATTCTGTTTATGCAAATTTTCACCACTTTTTGGAGTGGATGACAACGAATGGAGCCATCCCTGAAATTTTGCTCGTCCGCTGTGTCCTTTATGCATACATTTTGCATCCGCCGGCCAGTGGGACCGGGCCTTTACACAGAAAAGGTAGGAACAAGGAAAAAAAAATGTAGCCATTTGGGCAGGATGGAAAGGAAAATAAAATAATTAGTATCTAGGATAGAAAAGGAAGACTCTGGTAGGACTTTAGAGAAATAAATAGGATTTTAATAGGTACATAGTAGGGATTTGATTTCTTTAAACAAAGCAGCATACTAAATTGCCTGTTCATTTGTTTTGCTAAGTAAAGTTAGAATTATTAAACAATCGTTCTCTGAGGAAATGAGAAATTTTCCTCAGTTTCTCAGGTTTAAAATAATGTGTTATTTATAAAAACAACTTATAAAAGATGTTACAGCACATACAGACCCTTCCCATGTAATTTCTCTGTTGATCATTGGCATGGTTCCAGCAGAAGATCCTAAAGCATATATATTATCCAGCAGAAACTTGGAAAAAAGTCACTCCCATCCAAATAAATCCTAGTTTTAATATACAGGATAAGAACCATACATTATTTTGTTTTATGAAGATGAGTGAACTATTTAGAGCAATGATCTCTAGTATGTTAATCAACACCAATTGACACATATCATATAATTTCCAGCCTTAATCAGAGCAAAAAACAAAATATACAGGCTTGGTTTTACCTTGAGGCAAGAAATGATAAGGCATCTGTGCTGATTTGTGTTTAGTTATTTCAGAACAGAAGACAGGATACCTAACAAAATCCAATTACATTCCACTCTGTCTGATGTTTTTTATCTGGCATTGACAAGAAACAACCCAACTGAAGTATTTTGATTATATCATTATTTTACAGAATAAACCAAATTTTACCTTCTTTGAAAAGATTGTAATTCTACAAAGGAACAGCTTTGGTAATGCAAAATTAATAAGAAAAGGATGTAACGTACTGAAAAAGGCAGCAAATCTGTACTGAAAAAATGAAAAGGGCTTTGCATTCTTGGTCCTAGTATTCCCATGAGAGGAAATCAGGGAAGATAGAACAGACTGGGTAAGACTGTGGCTGAAAGTGATAGATTTTGTTCATGGTGTTTAATACAATTAATGTTAAGATAATAATTGCCTCCTGCACTATAACTACATGATCTTAGAATTTTTCATCATTAATCAGAAAAAGATATTTACTTTATTGCAAATTTTGGAGTGCCACTTGATTGTGGCTACTAAACGATTATTGAGAGTATATTACCATTCAGCCGAAGACTTGATCAATGTGCTGACTTTGTAAACTGCTTAGAGAGGGCTGTAAAGCACTGTGAAGCAGTATATAACATATATACATGTTTTATGAGATGAGCTGTTCCACTGAGTAAATTATTTGATGGAAAATCTAATGAACAAATTCCTTATATTTTACCTTCAACCATAGAAAGCAATTTCGTTGCATTCAGAATATAGCATCCTTGTTCCTTACAGGATCCATTTTCTTTCATTCCAACCTCCATAATCTTTTTAGCTTGAATTTGTCATGAACGTGTCCATGTTTAGGGCTACAATATCTAGATTTCATCATATTCTGTTCTCAATTATCTGAATTAAGTCTAAATTTTTAAATAGTCCTGCAATTTTATTTATTATTTGTTTGTTTATTTATTTATGCATTTATTTATACAGTTTAGAGGCCATTGAACTCCTAGTACCTCTGGACAGTTTACAATTATATATAGAGAGAGTGTATCCCAAAGCCTGGGAACATATCCAGATCTTTAATAGTTTTCTGAATATGATCAGGGCAGGAGCAGTCCAGATCTCAAATTTAGCAAACTAGAGTTCTTTATGAGGGCCATTTTGCCCAGGAGTTGAATTCCATTCTCACTGTCTTAAGTTCACGAACAAGATCCAATCCAATATAAATTAGTGATTCAATTAGATCATTTGTGTTGTTCAATTTATTCATTTTGAATAGTTGCAGCAAATGGAATAGCTTGAATTTTCTAAATCAATTTTTTAAAAGCATGATTCATTCTAAACATTAAAGCAATTCAGAAAATCAGTTGGAATATGGAGATTCAATTGGCTTTTAAATAAAAGCTTTACAGAGCCATAAAGGTTACAGTCATTTACATTTTTTTCACACTAGTTTATCAAATGATGTAGTTCAGTGTTCTGTTTTCTGATTAATATGGCCATTAAATTTGACTGGACTACCTTTCCAGACATTGACATCATATCCTCTAAACAGAGATACACACCCACACACACCCACACACCCACTGGAGGGCGCTATTCATTTATTTTGAAGATGGAAAATTTCAAATTTCTATTTCTCTCTACAAGTTGTATGTACCCTATATGAGTCATGGTAGCACAGTGGTTAGGATGTGATACTGCAGGCTACTTGTGTTGACTGCAGACTGGCAACTGCCTTCAGTTCAGTAGTTCAAATCCCACCAGGCTCAAGGTTGACTCAGCCTTCCATCCTTCAAAGGACAGTAAAATGAGGACGCAGATTGTTGGGGCAATATGTGGATTCTATAATCTACTTAGAAAGGGCTATAAAGCACTGTGAAACAGTATATAATTCTAAGTTCTATTGATATAGACCAGGGGTGTCAAACTCGTGTTGTCACAGTGGCATCACATGACATATTGGGACTTTCCCCCCCTTTGCTAAATTGTGTGGGGGGTGAGGCCATCACATGACACATACAGCCCATGGGCTGTGAGTTTGACACCCCTGCTATAGACCATTAATCCAACAGATAAAAAAAAAAAACAGAATTAAACCAGCCTTCATTAATTTGTTCAACCTAAAATGAATTTGAAAGATGGTCATACATAAATAACATGGAGTGGTCAGGCAGGCCAAATCACCCATTCCAACTGTCTGTTTGTAAAGATGAGGAATCCATTCACCTGTCCTTCAATCATGTACATTTCAATCAGCTAGAAGAGTAACAAGGTGAAGGAGGCTTGACATATTGCATACTTAAAAATACCGAATTATTTCCTTAAGTTATTTGCTTTCCTTCAAAGCTATATACATGTCTGGTTAAATGTATAATATAGTAATTTGGTTGCCAGTCAGATTACTGAACAGCAATATTCTAGAAGCTTATCAGCTGTTTGCATATATTGCTGGGAGCTGGTCACCAGAATTATTATTTAGACAAGTATTTGGTATATATTTTCAGATATTGGGTGGGCTCATGAGAATTGAATGTAATATACATGGAAACCATTATACAATGACACCTGAGGGCATTGATCTGATCTGTCTTAGCTTTGATCTGGTGCAATGAATAAGATGTTTGATTTTGTCTTGCTTAGATCTCTAAATTTCCATTAAACCAAAATTGGTTTAGTTGTGAATACCATGATATAAAATGAATGAAACAAAATGAAACATGAACATATTGCAGAATTTGTAATAAGACAGATCAATAAAGAACAAAGTATCAATAATTTGGGGTGATACTCCTCTTTTGAAAATCTCTTATCCCCCAGATAATTCCCTTACTTTCCATTGTGAAGAGAATCTTCCTTTCCCCCTTTCTCTACTGTAAGTACAGCCTTCTGCATTTTAATTATTTTTCTTTTTTTGAATTCAAAGTTCAACTATATATATATCAACTCTACAAATATATATTGTATGTGTGCAGAGTATAATACAGTTTTAACCCACTCTAATTTTAACCCTACCTAATCCTACCCTTAGGAAAGGCAGTTTTCATTCTCACTCTCATTTTCTCTTAATTCTGGGTGCCAATTTATTGTTTACAGGTTTTTCTCTGGAAGGAAACATTGGGTTTCCTGATCTTTCGCTCTATAGCAGAGAATGTGTGTCTCCAAGTTCTGGCTAGCCAACACACCTCAACTAATGGGACCTGTACTATGCTTAACTTGCTGGATCAAATTGGATGGGTAGAAACAACTGGCAGAATACTGCACCTCTGATAATCCAGTCCCAAGCTTTAAAGGTGACAAGCAGCATCTTGAATTGCACCTAGAAACACACTAGCAACCAGTGCAACTTATGCAGTAGTGGTGAAACATGTGTTGAATACTTGACATCATTTATTATTTTTGCACCAGCTGAATTTTGAAAAATCTCTGGTTCTCTCTCTCAAAAAACGTTTTTATCTGTTACATCCTTAGATGAAGTTTTCCTTCCTCTTTTTTGATTAAAAGAAATGAATTGAAAACAAAATTAAGCTTAACACTCTCTCAAGGAATATTCGTATATATACGTATTCTATTTGTATTTGTAAGATTTTCAAACAGAAAAAAACATGATTTTGTACACTTTTATGTGACATCTAATAAAACCAGCTGCAGTGAAGAAAATATTATCTACATTTCAACAGTAATCAATATTGCCAAGTAATCTATTAAAGGTGGGAATTTTTTTTCCATTTCATTGCAGCCAAGGAAAATACACACAGAAGGCTCTTGACACTATTTGCCCAAGGTATATGAAAAGAAATACGGTTGCTTAATAAAATGAGTGTTCTTTGAGAGAAGAGATTTTAAAGTTCACATTTATATATGAAGAAATGGATACACTGCTAAAGGCTAGTTAATTTCCTTACCAAGTCTAAGCCCCAGAGCAGAATAAAAAAGAGCAGGGGCAGAGAGGGGAAAGACAGAGAGGCCTCAAGGATCATATAATCCAAGACCTCATAAAACACTTTCTGTACCACATTAAAAAGAGATATAGTTCTAAAAATGAATGTCTGTATTGTATGATAAATTAATACTCAGTTTTAGTATTCTTTATATGCTTGAAGCCCATATCTCAGTGGTACCCATTATTAGATAGAAAGAGAGTCATTACACATGTTCTGTGATGTTAGGCTACATCTGATTATTCTCCACAAATAGCTATATCTCTTTCACACTGCTGTCATTTTTTCCTGCTATGTAAACCTACTACTATCTCCAATGAAAGTTAAAATATAATTAAATAAAGTTCTATTTTCAGAAAATAAATTTCAAATTATTTCAGAAGACAAGATAGATTCTTCTTGAAATCCAAATTGAAATCCAAGTATTTGGACCTCAACTTCAACATAAGACCCACCTGCCATAAAATCATTACATAGCCAATGGGAAGTATTGCACAAGCTAATTTTTACCTGTGCAAACTATGTATTTTTTTCTTATCAGAGAGATGCTTCACATCCTTTTTCCCCTACTTCCCCACCCCCAATGCTTGAGAGTATACCTTGAAGATGTAGAAAGTAAAACTTTGTAGTTAACTAAGGATGATCACAATACAAAGCTGCCTAAAGGCAACATAATGTTGAACATTCTGTGCTCATTTTATTTTGTGAAGATTTTTGTCTGTTAGACATTTTACCTTCCCCAAACTCAAGAAGTACTCACTTTAGGCATTTAAAACTGGCAATTATAGAAAAGATCTCCAATCTCTCCTTGCAACATCTGTGTGTGACAAAACAGTGACAAGCAGCTGTAATTGCACAGCATTCCTAGAATAGAACTTTGTCTCTATAAGGAACCATATTTGATTTGTACCAAATGGATTGCTATAAAACATGAAAAATACTTGAGGAAATGTTCTTCAAAGATTTTGTGAAGAAGCAGGATATTGTTGAACATTGTTGAATTCATTGCTTCATTGAACATCTTATCCTTCTCAAAATATAATCCTTCTTTTTTCTGCTTAAAAATAATGTAATATGGAGGCTGAGATAGATATCATTTAGTTTTGTTTGAGAATTGTCATGTCTGATTCCTTACAATAGAAAGCACAATTTAGAAAGACATTGTCACTGCTTGGTATAGATATTAACTTTAGACTGGCGATGAAGAAAAGAGATAACCCAACCAGTTCTTTAAGATGTTTTTGTATCGAACTGATGGGAGCTATAATATGGAGGGAACTGGGTAATGTGTTGAAAGCTTTGTGTAGATTTCTACATCTTTTTACCACCTGTTATATTTTTTCAGTTATTTGGTATATTTAAACAAGAACTTTTCCATTGTAATGTACATCTCTCCTATATTTGTACTATATTTGGAGTTTAAAAGATTTCTCTATTTCTTTCTCACTTGCCTCTTCATTTTCAACTTGGCTATCCTATCTCTTTGTTATACAAAGAAACTATTAGGAACCCAGTCAGCACCTCTGAATTCAGAAGCATTGCATTCATTTCAATTATTGCATTTTGATCCCCCCCTTGGTGGTGGGGAAATGAAACTAATTTCCAAATAGTTTGGAAAACTACTTTTCAAAGCAACAAATAGTTTGGAAACTATTTTCCAAAACACCAAAAGGCAAGACAAGAAGTGATGGATGAAAACTAACCAAGGAGAGAACCAACCCCTAATCCTAACTCTAACAGAGAGAAAATTCCTAATGGTTAGAGGAATCAACCAATGGAATAGCTTGCCTTCAGAAGTTATGGGTGCTCCTTCATTGGAGGCTTTCAAAAAAAGACAAGACCATTTGTCTGAAATGGTATAGGGTCTTCTGCTTCAGAGGGTGGTTGAACTAGAAGACCTCCAAGATCCCTTGAAACTCTTATTTCTATGTTCTATGTAATGTGCTATCTAGAAGAGTTGAAGCTGTATTGCTAAAGCCCATGTCAAACTGAAACAATGGATGCAAAGAGGATATAAAATGGACAAAAAAGCTTGCCTTCCGTTGGAAAACACGATGCATCTGTTGTGCACTCACTGCGTACGTCTTTCATAGGTTCTATCTGTAAAACATCCGTCTACTGCTATTTCATTCTCTCAAAAAGTTTTGAGCTGCACAAAACTTTTTGAGCGGATGAAATTTCCACCGCGTACGATCTATATCCGCGACACATACGGGCAACAAATGTTCTATGTCCGTTGTCATCTGTTACACATCCGATGTATTCTCTCGGCATCCTCTGGACATCTGTGCAACTAACATCCACTGCAGCGGAAAGTGGAAAGAGGGAGGAAGAAAAAGGTACATGGAACGTCCACACAGCATTAGCCGCATGGACATAGAAAGGATGTAAGCGGATGCATCTTGTATATAAAGCATTAAAACGGATAAAATGTTAATATATGGGACATATCTCAGATATTTAGGAAGTCTGGAGGATTTCTAGAGTATGTGGAAGGACACCTAGCAGAAAACCGACATTTCCTATAAAAAGGGGGAGGAAATAACCTGGATCTCACTATCAGTGCAGCAGCCGTGGTGTGCAGACCTCTTCAGCCTTGCTCTTGCTCATCCAAATCATCCATTGATCTCCACCATGGATCATCGCACATTCCTTTTGGTAGCTGCCATCATTCAACACCAGAACCAAGCCCTCTTCAGACTGTTTCACCTTTTCTATGCAAAGAGAAGGAGATGTCCAAGAACTGTGTGGGTCTGATGATGGATGGAGAAGAGTGGAGTTTGGACTGTATGACAAGCTGATGGTGGAGCTGAGGAATGAAGACACTTGTGCATTCCAGCACTTCATGAGGATGCCACCAGCCATGTTTGACGAAGTTGTGGAGCATCTGAGACCCAGGTTGACCAAGGCAAACACCAACTTCCGTCCCAGCCTGGACCCTGGAATGAAGGTGGCACTGACTCTGCACCACCTGGTCTCTGAGATCACGTACAGAAACATGCAGTATGCCTGGAGGGTGCCACACAACACCATCAGCATTGTGGTCAGAGAAGTGATGCAGGCCATCATCGAAGAATACGTGGAGGAGCTCCTCCAGTGTCCCACCACTGAATAAGGCTGGAGGAAAGTTGCAGAGCATTGGTATCAGAGGTGGAACTTTCCCCACACCGTTTGAGCCATATATGGGAAGCACATGGCCTGCAAAGTTCCAACCAACTCGGGGTCCAATTATTTCTACTGCAAGGGCTTCTTCAGCATCATCCTCTTTGCCATGGTTGATGCTGACTACAAGTTCATGTACATTGATGCTCTAGGCAATGGGTCAGCTTCAGATGCCCAGATATACAACGCCAGTGAGCTCAAGGGTGGACTGGAACACAACCTCATCATGGGCTTCCCAGATCCAGACCCCCTACCCAACGACACACAAGATGTGCCCTACTTCATCGTGGGGGATGACGCCTTCTCCCTCAGAACCTACCTCATGAAGCCATACAGTTCCAGATACCTCACCCGTGAAGAGAGGATCCTCAACTACAGGCTGTCCAGGGCAAGGCGGGTGGTGGAGAACGCCTTTGGCATCCTGGCCAACAGGTTCCAGGTACTTCTCACCACCATGCAGCATCACCCACAGACCGTGAGGAGGATCATGGAAGCTTGCTGCATCCTGCCCAATCTCATGTGCACCCACTACACAGTGTTGCAGAACAGGCTTGTGGACCATCAACAAGGCAATGGGGACATGGAGCCTGGTGAATGGAGGCAAGGATTAAACCTGATAGACACAGTGGATGTACAAGGCCCCAACAGAGCTTCATGTGAAGGGAAGAAGCAGCGCAACCTCCTGAAACATTGTCCCCAGCTGGAGCAGTGGTGTGGCAAGACAGGTTGGTAGATGCTTAATGGATGCTTCCTTCAGCCTGTCTCATCACACTGATGAGGTTGTGCCATGTATGTAGAGTAGCCTTACAATGAATAGGGCATTAATAAAGAGTTTTGTTTATGTTGAAATGTGTGGATCAATGATTAAATTGTTGTTGATAATAAAGGGCCATATGTGTGGCAGCTGGGAGGGTGGACCATACAGTCCCACTATGCTTGCATTGAAGGTTTATCTATCCCACAGCTATCCTTACCCATCAGACAATTATCCTTATCCCACAGCTATCCTTACACCTCCCACAGCTATCTATCCCACAGTTATCCTTAGCCATCCCACAGCTATCCATCCCACAGCTATCCTTACCAATCCCACAAGCATGCAAAGGCTTAACCATTTTTTCAAAGTTTTCACCAACTCTTTATTAAGTAAAAAAAAATGAACCAAGTGTGTGAAGCAAAGATAAACTTTATTAATAATAAACTGTATGACTTTATTAAAAAGCAAAAGGACCCAAGTAAAATGTTTTTAAGCAAAGATGAGGTAGATAAGGTGAACAGGTAACAACTCAGTCTCTGGCACTCTTTTCAGTCACTCTGAGGCGTTCTCATGGTGTCAGATGTAAAGGGGCCAGAGACTGTGGAGGTGGCTGTTGCTGGAGTGCTGGTCTGAGGCACCATTGGGGTGCCTGGCCCCTAGTGTACAACAGGATATGGTGTGTGCAGGAAGGTCTCAGAGAGCTGACTCAGTCCCATGAGGTTGAGAGGCACTTCCTCAAGGACCTGGGATGTAAGGCCCAACACTGATGACAGATGTTCTGACAAGGGGCTTGGCTGTGGGGTGGAGGAAGGAGGAGTATGGTAGGGCTGTCTGGTCTGCAGCTGGGTCAGCTGAGGCATCTGTGGCATCTGTGGCATCTGAGGAACCTGGGTGTGGACTGGGAAGGGCTGCCTCTGCTGTGGGAAGTCCTGGTAGTGGTAGGCTTGGCAGGCGAGGGGCTGTTGAAATCCGTGGAAGGGTTGTGACATCGCCTGTGGTGGAGGAGCAGACCTGGAGTGGGTAGGAGCAGGTTCAGCTGGGCCTGGAGGGTGGTGCAGAAGAGCTGTGATCCTCTCCTTCATCGCCTTGTACTGGGCCTTGGGCATGTCCATGAGGGTCTGGCTCACATACGTGATGAAGGGCTTGCAGTTGTAGGATGGTATGTCAAAGTGGACCAGCTGGGAGATGAGATCTGTGTTTGCTTTGATTGTGTCCCTGATCTCCAAGAGGACTGTGTGGCTCTGTCCCTCCGGTCTGACTCTCTGCCTGCTTTCTGTGGAGGTGGAGCTGGGGGTGGGGGTGGGTTGGTCTCTGGTGGCTGCCTCTTCTTGCTCCATGTGAGACAGGGGATCCTCCACATCCTCTAGCACAGGGAGTGCAGCTGTCGGGGGGGTCTCTGTTGTGGGGCCCTCCAAAGACACATGCCTGGACACGGTAGCTGTCTCCTGGCTGGAAGAGGAGTGGCTCTCTGTGGGCTGTCTGAGGGAGAGGGTTGACAGAGGGGCTGCTCCTTGCTGGCGGATCTCACCCTCCAGGAAGCTGCACCTGGCCATGACATAGGTCTCCCGGTCAGTTAGTTTGACAACAGCCTGCCCGGATCTCTTCAGGTGCAGCTTGCTATACCAGGTGTACATATGCTTCCACCACCCCAGGAGGACATCAGCAGTGTAGCCCAGGCTCTCCGCCTTCTCTCTCCACATTGCCTGCTTCTGCTTGATGTCGTGATAGAGCCTGTGGCCCTTCCTCGAGAGGTTCTCATTCTCCCTCAGCCATTCCAATACCTCCTCCTCATGGTCCTCGGAAATGGAGTACTGTTTCCTCTCCCCCTTCTCCTTGCCTTGCCTCTTCCTCCCTCTGGCAGGGGCTTCAGGGCCTTCAGCAGCAGAGCTTTGAGGCCCTTGGGGCTGGTCCACCACAGCAGCAGCAGAAGAAGAAGCAGCAGCAGGAGAAGCACCACCAGCAGCAGCAGCAGCAGCAGCAGGAGAAGCACCAGCAGCAGGAGAAGCACCACCACCAGCAGCAGCAGGAGAAGCACCAGCAGCACCAGCAGCACTAGCAACACCAGCACGAGAAGCACCAGCAGCAGCAACACCAGGAGCACCAGCAGCAGCAGCAGCACCAGCAGCACCAGCAGCTTCAGAGTCATGCCAGGGGGTGAGATAGTGATTCTGTCCTTCTTGCCAGGGCTGGCAGGAGTAGGCACAGGCTTCCTCTTCTTCCCCATGGTGTTCTCTCAAAATGTCTCTGGCAGCAGGTCTTTCCTCTGAATGGTGACCTGCTTGCGAGCTGCATCCTTTTATATCTGTGGAGCTTACGCAATTCATCCTCCCCGCATGCGCAGTGAACGCTTTGTATCTGCTAGGCATCCGCTATGCATCCTATAGGCATCTGTGATGCATTTCCGTCATCCGCTATACATCCGCTACGCATCCGTTCCTTCCGCTATGCGTCCACTTCACTGTTCTCCCCCGGAAGCCCTCCGGATGTGTGATCCACTTCCATCCGCTTTCATCCGCTAGGCTTCCTACGAACATCCGCTTTACATGCCCGCTACATCCTCCCCACGCCCGTTCCTTTCCGTTGTTGTCTGCTCTGTTTATGCAAATTTGGGGCACTTTTGAGAGTGGATAACAACGGATGGAAAACTTGCTCGTCTGCTGTGTCCTTTTTACATACGTTTTGCATCCGTCAGCCAGTGTGACCTAGCCTTAAGCATAATAGTGCACTAAGAACAGAAGGACCGAAATGCCTGCCAATGTTATTTTATTGGAGCTTTGGATAGAATGTAGGATTCAAACATCTTTTTCATCTCATACTGCAACCCATTTAATACTGACATATAGAGGTGAGTTGATAGTAAACCACCCCCCCCCCCCGATTCATGGTCAGACAATCAACAGCTTAAATTAATTGTATGATTGGTTGAAAGCTTAAAAATAGTATGTGATTAACCAATAGGAAACAGGTGAAGAAAGATTATTACAAACTGATAGTACTTGCCTTTATCCTATTGCAGACTATTTTATTCATAAAATAATGATGTTTTTTTTAGTCAAATACTTGCTTCATGATTTAAAACTGTGCAAAGGATGACCTGATGTCAAATTTCAGGCAATGATGTATTTTTTAATTAGGTTTGCTAAGTAGTGAAAAATGCTATTGCTACCCTACATACTTATCCAGGAAGCAGCTAATGCCAAATACTTTGATTTTGACACATTGTTAATTAAATATTGATTTGTTGGACGATGAATTAAACCATTGGAGGACTTTTTCCTAATTAAAATAATTACTTTTTTACCTGTTCTATATAAAAATAATTTAAAGAGCAGAAATTTTAAATAAATCTATACTATATAGCATATTGCTATTAACTTTTGATTAATAAATCAGACATAGTTTAATAGCTTTGGGCAAATATTTTTAGTAGTACTCTCTTTTTTCTTCTTAATGATTTTCTATCTTCCTACAAATAGTTAATACTGAATAGGTATGCCTTATTCTCAATAAGAAATAGCCCAATAAGAATTAGATCATTTATCGACTAAATGCTTGGTATGGAAAGCTACTTTCGAAATACTTGGTGAAGACTTTGTAATGCCGATATTAATCACATGCATATAGGAATGGATCATTTAGGTCAAATATCACAAATAAAGATTTAATTTTACTAATATATAGCGGACATCACAATGAAACAAGTCCATGTATTACTTGTGTATTAAGAGAGAAAAACACACACACACACGAACACACACACACAAATCTGTGCTTTCTCATACATTTATTTGAAAAGGAATTTGACAATAGATGTTGCTACATTCAATGATTTTAGTTGGGATGTTTCCCATGTAAGTATTCCCAGGTAAGTAATTGAAACTGGAGGTTTCAATTTTAATCATTTAATGTATTTAGGATGAGGTTTTTTTTCACCAGATATAAACTGGGATACTTTTGAAAGTAGAGAGGTGTTATGCAAAGCATATTTTTCATAATTGAATAATTGCTGGAAAAGGAAATGAACATGGAAAATTGAAAGGATTCTTAAGTCAACAATACACCACAACATTTTGAATCTAAGAACACTGTTTTTAATCCAATGTTTTGTTCTGAACTTCTTACAGTCAGGTTCATCTTTAAACTTCCAGGGATCTACCTGGGAAAACGATAAACAATGATGTATTTCAAACCAATATGTCATAATCTTGGTTGCTCCCACATTTCTTTTTCTGTTTCATGACTATGAAAGAGTTATCTACTGTCTATATGCTGTTAATCATTATTATACTTCACTAGAAGTATACATTACAAGTATATATTATACTTCACTAGAATCTATTAGAATCAAAATATGATTAATTTTGTTGCATTTTATTGTGTGTACACTGAATTAAATAAAGTGTAAGAAATTCTTAACTTTCCTCCTGCCCACATCTTTTTCCAAGCACCATCCATGTTTGAGAATCCAACTCCCAGCATGTAATTCAATGGCACTGAAATTATAAATACAGTTTGCATTTCATTGCTTACCAAGCACTGGAAAATCTTTCTTATTCTACATGAATATTGCTAGTACAATTTAAGGTAAGTTTCTAACAGTCCTTTGAATAGTCCCATTGGCAACATGTTCTTTATTGCCACAGGAAATTCATTATTTAAATCTATTATTTGAAAAACAATGTCAATCATTTTCTGTTACACTGGCAATATATATTTATTCACTGTTTTTTAAAGATTATTTTCATGTTCAGGGCAAAAATTAAAGCCTGTATGGATTTTTGTGGAAGAAGATATGCAATATCTATCAAAGTTGGACACTTCTTCTGGTACTTACAATGGCATTAAACTGAATCTCCTAAAAAAACCCACCACATTTGTTTGTGGCAAACATGTCTGAAACTACAATTCTGAATGTCATGTCCCAAGAGAAATTTTAAAAGAGCTTGTATCCAATAACATATTTGATAAAGAATACACTATGAGAAATATTCTATTGCAATTTCCTTTCTTTAGAGAATTTATATTAATTATGTAGTTTTAAAAAAAAACATACAAACTGTTCCATATTAACATACTCCAAATAGGCTATTCCTATTGGACAACAAATACCCGATGCTGTTTGGCTACTTTTCTCGACGCTGATTGGCCAATGATAGCAGGACTATGATTGGCCAATTCAAGTGGCGGGAAAAACAAGTAGCCATCATTGGACACTAGCCACGAGCAGCTCTCTAGAAAAAGAACTGCCGCGGCTCCTGGTTAGATCGGACTTTCAGAACTAAATAAAAGAGCTGAAGTTACGCTGATCTCTGAGTCTCATTCCCGCGAACCGAACACAAACCTTTGTGTATTATTTTTCATGGGAGAAAAATGCCTGTTTCAAATACTGACATGTAACACACGTCATGCTTTTAGTGTTGTATAATTATTATATTCCATATCCCTATACATGATGAATCCTTATACATGATGAAAACATGAAAGGATGACCCTGAAAAACCAATTTATTGAATGGTTTATATTGTATGAATTAGTTTCAAAGTTTTGGTTTCTTTTAATATAGTCCTTATCACCATCCATTTAGCAACTGTTCAAAGTTGCAGTGGCATTGAAAAAAGGGTCTTTTAGCTAGTCCTTGCACCTATGATCATGACAGCATCCTTCTGATTACATAATCAGATTTGGCAACTGGCATGTTTACAAGGGTTGCAGTCTCCCAGTGTCACCTTCCCAGATGGCTCCCAACAAGCGATAGTCAATAGTTGAAGCCAGTTTAGCTTAACAACTGTAGTGATTCATTTAAAAAGAGCAACAAAAAAAGTTGTAAAACAGGGTGCAACTCACTTAACAACCACCTTGCTTAGCAACAGAAATTCTGGTCACAGTTATGGTCATAAGTCAAGGACCACCTGTAATATTTATGTTGTCCAGAATTTTCAGAGGAACTTTAAATCGTCTGTCTAGATTTTGTTTTATTTCTTCCAAAATTGAGAATTACAATGATCTCTATAAAAAGATGTCTTGAGAAACTTTACATGTTTATATACAGTCTAAAACTTCAATTGTTAAATGTGTCGGAATTATTATTGGCACCCAATATTATCACATCCAATTTAATCTAATTTATAAGGTACCCAGACATAATTTAAGCCTACATATTAATGATATAACATTAGTAATGGAAGTTTGGATTTTCATATGAAAATTATTCATATAAAGCAAACCTCTGAAATCCCTATAATATTTTATGACTTAATAATGGCTTAAGAAAAAATATTAAAATGTAATTAAAAAGAAAAAGAATAAGGGAGCATTATTAACATGTGACATGGTGTTAATAAATAAATAAACAAATAAATCAATAAAAAACATCGTTAATCAAAAAGAACTTGGGCTAGGAACAGAATATGCCATGTCTAACCAAAATTTATAATAGCTCAAAACATGCTTCAAAGCCTTCCCAAAAAATAAGGTCTGATTGTTTTTCAGCATCAAATAAAAAAACAGCTGTTAGATCAGCAGTTATCCTTCTTTGTGGCTTGGTGGAGTGATCAGAGGGGGAGAGGGGAACTGGGCAGTATGAGTGGCAGCTAGTGTGCTCACACAAATTGAGCTGTGCATGTGTGTGCACACTAGCTGCCACTCATACTGCCACTCATACTGTGCACACACATGCACAGCTCAATTTGTGTGAGCAGGGAGTGTTCACATGCATGTGCACATAGCTCAACCTGCATAAGTTGAACTGTGCACACATATGTGCATGTGCCAGCCTGTCACTCATGCAAATCAAGCTGTGTGTGCTTGCATGCTGGCCCACTGCTCTCAGAGCCCAGTTCTGAATAGGCCATGGCCTGATAGTGGGATGCAACCTAGGGGTTGGGGACCCCTGTGCTAGATTCACTTTGCTCTGAGTTAAAACACTTAAAAATATCATTATTGCAATTTTGATAATCTGTTGTACATTCATCCTGAATTGGTTATGCAATGACTGGAAATACCAGCTAAGATAAGAAATTAATATGCTTTTTCTATTAAAAAAACTACAAAATATTCAGTTCTATTTCAAGTCTGATAGATTGAAATATTTCCAGAAGAGATACATGTGAAATATGGTTTGTAATCTAGTACTGCTCCAATTTGGGACTGTAATATTATGTAGAAAGGAGAATTTTATAATTGTTTAATGAGAAATCGGAACTAAGTAATTGTGGTTTTTTTTTTTTAAAAAAAAAACCTTATTGATTAATAATAGAATGAATAAATACACACATAAACACACTTTCCTATTTGCAACATGAATAAAAGAGAGAATATTGCATTGCTTAATTTGTTTATGAGATTCTTTTTAGATTCCCCTTCCCAGTATCATTTCCCTATATAATATAATCATTTTTTGTCTTTGAGGAATAAAACTTTTTGAATTTATATTTATCACAAATAAATGAATCTCTCTCGAAATTTTGTAATTTTTTACTTCCTCCTCTCAGGATTTGACTTTAGATACTGGCTGCTTCTTTTTCCTTCTTTCCTTCCTTCCTTCCTTCCTTCCTTCCTTCCTTCCTTCCTTCCTTCCTTCCTTCCTTCCTTCCTTCCTTCCTTCCTTCCTTTTTTTGTGACACACCTACAATTATATGGCCTCAATTATATGCTCTTGAACTATCCCTTTTTAATGGCAGTGTTCTTTTTAGATGTTTTTCTCCTGTTAATCCTTTGACTTAACTTTGTAAACATTTCTAACACACTGTTAGTAGCTGAAGGAGCCTACCAATAAATTAAAGAGTCAGTAAGTCAGTGAGGCTCAAACATTTTTATATATTAGGGATATGCTACAATCACTCAGATTCTTCTGAGGCAACTAAGATCAAACACTATTTATCCTAGATATCACTCAGCAAACATACCACTCAGAAACACAGGATTAACCTCAGAAATGGTTCCTGATGCACTTAGGTCAATATAAATAGCATCTGAGAAGGCTGGATAAAGTTGCCCTGCCAATAATTCTGAGATAATCACTTTATTGCTGTGGAACATTGCTCTCCATTCCAAATGGGAAATTAGATTTACCCTTTTGAAGTTTATTAATATCCTTAATCAAAGTCGGTTGGAGTTGTTGTAAATAGACAAATATTTTCATTATTGTCAAAGCTCAATTAAACAAAATTGTTGTACTATCTTGGAAGAAATGGCTTCCTGTCCCATGCCAGGCACAATATTGCATAATGTCAGCAGGAAATTTATAGGAAAATTGTTTGATGGCAAAAACACGGATCTAAACAAAGAAAAGACATAATATTTCTCCCTAAATATTGGAACATAAGCAGAGCTCTGTAGGATGACAGATATAATGCTCCTGCATTTTTAATGAGTGCATAAGAAAGATTTTTTGTTTTTCATATATAATATGCCACACTTGTCACAACTCCATCTGCTAAACAAAAATGTAGAAGACCTCTTTCATCACTTGTGCATGGCTATCCAAATCCTAATCTCAGATGGTTCCAAAACCTGAGGGACTGTCACAATTCCTTAAACCCTTCTAGTTGTAGAGCAGAAATGAGAATGTAGACATGTTTGCTTCACACTGAGAAGGAATTTTTCCAGAGCAGTCCAGAAACTGCTTTTAAAAGTTTTGACAATTTGAGGATATGAAGGAGGACTGGATAAGCTAGGGAACTATCATTGTCATGTATCTTCCCAGTCCAACCACCCTTGAATGTTGAAATGTCAGATTCTCTGTTTAATCTTGAAAGAGAAGATCTGGGTAATCTATGCTCTTTGTGATTCCAGTTGATCTGGCCAAAGTATTGGGGCTAACTTATTTATTTGGGCTGCAAAAATCCAGATAATCACCAGAAGGCATGAAAGATTTATAGAAAACAACCAGCTTGTTCCTGTTATCTAGTTCTGCAACCTTGATTTGGTAATCCTAAGAAAATCTAAATGGTTTAGTAGTCATGGTGGCCCAAACAGTCATTTGATTTTTTCTACAATTTTTTTACAGATAGAAATTGGATAAATTCTTAGGTTCTTATACTCTCACTTTTGAATGCCTTAAGTTGGCTATCACATTTTATATTTCTACATCTGTCTATGTATCTATTAAATATTGAATACTTATATGAAGATTACAAATTTGTCATGAAACCATAACAAGAACAAATATGGAGAATAACCTTCCACTTCCACCACAGTAATTTTGGTTGTCATTTTAATTTTGGTTGTCATTTAATAGCGTCAAGCCACTATAAAAAAGGCTGCCACGGCTTGGGCTGTTGTTCCGTTACTATTGCATAGCGAGTTTAATTAGTGTTGGAACCCGGTCTCATGCGCTTCTTTCCGGACAGAACACTGGTGACGAGGATGGGATGGGATCGTCGTAGAAAAGTGAGACCGAAGTAAAAAGCGATCTGAACCAAGCGAGAGAGATGGCCGGTAACAATGCGCCACCTGCACCATTCAATCCTGATAAGGAGGATCGGGAGTCGTATATCGATTGCTTTCTTATGTTTTTGGAAAGCAACAAATTGCAGAAAATCTCTGACCAGAAAAAGAGGGCTGTCTTCCTTACACACTGCGGACCAGCCATCTTTAAAATGGCGAAGGCGCTGAATAAATCCAGAGATGTCAAACAGTTGACTTGGCCCAAGCTGAACAGAATGCTCTGAGCAAAATATGCCCCTGTGGTCTCCAACTTGATAAAAGGACACGAGTTCTACAAGAGGGACCAGAAGGAAGATGAAACTGTCAGATATTTTGTAGCAGCCTTGAGACACATTGGAGGAGCCTGTCAGTTTTAGAACATGGACGAGGCCATGAGGGACTGCATGGTCCTTGGTTTGAAGGACACTACCCTTCAGAGCAAGCTCCTGAATAGACCAAACATAACCGTGGCTGAGGACATTGCACAGTCAACCGCTGCCGAAGCAGCAAAGAAGTCAGCAGCCATCATGTGCCAAATGAATGCGATCCCAGATCTGCCAAACCAAGCAAGAGAGAAGAAGGCAGAGGGAGGAAAGAAACAGCCCACAGCGACAGCCTACTACGAAGATCTCAAATTCCAGAGTGATACCGAGGACGAAAATGAAGATGTCCATAGACTTCAATCAGACAAGAAATGGCGCGAAAAGAGGAGAAACCGGCAGGAGTTTAAATGTGCGGGATGTGGGGACAACCACCCGCAAGCTGAATGCTGGTTCCTCGATGCAATCTGTAGGGCTTGTAACAAACGGGGGCAAATCGAAAGGGTCTGCCGCAACAAAAAGAGCTATAGTCCAAAAAGATGCGGCAGCACACACATACACCCAGACATGAAGAAAGACAAGCCAGAAGCAGATGGAACCAAAGCAAAAGAACCAGTGACAGAGAGGAAACACGTCAGACAGTCACCATCGGAAATGCCAGGGCAGAAAATGGGAAGAAGGTCTGAATAGAGGTGAGCATCGAAGGGAAGCCCTGTGAGATGGAAGTCGACTCAGGGTCTTTTCTATCTATGGGATCCTGGAATACCATCCGGCGCCTGATAATGGACATTAAACAAAAAGAATGACAGAAACAAAGACTAATTTTAAAAGACTACCAGGGAAATCGAATCCTGGTAGTAGGCCAAGGACATTTCCTCATTGAATTCAAGAACCATGCTGAAATCTTCCCTCTGACCATCATTGACTGTGATCGCCTTAGTCTGTTAGGGATTAAATGGTTCGCGCCCCTGGGAATTGGGATGACCAGGATCAACTGCATTGCCACAGCCAACTGGGAGGAGAGCCTGCTACAAAAATTCCAAGATGTTTTTGATGGGGCCCTAGGCAAGTACAAGAGGACCCCAATTTCATTTAGCCCAGACCCGAAAATAGCCCCCATCCATTTAAAGGCCAGACGCGTCCCATTTGCTTTAAAACCAAAAAATAATGAACAACTGAACAAATTAATAGCTCAAGGGTTTTAATCGACCATGCCAGGTGGGAAACACCCATCGTTACTCCTGTGAAACCAGATGGGTCAGTGCGCATCTGCGGAAACTATAAGGCAACCCTGAACCATGCGTTCCAACAAAGCGCATACCCAGTACCGGTAGTGCAGCATTTATTACACTCACTAGGGGGAGGAAGAATTTTTGCAAAGCATCATCTCGCACAGGCGTATCAACAACTACCCATTGATCCCATTACTGCAGAGGCACAGACTATTGTGACACATAGAAGGGCATTCAAGTGTAACCGTCTCCAGTTCGGCATTAGCGTTGCCCCAGGCATGTTCCAAAGCCTCATGGAACACCTGTTAAATGGAATCAAGGGAGTCGTCCCTTATTTTGATGACGTTCTGGTCTCAGCAAAAAATGCCAATGAACTAGAGAACAGATTAAGAGCAGTTTTAACAAGATTTAGTGACACAGGCCTCAAAGTAAAACGAGAGAACTGTGATCTAGCCACCAACCAGGTCATGTTTTGGGGCTATTTAATTGATGAACAAGGCATACACCCCACTGAAAAACAAAAATAAAGGCAATCAAAGACGCTCCTAGACCTAGGAACAAAATTGACCTTCAAGCATTCCTAGGTCTCATAATTTTTTACAATGTGTTCCTGCTCCATAAGGCAACCACAGCAGAACCCCTACATTGGCTGCAAGACAAAAAAACTACTTGGACATGGGGCCACCAGGAACAAGTAGCATTTCAGGGTACCAAAGACCTATTAATGTCTAACACCATTTTAATCCAGTATAGCAATACCCTGCCCTTGACGGCCACATGTGATGCATCACCTTTTGGGATCAGTGCCAACCTGAGCCACAAACTACCAGACGGTAGAGAGGCACCAGTCGCTTTTTATTCAAAGATACTTTCCAAGTCAGAATGCAATTACAGCCAACTTGACAGAGAAGCCCTTGCAATCATCACTGGAGTCAAAAGATTCCATGAGTACCTTTACAGTAGAATTTTTTCAATCATCACTGATCACAAGCCCCTTTTAGGAATCCTAGCAGGCAACAAGCCAACCCCGAACATTCTGTCACCTAGAATGATGAGGTGGTGTGAATTCCTTGCTGCTTACTCCTACACGCTGATTCGTCGCCCTGGAAAAGCCATCACACATGCCGACACCCACACTCCATCTCCACACTACAACTAGAGACCTGCCTGGGCCTGCCACTAACCTCAGCGGACATCGCGAGAGCCACCACTAAAGACCCTTTGACAGCTTGAATTGAGCAGGTAAGGGCTGGCCAGAGGAGAACAAAACTGAGACTTTTAAGCCATTTTGTACCCAACAGACTGAACTGTCTATAGAAAAAGGTTGCATTTTATGGGGTGACAGGGTGGTTATACCAAACAGTCTCCAAGAAGATGTTCTGTGCATATTTCACGAGGGACACCCGGGCATAGTCAAAATGAAAGCCCTGGCCAGGAGTTACATCTGGTGGCCAGAGCTGGACAAAGACATTGAACGATGGGTGGCAACATGCCATGACTGTCAAAAATTGAGGCCTACCCCCCCACAGGCACCAGTCAGAGAAAGGGAAACTCCCCAGGGTCCATGGTCTGGACTACATATTAACTTTGCTGGGCTGACAAAAGGAAACACCTTCCTAATAGTTGTGGATGACTACTTGAACTGGCTAGAAGTCATCCTTATGGCATCCAAAACCACTGAGGCAGTCATGAAACAGCTAGACAAACTTTTTGCTACACATAGGCTGCCTGTTGTACTGGTATCAGATAATGGGCCCCAGTTTATAGTGTTAGCATTCGAACAGTATCTGGCTGCCCAGGGTATCCAACATGCTTTAACAGCGCCAGCCCATCTGGCTGCAAACAGCAGGGCTGAACGCATGGTTCGGTACACTAAGGAGGGCCTAGATAAAATGGACAAGGGGGACGTGCAAGAAAAACTAAACCGACTACTAACTCTACAGCATATTACCCTAGCAGCACAACAGACAAAAGCCCAGCAGAACTCCTAATGGGTAGGAAATTGCGTTCCTACCTAGACAAACTGCACCCCACTTACACCTGGGAAAACCGCCCCGACTCCTCCAGCAAATACCAAACTTTTGAAATTGGTGACCTAGTCTTTGTGAGAAACCTAACCAGGGAACCGTTGTGGCTTCCAGCCACAATCACCCAAATTACAGGCCCCCAGTCTTACTGACTACTCCTGGACGATGGCAGAGAATGGAAGTGGCACATAGACCATCTTCGTTCTCACAATCTCAAACGAAAAAACACCACAGAACCAATAAAAATAAATATTGAACAAAAAACAACTGGGGGGGGGAATACAAAATAATAAAAAAGGAGAGACGAACCTCCCATAACAAGACAACAAATATTACAAAAAGACTATCTAACAAATCAAAAAGAGCACTCATGGTTAGAAGAACCCCAAATGAGAAGTCCGGGAGCAGGAGAATAAAGTGAGGCCTTCCTGGAAGGACACAGCCAGACCAGCTCAACCAACCCGGTCAAACCAGGAGGGAGCGGTGGAGCCATCTCAACCAGCCCGAAAGACTCAGGCGGGAGTGGCAAGGCTGACTCACCCTTCCAGGAGGTTCCATGGAGAAGGACCAGACAGACAGTGATCCTGTCCGAACCACTCGAAGACCACGCCGAGACTGAGCTGTGCAGATCAACCAGGACTTGAAAAAGCCCCACCTACCTGCGTGACTATGTGATGCATGTTGGACAAAACCAAGGGGGGGAGGGGTGTTCTGTATGGAACTTGGTAGGCTCCAAGTTCCCTATTCTGATTGGCCGAAAAGGCCATTCGCAGATTGGCTGTTAAGCCCATGTCACACTGCACCAACAGATTCAAAGAGGATGTAAAACAGAGAAAAACGCTTGCCATCTGTTGGAAAATGCGATGCATCCGTTGTGTACTCACTGCGTACTTCTTTCATACTCACTGCGTACTTCTTTCCATCAAACATCCGTCTACTGCTATTTCATCTGCTCAAAAAGTTTTGAGCTGAGCAAAACTTTTTGAGCAGATGAACTTTCCGCCACGTATGATCTACATCCACGACACATATGGGCAACAAACATTTTACATCCGTTGTCATCCATTACACGTCCGCTGTATCCTCTCAGCATCCTCTGGGCATCCGCGCAACTCACATCTGCTCCAGTGGAAAGCAGAAAGAGGGAGGAAGTGAAAGGTACGCGGAACATCCACACAGCGTTAGTAGCATGGACATAGAAAGGATGAAAGTGGATGCATCTCGTATATAAAGCATTAAAATGGACAAAACGTTTGTATATGGGATGTATCTCGGATATTTAGGATGTCTGGAGCATGTCTAGAGTATGTGGAAGGACACCAAGTGGAAAACCGACATTTCCTATAAAAAGGGGGAGGAAATCACCTGGATCTCACTATCAGTCCAGCAGCCAGGGTTTGCAGACCTCTTCAGCTTTGCTCTTGCTCTTCCACATCATCCATTGATCTCCACCATGGATCATTCAACACCAGAACCAAGCCCTGTTCAGACTGCTTCACCTTTTCTACACAAGGAGAAGGAGATGTCCAAGAGCTGTCTGGGTCTGAAGATGGATTGGGAGAAGAGTGGAATTTGGACTCTATGACAAGCTGATGGTGGAGCTGAGGAATGAAGACCCTTGTGCATTCCAGCACTTCATGAGGATGCCACCAGCTATGCTTGATAAAGTTGTGGAGTGTCTGAGACCCAGGTTGACCAAGGCAAACATCAACTTCCATCCCAGTCTGGACCTGGAATGAAGGTGGCACTGACTCTGCACCACCTGGCCTCTGGAACCAAATAGAGAAACATGCAGTATGCCTGGAGAGTGCCACACAACACCATCAGCATTGTGGTCATCATCGAAGAATACTTGGAGGAGCTCCTCCAGTGTCTGGAGGACAAGGCTGGAGGAAAGTTGCAGAGCAGTGGTATCAGAGGGGGAACTTTTCCCACACCATTGGAGCCATAGATGGGAAGCACGTGGCCTGCAAAGCTCCAGCCAACTCAGGGTCCAATTATTACAACTACAAAGGCTTCTTCAGCATCATCCTCTTTGCCATGGTTGATGCTGAGTACAAGTTCATGTACATCGATGCTTCAGGCAACGGGTCAGCTTCAGATGCGCAGATATACAACGCCAGTGACCTCAAGGGTGGGCTTGAACGCAACCTCATCATGGGTTTTCCAGATCCAGACCCCCTACCCAACGACACACAAGATGTGCCCTACTTCATCGTGGGTAATGACGCCTTCTCCCTCAGAACCTACCTCATGAAGCCCTACAGTTCCAGATACCTCACCCGTGAAGAGAGGATCTTCAACTACAGGCTGTCCAGGGCAAGACGGGTGGGGGAGAACACCTTTGGCATCCTGGCCAACAGGTTCCAGGGACTTCTCACCACCATGCAGCATCACCCACAGACCGTGAGGAGGATCATGGAAGCTTGCTGCATCCTGCACAATCTCATGCGCACCCACTACCCAGTGTTGCAGAATAGGCTTGTGGACCATCAACAAGGCAATGGGGACATGGATCCTGGTGAATGGAGGCAAGGACAAAACCTGATAGACACTGTGGATGTGCAAGGCCCCAACAGAGCTTCACGTGGAGGGAAGAAGCAGCGCAACCTCCTGGAACACTGGTGCAACTCCCCAGCTGGAGCAGTGGAGTGGCAAGACAGGATGGTAGATGCTTAATGGATGCTTCCTTCAGCCTGTCTCATCACACTGATGAGATTGGGCCATGTATGTTGAGTGGTCCTACAATGAATAGGGTATTAATAAAGAGTTTTGTTTATTTTGAAATGTGTGGATCAATGAATAAATTGTTATTGATAATAAAGGGCCATATGTGTGGCAACTGGGAGGGTGGACCATACAGTCCCACTATGCTTGCACTGGCGGTTTATCTATCCCACAACTATCCTTATCCATCCCATAACTATCCTTACCCATCCCACAGCTATCCTTACCCATCCCACATCTATCATTTCCCATCCCACAGCTGTCCATCCCACAGCTATCCTTACCAATTCCACAAGCATGCAAAGCGTTAAGGTAAGGTCACACTTGGCGATGAATGCAAAACATATGCAAAAAGGACACAGCGGACGAGCAAATTTTGGGGGGTGGCTCCATCCATTGTCATCCGCTTCAAAAAGTGGCAAAAATTTGCATAAACAGAATGGAAAAGAAAGGAAAAGAACGGACGTGGGTAGTATGTAGCAGGGATGTTAAAGCGATGTTCATAGGAAGCCTAGAGGATGTATATAGGATGCAAACTGTTCACTGCTCATCCTTTCTATTTCCGTGCTACAAACGCTGTGTAGACATTCCCTGTACCTTTTGTTTCCTTTTGAGTTGAGGGGATGCCCAGAGGATGCAGAGAGGATGCAGCAGATGTTTAACGGATGATAAACGGACATAGAACGTTTGTTGCTCGGATGTCACAGATTTACATCATACACGGAGGAAAGTTCATCCGTTCACAAAGTTTTGTGCAGCTCAAAACTTCTTGAGCGGATGAAATCTCAGTGAACAGATGCTCAAAGGATAGAGCATATGAAACACGTATGCAGTGAGTACACAACGGATGCATTGGTTTTTCCGATGGATGGCAAGCTTTTTTTAATGTTTTACATCCTCTTTGCATCCGTTGGTTCAGTGTGACATGGGCTTTAACCCTTTTTCAAAGTTTTCACCAACACTTTATTAAGTAAAAAAAATGAACCAAGTGTGTGAAGCAAAGTAACCTTTACTAATAACAAACTGTATGACTTTATTAAAAACCAAAATGACCCAAGTAAAGTGTCTTAAGCAAAGCTAAAGTGAACAGGTAACAACTTAGTCTCTGGCACTCTTCTCAGTCACTCTGAGGCGTGACCATAGTCTCAGATGTAAAGGGGCCAGGAACTGTTGAGATGGCTGTGGCTGGAGTGCTGGCTAAGGCGCCATTGGAGTGCCTGGCCCCAAGAGTACAACAGGAGATGGTGTGTGCAGGAAGCTCTCAGAGAACTGACTCAGTCCTGTGAGGTTGAGAGGCCCTTCATCAAGTCCCTGGGATGTGAGGCTCAAGACTGATGACAGATGTTCTGATGATGGGCTTGGCTGGGGGGTGGAGGAAGGAGGAGTGTAGTGGGGTTGTCTGGTCTGCAGCTGGGTCAGGTGAGGTATCTGTGGCATCTGTTGCGTCCGATGAACCTGGGTCTGGACTGGGAAGGGCTGCCTCTGCTGTGGGAAGTCCTGGAAGTGGTAGGCTTGGTAGGTGAAGAGCTGTTGAAATCTGTGGAAGGGCTGTGACATCGCCAGGGGTGGAGGAGTAGACCTGGAGTGGGTAGGAGCAGGTTCGGCTGGGCCTGGAGGGTGGGGAAGAAGAGCTGTGATCCTCTCCTTTATCACCTGGTACTGGGCCTCGGGCATGTCCATGAGGGTCTGGCTCATATAGGTGATGAATGGCTTGCAGTTGGAGGATGGTATGTCGAAGTGGACCAGCTGGGAGAGAAGATCTGTGCTGGCTTTGATTGTGTCCCTGATCTCCAAGAGGACTGTGTGGCTCTGTCCCTCCAGTCTGCCTCTCTGCCTGCTTTCTGTGGAGGTGGAGCTGGGGGTGGGGGTGGGTTGGTTTCTGGTGGCTGCTTCTTCTTGCTCCATCTGAGACAGGGGACCCTCCACATCCTCCAGCAGCTATCGGGGGGGGTCTCTGCTATCGGGGGGTTCTCTGTCGTGGGGCCCTCCAAAGACACCTGTCTGGACAAGGTAGCTGTCTCCTGGCTGGAAGAGGAGTGGCTTTCTGTGGGCTGTCTGAGGCAGAGGGTTGACAGAGGCGCTGCTCCTCAGTGGCAGATCTCACCCTTCAGGAAGCTGCACTTGGCCATGACATAGGTCTCCCAGTCAGTGAGCTTGACAGCAGCCTGCCCGGATTTCTCCAGGTGCAGCTTGCCATACCAGGTGTGCATGTGCTTCCACCACCCCAAGAGGACATCTGAAGTGTAGGCCAGGCTCTCCGCCTTCTTTCTCCACGCTGCCTGCTTTCTCTTGGTGTCATGATAGAGCCTGTGGCCCTTCCTCCACAGGTAGTCGTTCTCCCTCAGCCATTCCAGCACCTCCTCCTCATGGTCTTTGGAAATGGAGTTCCTCTCTCCCTTCTCCTTGCCTTGCCTCTTCCTCCCTCTGGCAGGGGCTTCAGGGCCTTCAGCAGCAGGGCTTAGAGTGCCTTGGGGCTGGTGCACCACAGCAGCAGCAGCAGGAGAAGCAGCAGCAGCAGCAGGAGAAGCACCAGCAGCACCAGCAGGAGAAACACCAGCTGCAGCAACACCAGGAGCACCACCAGCAGCAGCAGAAGCACCAGCAGCTTCAGAGACAGCGCCAGGGGGTGGGATGGTGGTTCTTTCCTTCTTGCCAGGGCTGGCAGGAGTAGGCACAGGCTTCCTCTTTTTCCCCATGGTGTTTTCTCAAGATGTCTCTGGCAGCATGTCTTTCCTCTGAATGGTGACTTCTTGCGAGCTCCATCCTTTTATATCTGCAGAGCTGATGCAATTCATCCTCCCTGCATGCGCAGTGAATGCTTTGCATCAGCTACGCATCTGCTATATGTCCTATAGGCATCCGTGATGCATCCGTGTCATCCGCTATGCATCACGTCCGCTTTGCTATTCTCCCCCGGAAGCCCTGCTGATGTGTCATCCGCTTCCATCCGTTTTCATCCACTAGGCTTCCTACGAACATCCGCTTTACATCCCAGTTTCATCCTCCCCACATCTGTTCCTTTACGTTGTTTTCTGTTCTGTTTATGCAAATTTGGGCACTTTTGGGAGCGGATAACAACGGATGGATCCACCCCTGAAATTTTGCTCGTCCGCTGTGTCCTTTATGCATACATTTTGCATCCATCGGCCTATGTGACCTAGCCTTTAGAGAACCAATCTGGTTAACCCGCCAAATAGTGGGAACAGTTAAAGCGGTGTCATTGGCCACAAGCTGCGGGCAAGCTTCTATAAAAAGGGTTGCTGCGGCTTGGGCTGTTGTTCCATTACTATTGCTTAGCGAGTTTAATAAAAGAATTTATTGTTGGAACCCGGTCTCACGTGCTTCTTTCAGGACAGAACACACTCATCATCAATGTAAATGAGCTTGTTTGGTTGTCCTTTCTTCTATTTTCTTCCATATTATCCAGCATTAGAGCCACTCCAAAGAGTTGAGTCTTTGTATAAGATGTTGGTAGAAGGATTATTTGATCCTAATGTCTTGTATCTTGCATGATAAACATGAATAGTTCAACAATCACTATCCTCTGTATTCTCAAGAGTTTTTGTTCAAAAGTGACGATATTCTTCCTACCCTGCTTTTCCAAAGTTCATCAAATACTTCAGTGATATCTTTAAATTTGACCCATTCACTGGTTATTGATGATTCAGAAATATATTTACAGGTTAGCTAGCACTGGTCCCAGGAAAAACCCTAAAGCACTCCACTATGTATTTTCCTCTACTAAAAAAATGGCAGTTTATTTGAACACTTTGTTTTCTACTTTTATCATTTAACAATTTATGGCATATCTCTTCTTTGAATCTGATCAGAAACTTTGCATCATTTCTTACCTTCTCCTTACTTTCCACAAAAAAAATCCTTTGTCTCTTAGTTGTAAAATGTAAAAATCCATGATTTTCACAATAGTCTTCAGTACTTATGATCTTTGGTGATATTAGATGAGACAAATAGGCCACAGTTTGTTATCTGGAATCTAAAATAAATTAAGATTAATGGAGTATAATTTAAAAATTGCATGTCAATTTTTCATTCCATTGGATGAATCACCAATAACAAATAAATCTGAGAGGAATTATCTATCAAACATCTAATTAGTTTTTCCTAAATATTTTTGAAGTCCAAATTAAATTGTCAGGTATAACCACAAGATATAACTCAGGTGATATTTCTCCATTCATCATCAAATATATTTAGGAAGTCCATTTTCTGAAATAATTATCATATAATATTTTAAAACTCATTGAAAGTCCTTCCTACAGCAAATTAAACAGAAATAATCTATTTAGTTGAGTCTTTATACAGTAATGTATCTGGAGAGATATGAGATAGTTAAGCCAGAATGTTTTGCTGATCTGAGAAACATTATGTGGATTTTATATTATTTTGTTTTGGAACTGAGAAGTTTGCTATCCGACTTTCCTCTTGATGTTTACTTCATCCACAGCACTTTTCCTTACTGCTCTGAATCTATGCTTGTCAAAAGTGGTAAGAAATATCTGCCAGGCATCAATTGCCAGAGATACAACTATTCTTGCAAAAAATAATGTTCTTGTGTAACTTCATATGATTATCTCTCTGTCTGTCTATCATCTGTCTGTCTGTCTGTCCGTCCATCCATCTATCCATCCATCTGTCCATCCATCCATTTATCCACATATCTACCTATCTTTTCATTAATCTGTCAAGCAGAATGGTTCAATACTCGCTTCAACAGATTAGTTACCAAGAAAAGATACTTATGTTTGTGCTATGTTCTGGCACTACAGTTCTGACTTTGTACTGTATATGTCAGAGCAGGCTAAAGCAAATGAATAAAACATTTGTAAAGTGAATTTGTCTGAGAGAGACTGATGACCCAGAGTCACCACGTTTCATGCCTTAAAGTGGGACTACAATTCATGGTCTCCAGTTTCTAATCTGGTATCTTTAACCAAACAAAGGTGCTGATATTTTATTTTTAATGCTCCCCTTTATTCCACAGTCTCTTTCATATCTATATGGGAAGAGGAAAAAATAAGGCTTGTTCATAATATTTGTCCTTGGGATTAAAATCAAATGTGGGAATTTTAGGAAGCTGCAGCACATTGGAAAGATAGAATAGACTTACACATACAGAACAGCTGCTTTAAAACTAAGATAAATTGAGGAGCCTTGCCTTTTACTCATTAAGAATCTAGAGTTCAATTCATTAGATGCATAGTTTAGCTAGACTGATGCTATATAGGATTTAAATGGGGCTAAGTTGGAGAGGAAGAGAAGACCGGTTGGTTTTACAGATGGAGGTTAAATGTGAGACAGATTGTCATTACCTTCTCAGTTTACAACTATAATGTGTTAACAACCCACTGTGTTACTTGAGGCCTTTTGAGATTATTAGTTCAGCAATCTCTTACACAATGATGATTACTCATTTTTCCAAGATAGTTGACAATAGTGTCCAAGTAGGTTGGATTGCTCAGATAACATTTTGCCCTTGCTTTGAGTCCTGATGTGAAACTTGGGTCCATTAATCATTTTGCACAAAGTTTGTTCCATTTGTCCTACATAAAATTCAGAAGGGCACTGATGGCAGATAATTGTATATATAAGAGGAAAAGCATGCAAAGATGCCTCTGATCTTGTGTGTGAACTTATGACCTGTGATACTGCTGCTCCTGATTGTAATGGTTGTGGGATAGAACTTTGCTGTGGATAATAAATTTACTCATGTATTTGAGTGGAAGCCGGAAGTGTGTAAGTGTGCATAAAATCTGTAGACTTCCTGTATAACCTGGAACTTTATGTGTTCGTTGTATAGATTTACTATGATATCAAGTAATTTGATAGATCAAGGCTGAAGATGAAGTAGAAGTTGCTGAAGGAAGGTATGATGAAATCTCATGAGAAGTTCATTTATGCAGGTCTATACTATGAAAATTCATCAGTGGATTCTCAAATAAATGAGGGTTTAAGGAAGGAAGAGTTGAGAAAATGTTGTTTGAGATCAGAACAAATGTTGACATAGATTGCCATTGACGAATGAGACTCTCCTTGTCCAAGCTCCAGTGAATATCACTGCTTTTTTTAACTTTACATTTGGAAGAGGGATTATTTTCAATCTTTAATGAGAATGGTTTGGAGGAAAAGGTTTGTTAAACAATTTGTCATCATAGCATTTGATATAGTTCAATATAAGAACCATTCACTTGCAGATCTAAAATCTTTAAGACAAATGGTCTGTGGCACTGGCTTTCTACTTCTTTGATCCTAAAAGATACTTCACTGTAAAGTAAGAAGCAACTCTTAGTGTGTCCTTACTTGAATGCAATTCTGACCTCAGGAGAATCGTATGGCAGTTTAAAGGTTATGCTTGATTAACTTCATTTCATAAATGCTTCTTAGGGATAATGAATGACCAGGTTTTTTTTTTTAAAAAAATAATGAATAAGTGTAATTCTTAGGGCAAAGTAAAGCTTGCATCAGCAGCCAAGCACATCAAATAGAGATTTCTTTTCATCAAAAGTGAAAACATAACCCTGTTTCCCTGTGCAACAGTTGGTGTATATAGCATTGCAAATTATTCATAGCAACTCAAGATACATGACTTGTGCCGCTGGAGAAAGGATGTTGAGCTGATGGCGTACTTGGCTCTGAGTCTTTGATGAGGCATTGCATAAATTCCAGAGGAGATTACACAGTGACATCAATAAACAGCATTAAAAATCAAGCTTCTGAAAAGCCTATGGAGGGCAATGAATGTTGTTGACACATGATAGAGAATTTCTGTTTTCTTTACCCAAGCAGATCTTTGTTGGAAACTCTTCTGTATTTTCCGCGCTGATGAAAAAGAACGTTTTGGTACAAAGACAGTTTTAGGCAAATTTCTGTCAAAATGGAAAAACCAGATGTCTCAATGCAGGAACTCATTTTTTTAAAAAAATAAGTAAATTAATACTCTTTCTAAAGGTTTTAAGACAGGCTTCAGCTTCCTTCAGCTATTATCCCACGTCTTTATAGTTGTGCTTTTAAAGTTGTAGCAACGTTTTGGCAGAATCTCATCTGCCATCATCAGGCTTCTGTATGGAGTTTGTCTGTCATATCTATATCTATATCTATATCTATATCTATATCTATATCTATATCTATATCTATATCTATATCTATATCTATATCTATATCTATATCTATATCTATATCTATATCTATATCTATATCTATATCTAT
>BLBF01000052.1:15601664-15625608 GCA_015471245.1 Laticauda colubrina | reverse complement strand
TATGTGTGTGTGTGTGTGTGTGTGTGTGTGTGTGTGTGTGTGTATTTATATGAATATATAGGGGAGTGTGTGTGTCTGTGTGAATGTATATAAATATATGTATATTTATGTATATGTATATATGGTATACAGCTTTGTTCGGGTATTTTCCCACATCGTTATTGTTGTGCTTTTAAAGTTGTAGCAATGTTTCAGCAGAATCTCATCTGCCATCATAAAGCTTCTGCATTGTGTTCGTCTGTGGGTCAGACTTTCAAAGCCATTTCTGTTTTAAATTTGGTGCTAGCCTACTGCTGTGCCAGAATGTTTTTTTCTTCATCTTGATTGGTTGGGAGCCTTGGTCTGTTTTTATTGGTCTTGGAGTTTGCTGTGTTCTGCTTGATTGGTGTTTCTAATATCTTATGTCTATTTTGTAGCTTTTTTTGTCTTGATTGGCTGGCAACATTGTGTTTAGTGCAGCTTGGCTCTGAGTAAACAGACGGCTATAATTTATTAGGAAGCTAGGTTTCATCTGGGTGCCTGGTTGGGGTTTGTTTGAGCTGGAAGTATCAGGGGGAGTCTGTTTGTGCCCAAGTGTTTGCCTGGTTTGTGGTGTGGATTTTTTTTTTTTTTTGAAAGTGCAGGCTTCCAGACAATTGACAGTCTGGTGGAGTCATCTCTTCTATTCATGTTTTAAGGTTTTTTTTTCAATCTTTATGGCTTCTCTGATAATTCTGTAGCTGGGGTTTTCTGTAGTGGCTAGAGTTTTGGTGCCATTGAAATTGATGCTATGACCTGTAGCTTTCCTGTGTTGGACTAGTGAGGAAGTATGTTCCAGGTTTTTTGCTGCATTTTTGTGTTCATCTAGGTTCGTGCTTATTCTTCTCTTGGTCTTGCAATGTATGTGGCAGGACATGATGCACAGGGGACTTCATATATGCCTTGGTTTTCCAGGTCAATTTCATCTTTGGGGTTTTTTAGGATGGCTGCTATTTTTATGTCTGTTTCGAAGGCAGTCTTGATGTGATGCCTGTGTAGTATCTTACTGATTTTGTCTGTAGTACCTCTTATGTAGGACAGGACAGCTGTTCCATAGGTGTGTTCATTTTCTAGGTCTCCATTAAGTCTCAGTGTGTTTTTGTGGTTCAAGCCAATGATTTTGCTTTTGTGGAAGCTGTTAGCTGTCAGACCTATAGTCAGGGTGCATAGTTCAGTCTTTATGTGTGTCTTGTCTGGCAGGAGTTTTGGTTCTGGTGATTATTGTTTTGGCCACGGCATTTATCTGTGCTGGGTGGTGTTGGGATTGGGCATTGAGGCAGCGGTTGGTGTGTGTTTTCTTCTGGTATATGGTGTGTCCTAGTGTGCCATCTGTTCTTTTGTAGATTAGTACATCTAGGAATGGTAGTTGTTTTTTTATTTCTGTTTCCATGGTGAACTTAATTTTGGTGTGTGTGCTGTTTAGGTGTGTTAGGAAATTGTTCAGGTTTTCTTTTCCATGGGGCCAAGTGACAAATATGTCATAGATGTATCTTAACCATAGTTTGGGTTTGTGGGTGGCATTGGCTGGGGCTCTGGATTTGAATTCTTCCATGAACAGGTTTGCAATGATGGGTGACAGTGGTGATCCTATAGGAGCTCCTTCAATTTGCTTGTATCTTTGTCCGTTGTACATGAAATATGTGTTGGTTAAGCAATGTTCTGTTAGTTCCATGATGTTTGGATGGTTGGTATTTACTTTTGATGATTTCGAATGTATTTTTTGTCGGGACTTGAGTGAATAGTGAAACCACGTCGAAAATTACAAGCAGATCTTCTTGTTCCATATCTTAGATCATTTCCAAGAGATTGCATGAGTTTTGTACATGTGAAGCTGCTGCTTCAGCATGGGGCTGTAGCTGCTTTGCTAGGTATTTGGCTAGATTTTGTAGTGGTGCTTCTCTGGAGCTGACTATGGGTATGAGAGGTATGCCTTCTTTGTGTATTTTTGGGAGGTCCTATGGTTTGGGGCATCTTTTCTCTTGGGATGATCGTCTGTTGGATCTCTTTGCTCATGTGGCTGGTTATAATTTTCTTCTTGGTTATTTTTTCCAGATATTTAGTTGGGTCCATATTTGTGGGTTTGTATGTGAAGTCTTGAAGTAGGTCTGTCTTTTCTATCCATTATTTCTGTGGCATTACCTTTATCTGCTGGAAGTATGATTATGGTGCTGTCATTCCTTAAGGCTTTCAGGGCTTTTAGTTCCTCTTTGTGCAAGTTGTTTTGGGGTGGTTTGCTTGTGCATAGGATGTTGATGACTTATTGGTGTCTTATTCTGTCAGCTTCATCTGTATTTAATTTTGTTAGGCTGAATTCCACTCCACATATGATGGATTCTGTGGGGATTTTTTTTTGGGTGCTATAGCATAATTGAATCCTTTGGTTAGGACATCTATTTCTGTTTTGGTGAGTCCTCTGTTGGAAACGTTTTATACTAATTGTTTCAGGTGTTGTTGTGAGTTGTTGGGGGCTTTATTGTCATGTTCTAATTTATTTAGTTTCTTTAAGAGTTTTTCATTTTTTGTAAGTGGTTTCATTTTCAGCTCTCCAAGTTGTAAGTTGTTTTATCTTATCCCAAAGTAGAGGGTGGATTTTGCTGCTCAATTCCAGGTGTAGTGCTAGCAAATCTTTGTTTAATTGATCAAATTGGAATCTCTTACTGTGGAGCTCGTTCCTGGGTAGAGCCATTTCAGTTCTTTTCAGGATACGTTTGGTAGCTTATGTGATGTGATGAAATGTTAATTTGAAGCAGGTCAGTGTTGCATTGCTGTCTCTGCAGCTGCATAGGAATTTGAGGTCACATAGTATTCCTGCTCTTTAAACTTCCAGCTTCTCGTAAGTTTTTCTTATTTTCTGTCCGTGAGGTCTGATATTTGTTTTCTTAAGTTTTCGAGGGGACTTACATGTATGGTATTCATGTAATCCCATTCATGTAATACCCAAATAGCTTTGGGGATTTTTCCACATCATTAAAGTTGTGCTTTTAAAGTTGTAGCAATGTTTTCTCAGAATCTCATCTGCCATCATCAGGCTTCTGTATTGAGTTCTTCTGTGGGTCAGACTTTTACACTTGTTTCAGTTTTAAATTTGGGGCTAGACAACTGCTGTGCCAGGATGTTTTTTTTTTCATCCTGAAGGGATGGGAGTCTTGGTCTGTGTTTATTGGTTTGGAGTTTGCTGTGTTCTTCTTGATTGGTGTTTCTCATATCTTCTGTCTGTTTTGAAGCTTTTTTTTTTGTCTTGATTGTCTGGAAACATTGTGTTTCCTGTATTGGAGACTTTTAGTGTGGCTTAGTTTGGAGTAAATGGATGGCTATTATTTATTAGGAAGCTAGGTTTCATCTGGGTGCCTGGTTTGGGGTGTGTTTGAGCTGGAGGTATCAGGAGGAGTCTGTTTGTGCCCAAGTGTTTGTCTGGCTTGTGCTGTGGAGATCTTTCTGTTTGAGAGTGCAGGCTTTCAAATGATTGACAATCTGGTGGAATCATCTCTTCTATTCATGCTTTCAGGTCTTTTTTTCAATCTCTATGGCTTCTCTGATGATTGTGTGGCTGGGGTTTTTATAGTGGATAGGGTTTTGGTGCCATTGAACTTGATGTTATGAACTGTGGCTTTCATGTGTTGGACTAGTGAGGAGAGTTTCTTTTATCGGGACTTGAGTGAATAGTGAAACCATGTTGAAACTTACAAGCAGATCTTCTTGTTCCACATGTAGATCTTTGATCATTTCGAAGAAGTGGTATGAGTTTTGTACATATGAAGCTGCGGTTTCATTATGGGGCTGTAGCTGTTTTGCTAAGTGTTTCACTAGGTTTTGTAGTGGTGCTCCTTTGGAGCTGACTATGGTTCTGAGAGGTATGCCTTCTTTGTGTATTTTTGGGAGGCTGTATAGTTTGGGGCATCTGGAAGATTTTTCTCTTGGGATGATCGTCTGTTCGATTTCATTGCTTATGTGGCTGGTTATAATTTTCTTCTTGGTTAATTTTTCCAGATATGTGGTTGGGTCTGTATTTATAGGTTTGTATGTGGAATCTTGGAGTAGGTCTGTCAATTTTGTTTCATAGTCTTTTCTATCCATTACTACTGTGGCATTCCCTTTGTATGCTGGAAGTATGATTGTGCTGTTATCATTTTTTAGGGTTTGTAGCGCTTTGAATTCTTCTTTGTGCAAGTTGCTTTTGGGTGGTTTGCTTGTGCATAGGATGTTGGTAACCTGGTGTCTTATTCTGTCAGCTTCATCTGTATTTAATTTTGTTAGGCTGAATTCCACTCCACATATGATGGATTCTGTGGGGATTTTTTGGGGGGTGCTATAACATAATTGAATCCTTTGGTTAGGACATCTATTTCTGTTTTGGTGAGTCCTCTGTTGGAAATGTTGTATACTAATTGTTTCAGGTGTTGTTGTGAGTTGTTGGGGGCTTTCTTGTCATGTTCCAATTTCTTTAGTTTCTTCAAGAGTTTTTCATTTTTGTAAGTGGTTTCATTTTCAGCTCTCCAAGTTGTAAATTGTTTTATCTTATCCCAAAGTAGAGGGTGGATTTTGCTGCTGAGTTCCAGGTGTAGTGCTAGCAAATCTTTGTTTAACTGATCAAATTGGAATCTCTTACTGTGGAGCTCGGTCCTGGGTAGAGCCATTTCAGTTCTTTTCAGGATACGTTTAGTAGCTGCTGTGATGTGATGAAATGTTAATTTGAAGCAGGTTGGTGTTGCATTGTTGTCTCTGCAGCTGCATAGGAATTTCAGGTCACATAATATAACATCAATTTCATATAACATCAACTTCAATGGCACCAAAACCCTAGCCACTCTAGAAAACCCCAACCACAGAATCATCAGAGACGCCATAGAGATTGAAAAAAGACCTGAAAGCATGAATAGAAGAGATGATTCCACCAAACTGTCAATCATTTGGAAGCCTGCACTCTCAGAAAGATCTCTACACCACAAGCAAGGCAAACACCTGGGCACAAACAGACTCCTCCTGATACCTCCAGCTCAAACACACCCCAACCAGGCACCCAGATGAAACCTAGTTTCCTAATATATGATAGACATCCTTTTACTCGAAGCCAAGTTGCACTGAAAGCCTCCAATACAGGAACACAATTTTGTCAGCCAATCAAAGCCACAAAACAGACAGAAGAAACTAGAAACACTCATCAAGCAGAACACAGCAAACTCCAAGCCCAATAAACACAAACCAAGACTCCCAACCAATCAGGACGAAGAAAAAACCATTCTGGCTCAACAGTAGGCTACCCTCAAATTTAAAACTGAAATGGCTGTGATAGCCTGACTCACAGACAAACTCAATACAGAAGCTGATGATGGCAGATGAGATTCTGCCAAAATGTTGCTACAACTTTAAAAGCACTACAATGACGTGGGATAATACCCGAAGGAAGCTGAACAGCATACATGTAAGTACCCACGAAAACTTAAGAAAACATATATATATATATGAAAAACAATTACATATCTATATATGCCTGTCTTAAAACCTTTGGAAAGAGTATTAATTTACTCAGTTCAGCTCAACTACTTTTTTTTTCCTGCCCCTTCTGCCATTTTCTCAGCCTGTTAAAAAGGAACAAGAGATTGAAACAAACTGCTACTTTTAGCAATATAGATATGCAACTTTCAAATTATAGGTCTGCCCAAAAATAAAAGATATCCTTCTCCCTCCCCTCCCTCCCCCAACAATGTTAAGGAGATTTAGTAAGTTGTCCATCTTTTGTATTTTCAAAAGCTTTTCATTCTGATCCTAAGCAGAACCATATATTCTCATTATTATCTGCAACATGATGTAGAGTGTAAAGTTGTTGGTTAAGATTTTGTTCTTATTCTCTTCAGTCTAGCAATTTGATAGAGAAATATGCCACTTGATTACCTAGGAGGGAATGTGAACATGAAGAGTTTTGCAAACCCACACCTGGTTGTTTCAAGATGTTTCACTCTCTTCTCAATAAACCTTCATTGTGTTTCCTCAGTTCCATCATCTGTGATAGAGCTGTTGGAAGCTCGAGTATAAAGAGTGAGGTAAACTATTTTATTGATTTCAATTTCAATAAAAATGCAGTTTGTACAGAACCAGACCCAAGCAGAAAAATGTCAAACCAGTCCTTTGTGAAGTTGACTTTGAAGCTTGATTATTTATTTATTTTTGACAAAGTGGGAATACTTAAAATAATATTTTCAGGGATATTGCATAGTGACAATATAAAGCATGAAAGTCATGTAACATAAGGTAAAAAAAGTTTTACTAATTTCCAAGATAAGTGTGATTTAGCAGATTTTTAAAATGTGTTTGAAACTCTTTTGACCCACAACACCAAATACTGCTAGTGGCCGGAATTATGGTCCCTCAAAGGGTTCTTTTGCTTCCAAAGATAATCCCATAAGTTTTTTTGTTTGTTTGTTGTTATTCAGTGATGAATAATAAATCTCCCCTGAAAAATTATAAAATAGTGTTAAATGTTTCTACTACTTTATATTTGGAATAATCCAATTGGCAATTCGAATTGGTTCATATATGTGCAGAATCTGCCCTCAAATGATACATGTATCAAAAAATGCTTTGAACGGATAAACTCTTTCTCCTATATTTCCCCATTTTTTTAATATGATATTAGAATACTATGGCTTCAGGCCACTGGTGGGATTCAACTTTTTTTATCACTGGTTCTGTGGGCATGGTTTGGTGGGTGCACTTTGTGCATGCACGCGTGCATTGCACATATGCAGAGAGTTTGCTACTGACCTCCTGCAATCCTGCGTCCCTGTGTCTTCAACAGCTGACACACAGCAATCTGCTGTGCTGCACAAAGCAGTTGAGTTTCAAAACCAGGAAATAAAGGTCAGTACAGAGCCGGGGCGGGTACAGCAGCTGATATTTGGAGCTACTGGTTTGGCCAGACCGTGCTGAACCGGTAGAATACCACCCCTGCTTCAGGCCCGTACCAATCTCTGCAAGCAGGTCTTCTTTTTCAAAAACTCTAGAGAAATAAAAAATTGTCCCTCAAATTATTGTCTGTACATACGGAGTGAAAGTAGAATGGTTCCATCCTTAAATCACATCTGATTTTCCTGCTGGTCAGAACCCTTCAACATTAGAAGGGGACCTTAAGAAGGCAGGTTTTTAGCTCCTTCACATCTGTGCTGCTTAAAGGTTTCTTGGAGTTCCATCTTTCAAGTTTTGGTCCCAGGAATTAATAAATTAATTAATAACAAATAAAATTAATACTAAAAATTAATACAAAATATAAACATTATAGAAATTCTAATTTAAATGATGATCAAAATCAGGATTAAACATACATTGCTGTCTAAAGGTTCTGTTATCCTTTTGGAAAGTGAAGGAATATTTTTTATGGATATGATATGAGATGTATTTACTTACACACCAATATTTTCACCTGCTCTCAAATAAATCAGTTATGCATTCATACATATGTGTCTTCAGGTTTGGGAAGAATTATGTTGGAGATATTAATCCTTCATGATTTCATGGGAATGTCTGTTGGGGAAATTTGCTCCTGCCAATAAGGAGCCAAAAAGATTGGAGATTTGCAACAAAGTTTATTTATTTATTGACATGCAAAAAATATGGTAATCCTGGGGTCTTGTTGAGGTAATTCCCCATTAATAGAATGAGCACACACAGGAAGACGTAGTGAGGGTGGTGAAGAATAACACACAAACAGCACACAGATACACTGTAAAGTAAAATGTAGGTTTTTACTTCCAGTAAACATTTAAGCAAAGTCCAAAACAAGCAGTCCAAGTCATTCACAGTTAAAGTAGTCAGTTTTCAGTCCAGGGATAATCCAATAACGAAGTCCAGTGTCAGAAACAGTTCAGGAACAGACTTACATCAAACCCAAGAAGAACTATGATCAGAAACAATCAATAGGAAAGGCAACACTCTCCAGAACAGCAGCAACTAAACAACCCAGGTTTCTCGCTCCATCTGATGGCATTTTAAGGAACCACACCTAATTACAATTTTAGCATTCTTTTAAAGACACAATATTAAAATGTCTATCCTGGTTTATATATTTTTCCAACCCAACTATTAGGTGACTTATATTCTTAACAGGTCTGACAGAAAAAGGGATGTTGAGATTCTCAAACATTCTTCAGATAAGATTCTGTAGAATTGAGTGGAACTACATTTGACAATGTTTTAGCATGACGTTAACATCAATTTCTTTATACTTTTCTGGGATTTGATACCTGTCTCCTACAGCAACTGCCCACCATGGATTGATTTGAATAACAACATTATGTGCCCATACTGGAAATACAAGAGAGTTTACTAATAAAATATTAAGATCCTATCATCTTAAGAAGGAGCACAACAATAACAAAACAAGATAAACATTGTAATAGAATAAACATTTTGCTTATTAAAGTTATTAATTCAGTTCAAGCATGCAATTATCCAAACACATACATTTACAGACAACAGTAGAAAAATGCTATTTATTCCCCTCTTCCATTATTTTTTTATAAATTACAATCTAACTGACACAGTTGTGAGTTCCGAGAAGTCTTCTCTTCAATACTGCCTTCTCTGATTTTTTTTCCAGGATCACCCAAAATATATAAGCGATATAATACTAAATCTCTCCTGCTAAAATATGTGTTCAAACAAAGAGCAGATTCAGGTACACTAAATTAAGTCTCAGACACTGAAATGGACAAGCAACTCCAAAGTGGTAAGATATTTAGGAATTACATTTAACCTGTCTGCTGTTACATATTTAAGATTTGAGAAGAATCCCATACAACCATAACCCAGAGGCAGCAAAATCTATGGAGAAAGTCTGCAAGTCAGCATTCATTCATTCATTTACATCATGAAATGTCACTGATTCTATACAGTTTTATGCTACCTTACAATAAAAAATAAATAAAAGGCTATTTCATTTCTTTAATAAGATCTAAAGAAAAGACATAAACACAAGAATATCAAAATATCATTTTCCCCTTCAGTAGGATTATTTTCTTCGTTGAATGAAATTTGCCAAAAAACCATAATAAAGGAAACTTTTATTTTTTTATAAATAAATATAATAACTAAATAGCCTAAAAGAGATCTGGAGATTAAGAAAAAATGTTTTTTAATGGACACTGACATGATACAAATTACACATGAAGAATGTCAATGGCATCAATACTAAAGCCCCTGTCACACTGCACCAATGGATGGAAAGAGGATGTAAAATGGAGAAAAACACTTGCCATCCGTTAGTTAACGCGATGCTTCCGTTCTGTACTCACTGCCTCCGTTTTGCTTCTTCTCTATCCGTCCAGCATCCGTCTATTGATGTTTCATCCGCTCAGAGGGTTTTGAGCTGCTCAAAACTTTTGAGTGGAAAATGTATCCAATGCGTCCGTTCTGCATCCACTAGGCATACGGAAGATATCTGTTCTGCATACGTTCCGCATCCGCTATATCCGCTAGGCATCCGTTCCACATCCACGCAACTCGCATCTGCTCGGACGCAGGGAGGAAGCGGAATGGACGCGGAATGGACGCGCAGCGATAGTAGCACGGATGGAGAAAGGATGAAAGCAGATGCAGCTCACAAACAAAGCATTTAAAATGGAAAAAATGTTCACAGAGGGGACCTATCTAGGATATTAAGGATGTCTAGAGGATGCCTAGAGGATGTAAAAGGACACATAGGGGAAAACCTATATTGCCTATAAAAAGGGGGAGCAACTCACCTGCATCTCACTTTCAGACCAGCAGCCCCGTTGTGCAGACCTCTGTAGCCTTCATCTGACTCTTCCTCTTCCACAGCATCCAGTCATGTCCACCATGGATCGTAACAAACTCCTTTTGGTAGCCACCATCCTTCTGCAACAGTGCAAAGCCATCTACAGGCTCGGTGAACTCAACTACGGGAAGAAAAGGAGTCGGCCAAGAAGTGTCCGGGTCCGAAGATGGATTGCCAGAAGAGCAGAGTACGGACTATACAACAAGCTGATGGTGGAGCTCAGGAACGAAGACACTTGTGCATTCCAGAACTTCATGAGGATGCCTCCAGCCACGTTTGACGAAGTTGTGCAGTGGTTGACACCCAGGTTGACCAAGCAGAGCACCAACTTCTGGCCCAGCCTGGAGACTGGGCTGAACGTGGCACTGACTCTGTGCCACCTGGCCTCTGGGACCATGTACAGGAGCATGCAGTACGGCTGGAGGGTGCCACACAACACCATCAGCAATGTGGTCAGAGAAGTGGTGCAGGCCATCATCAAAAAATACCTGGAGGAGCTCCTCCAGTGCCCCTCCACTGAAGAAGGCTGGAAGAAAGTTGCAGAGCAGTGGTATCAGAAGTGGAACTTCCCCCACACTGTTGGAACCATAGATGGGAAGCACGTGGACTGCAAAGCTCTGGCCAATTTAGGGTCCACTTATCACAACTACAAGGGCTTCTTCAGCATCGTCCTCTTTGCCATGGTCAATTCTGACTACAAGTTCATGTACATTGATGCTTCAGGCAATGGCTCATGTTCAGATGCCCGGGTATACAACGCCAGTGACTTCAAGGAGGGGCTGGAACGCAACCTCATCATGGGCTTTCCAGATCCAGACCCGCTGCACAACGACACGCAAGATGTGCCCTACTTCATCGTGGGGGATGATGCCTTCTCCCTCAGAACCTGCCTCATGAAGCCCTACACTTCCAGACTCCTCACCCGTGAAGAGAGGATCTTCAACTACAGGCTCTCCAGGGCAAGGCGGGTGGTGGAGAACACCTTTGGCATCCTGGCCAGCAGGTTCCAGATACTTCTCACCACCATGCAGCATCACCCAGAGACCATGAGGAGGATTGTGGAAGCTTGCTAATCCTGTACAATCTCATGCACACCCGCTACCCAGTCTTGTAGACCAGGCTCATGGACCTCCAGCAAGGCAATGGAGACATGGAGCCTGGGGAATGGAGGCAAGGGCAAAACCTGGTAGACACTGAGGATGTGCAAGACCCAAACAGAGCCTCACATGAAGGGAAGAAGCAGCGCAACCTCCTGGAACACTGGTGCAACTCCCCAGCTGGAGCAGTGGAGTGGCAAGACAGGATGGTAGATGATTAATGGATGCTTCCTTCAGCCTGTCTCATCACACAGATGAGATTACAATGAACAGGGCATTTAATAAAGAGTTGTGTTTATGTTGACATGTGTGGATCAATGTTAACATTAGTATTGATAATGAAGGGCCATAGGTGTGGCACCTGGGAGGGTGGACCATAAGTCCTACTATGCTTGCACTGGAGATTTATCTATCCCACAGGTATTACCCATCCCAAAGGTATCCCTGCCCACCTCACTGCTGTCCTTACCCATCCCACAAACATGCAAAGGCTTAAACCATTTCTAAAAGTTTCCACCAAGACTTTATTTAATAAAATAAATGAGGCAAGTGTGTGAAGTAAAGATAAACTTTATTAATCACAAGCTGTAAAAGAAAAATGACCCAAGTCAAGTGTCCAAATAAAGACTACAGGTAGCCACCCAGTCTCTGGCACTCCTCTTGGTCACTCGGAGGTGTGCCCAGTCTCAGGGGTGAAGAGTCCAGGTGCTGTGGAGGTGGCTGCTGCTGGAGTGCTGGTCTGAAGCACCACTGGGGTGCCTGGCCCTGAGAGGACAACAGGTGACGGTGTGTTGAGGAAGTTCTTGGACAGTTGGCTCAGTCCCGTGATGTTGAGAGCTCCTTCCTCCATGCCATGTGGTGTCAGCCCCAGTACCGAGGACAGATGTACTGAGACCGGGCTTGGCTGTGGGGTGGAGGAAGGAGCAGTGTAGTGGGGCTGTCTGGTCTGCAGCTGGGTGAGGACTGGCATTGGTGGCATCTGTGGCGTGGGTGGCATTGCTGTTGTCGGTGGCATCATTGGCGTGGGTGCCATCGGTGGCATTGGTGGCAATGGTGTTGCCCGATGACTTGTGCCTGGACTGGGAAGGGCTGCTGCCTGTGTTGCTGGACCTCCTGGTAGCCGTTGCCCTGGTAGGTGACCGCCATGTCCGTGAGGGTCTGGTTGACATAGGTGAGGAAGGGCTTGCGGTTGGAGGATTCAGATTCGGTGTGCACCAGCTGAGAGAGGAGATCTATGCTGCTACGGATGGTGTCCCTGATCTCCAGCAGGACAGTGTGGCTCTGCCCCTCCTGTCTGGCTCTCTGCCTTTCTGTGAAGGTGGAGCTTTGGGTGGACGCAGGTAGGGCTGTGGTGGAAGTGCCGTATCCTTTCTCCCACTGCATCAGTGAGTCCTCAACGCGCTCCACCATGGTTAAAACACCTGTCCGTGGGTTCTCCGCCATGGCACGCTCCACAAAAACTTGCCTAGAGACAGGAACTGACTCTTGGCTGGAAGAGGACTGGCTCTCAGCAGGCTGCCAGAGGGAGAGGGTCATGAGAGGGGCTGCTGCTGCTGCTGCTGCTGCTGCTCCTCGGTGGCGGATCTCACCCTCCAGGAAGCTGCACCTGGCCATGAGATAGGTCTCTCTGTCCATCAGCTTAACCGTGGCCTGACCAGATTTCTTGAGGTGCAGCTTCCTCTACCAGGTCTGCATGTTTCCACCAGCCGAGGAGCACTTCCAATTTCTAGCCCAGACTCTCCACCTTCTCTCCCCAAGCAGCCTGCTTCCTTTTGGTGTCCCTGTACAGCCGGTGTCCCTTCCACCACAGATAGTCATTCTCTCTCAGCCACTCCAGCACCTCATCCTCATGTTCCTCTTCTATGTTGTATTGCCTCCTCTCCCGTTCCCACATATGCCTCTTCCTCCATTTGCCAGGACCAGATGGGCCCTCATCTGAGAGGCTTCCAGTTTGTAGGGGCTGCTCCTCCACACCAGCAGCAGCAGCAGCAGCAGGATCATCATCATCATCAGCAGCAGCAGCAGCAGGATCATCATCATCAGCAGCAGCAGCAGCAGCAGCACGAGCAGGACCAGGAGCACGAGCAGGACCAGGAGCACAAGCAGGACCAGGAGCACGAGCAGGACCAGCAGGACAAGCAGGACGAGCAAGACAAGGAGCACGAGCAGTATGAGCAGGACGAGCAAGACCAGGAGCATGAGCAGGACGAGCAAGTCCAGCAGCACAAGCAGGACGAGCAGGACCAGCAGGACGAGGAGCAGCTTCAGCATAGTAAACACCAGCAGAAGCACCACCGACAGAAGCAGCCTCAGCAGAGTAAGCACCAGCAGAAGCACCACCGACAGAAGCATCATTATCAGCTCCTCCAGAAGCAGAAGCCCCAGCTGCAGAAGAGCGAGCCCGTGCTACAGAAGCCCCAGCAGAAGCAGAGTGAGGGCCAGGGGGTGGGAGGGTGGCCCTGTCCCTCTTGCCAGGGCTGGCAGCAGATGGCTGAGGCTTCCTCTTTTTCCCCATGTTTGTGGGGTTGCTCGCTGGCAGGGAGGCTTGCAGGCAGGCAGGCACCAAGGCTGGCAGGGAGGCAGGCACCAAGGCAGGCACCAAGGCTGGCAGGATGGCAGGCAGCAAGGCAGGCAGGCAAGGCACTCAATGCGTCTGGCAGCAGGTCTTTCCTCTGAATGGTGACCTGCTTCCGAGCTGCTTCCCTTTATATCTGCGGGGCTGACGCAATAACCCCCCCGCATGCGCAATTAACACCAGGCATCTGCTAGGCTTCCGCTCTGCATCCGATTCATCCACTGTGCATCCGCTGTGCATCCGCTTCATCCGTTCCGCGTCCACTTTGCTGAGGTCCCCCAGCAAGCCTTGCAGATGTGCCATCCATTCCCATCTGCTTCCATTCACTAGGCTTCCGCTCTGCATCCGTTTTCCTTCCGCCCTTCGTCCTTCCCCCGTCCATTCCTTTCCGTGTTATCCGCTCTGGTTATGCAAATTTTCACCCCTTTTGAGAGCAGATAACAACGGATGGAACATTTTTCTCGTCTGCTGTGTCCTTTTTACAAACGTTTTGCATCCGTTGGGCAGTGTGACAGGGCCTTAAGTTAGGTTGCAGTCATAGTATGTATAGAATCAAACACTTCTATTGTAGATGTAAACGGTTTAATGGAACTTATTTAAATATCCAAAAACCATCTAGATTCTTGATCACAATTCAGAAGCAAATCTGATTGGAGTTGCAGGTTACTGTATTAACAAGCAATTCTTGCCTGGACATGTAATCTCAGGAATTTCAAAAAGAATGGTATTAAATCGTAGATCATTTTGATAGAAGTGTTAGAAAATGGCAGAATATTCTTTTCTCTCTCAGGAAGAAGCACTGCATTAAATATAAAACAGAATATTGCCCATTTGTTCTTATTCCTTAACTTAAAGTTGTATTAAGTATTTATTCCACTTTCCCACCCTCAGCATTTCTAATTTTTAATTAGGGTAATTTAACAGGAATCTCTAGATAGCTCACAACTCTCAAGTTTAATAAAAATGGAGTGAAATGGGCTAAATACAGATCCATAAATTAATAATGTTTGAGGGATTAATGCATACATAATTTATTTCCAAACAACACTTTACACACATCTTTGTGTTTGATTATCTAATTGCAGGATGTGTATATGTGTGTGTTTATATACATATATTTGTATATTGATCACTCTGCTATTAATACTTTCAAAGATGAGATAACATTTTCAAGGAAAAATCAGAGTAATCAAATACAAGGTTTAGTAAATTTTTAACAGGTTCTGAATGGCAGTATTCTGAAGAAAACATTCTAGAAAATATTTCTACAATTTGATTTTAAATACTGAATATATGTTAATCAAGAGAAATTACTACATGCTGATAAAAAATGAGTATGTCTAGATTCTGGACTCTAGAAGCTTATAAAATTAAGGTCCTGACACATAGGCCGATGGTTGCAAAAAGTATGCAAAAAGGACACAGTGGATGAGAAAATGTTCCATCCGTTGTTATCCGTTCTCAAAAGTGCCCCAAATTTGCATAAACAGAGCGGACAACAACGCAAAGGAACGGACAGGGAGAGGACGTAGCGAGGATGTAAAGCGGATGCTCCATGGAAGCCTAGCGGATGGAAGCGGATGGAAGCAGATGGCACATCCGTAGGGCTTCCGGGGGAGCACAGCGAAGCAGACATGCAGCAGAAGGAACAGATACAGAGCGGATGACGTGGATGCATCACGAACGCCTAGCGGATGCCTAGCAGATGCAAAGCATTCACTGCGCATGCGGGGAGGATGCATTGCTTCAGCCCCGTGGATATAAAAGGATGCAGCTCGCAAGCAGGTCACCATTCAGAGGAAAGACCTGCTGCCAGACACATCTCCAGCCAACAACCATGGGGAAGAAGAGGAAGCCTGTGCCATCTTCTGCCATCCCTGGCAAGAAGGACAGGGCCACCATCCCACCTCATGGTGCTGACTCTGCTTCTGCTAGGGCTTCTGCTGCTCATGCTGACTCTGCTGGTGCTGGGGCGTCTGCTGGTGCTGCTCCTGGTGCTGGTGCTTCTGCTGGTGCTTAATCTGCTGACGCTGCTCCTGGTGCTGGTGCTTCTGCTGGTGCTTACTCTGCTGGCGCTGCTCCTGGTGCTGGTGCTTCTGCTGGTGCTTACTCTGCTGGTGTTGCTCCTGGTGCTGGTGCTTCTGCTGATGCTGATTCTGCTGGTACTGCTCCTGGTGCTTCTGCTGGTGCTTATTCTGCTGGTGCTAATCCTGGTCCTGCTGGTGCTGCTGGTGCTTACTCTGCTGCTGGTGCTGCTGGTCCTGCTGGTGCTGCTTTTGCTGCTGCTGTTGTCATTGATGCTGGTGGTGGTGGTGGTGTGGTGGGGCAGCCCCTAGAACCCAGAAGGCCCTGTCAGAGGGAGGAAGAGGCATACGTGAGATAGGGAGAGGAGGCAGTACTCCATCAAAGAGGAACATGAGGATGAGGTGCTCGAATGGCTGAAGGAGAACGAGTACCTCTGGCGGAAAAGGACACAGACTCTATTGAGACACCAAGCAGAAGCAGACGGCTTGGAGAGAGAAGGCGGAGAGCCTGGGCTACACTTCGGAGGTCCTCCTCGGGTGGTGGAAGCACATGTACTCCTGGTACAGGAAGCTGCACCTCAAGAAGTCTGGCCAGGCCGTGGTCAAGCTCACTGACTGGGAGACCTACGTGATGGCCAAGTGCAGCTTCTAGGAGGGTGAGGTCCACCACCGAGGAGCAGCCCCTCTGTCTACCCTCTCTCTCAGGCAGCCCACAGAGAGCCAGTCCTCTTCTGGCCAAGAATCAGCTCCTGTGTCCAGGCAGGTATCTGTGGAGCGCCCCACGATGGAGATACTTTCGCCATAGATACTCGTTCTCCCTCAGCCACTCCAGCACCTCATCCTCATGTTCCTCTTCTATGTTGTATTGCTTCCTCTCCCGTTCTCGCATCTGCCTCTTCCTCCCTTTGGCAGGGACATATGGGCCCTCATCAGAAGGGCTTCGAGGTTGTAGGGGCTGCTCCTCCTCACCACCAGCAGCAGCAGCAGCAGCAGCAACAGTAGCAGCAAAAGCAGGACCAGCAGCACCAGCAGCACCAGCAGCACCAGGAGCAGGACCAGCAGGACCAGGAGCACCAGCAGGACGAGGAACAGTGCCAGCAGAGTAAGCCCCAGCAGAAGCCCCAGCACCAGGAGCAGTGCCAGCAGAGTAAGCACCAGCAGAAGCCCCAGCACCAGGAGCAGTGCCAGCAGAGTAAGCACCAGCAGAAGCACCAGCACAAGGAGCAGTGCCAGCAGAGTAAGCACCAGCAGAAGCACCACCGCCAGGAGCAGCATCAGCAGAGTAAGCACCAGCAGAAGCACCACCGCCAGAAGCAGCATCAGCAGAGTAAGCACCAGCAGAAGCATCACCGCCAGAAGCAGCATCAGCAGATAAGCACCAGCAGAAGCACCACTGCCAGAAGCAGCATCAGCAGAAGCTTCAGCCCCAGAAGAGTGAGCCCGGGCTGCAGAAGCCCCAGCAGAAGCAGAGTGAGGGCCAGGGGGTGGGAGGGTGGCCCTGTCCCTCTTGCCAGGGCTGGCAGCAGATGGCAGAGGCTTTCTCTTCTTCCCCATGGTTGTTGGGTTGCTGGCTGGCTTGCTGGCTGGCTGGCAAGCTGTGTCTGGAAGCAGGTCTTTCCTCTGAATGGTGACCTGCTTGAGAGCTGCTTCCCTTTATATCCGTGGGAGTGATACAATGCATCCTCCCCACATGCGCAATGAACGCTAGGCATCCGCTAGGCATCTGCTAGGCTTCCGCTAGGCATCCACTAGGCTTCCGCTCTGCATCCGCTTCATCCGCTCTGCATCCGCTGTGCATCTGCTTCATCCACTCGGCGTCCGCTCTGCATCCGCTCTTTCCGTTCTGCGGCCGCTTTGCTGTGCTCCCCCGGAAGCCTTGCAGATGTGCCATCGGCTTCCATCCTCTTCCATCCGCTAGGCTTCTGTGGAGCATCCGCTTTCCATCCACCCTACGTCCTCCCCCCGTCCATTCCTTTCCATGTTGTCCGCTCTGTTTATGCAAATTTTTGCTTCTTTTGAGAGCGGATAACAATGGATGGAACATTTTTCTCTTCTGCTGTGTCCTTTTTACAAACGTTTTGCATCCATCAGCCAGTGTGACAGGGCCTTGAGCTGTATCCGCTTTCATCCTTTCTATGTCCGTGCTACTAATGCTGCGTGTCTGTTCCACGTCCGTTTAACTTCCTCCCTGTGTCCGTTTTCCGCTGGAGCGGATGTGAGTTGTGCGGATGCGCAGCGGATGCCTAGTGGATATAGCGGATGCGTAATGGATGACGGTGGATGTATAATGGATGTTCCCCATATGCATTGGATACTTTATCCGCTCAAAAAGTTTTGAGCAGCTCAAAGCTTTTTGAGCGGATGAAATCTCAGTAGACGGATACTGGACGGATAGAGGGTATGAAAAACGGATGCAGTGAGTACAGAATGGATACATCGCGTTAACCAATGGATGGCAAGTGTTTCTCTCTGTTTTACATCCTCTTTCCATCCGTTGGTGCTGTGTGACATGGGCTTTAGTCTAATTTCTCTTAACTTGACCAACACAGGATTTCTTAATAATGATTTTCTTACAAAATAAACCAAGAAGAAGAGAATAAGAATCAATGAGCCCTTGTTTCTTGTAGATGGACATTTAATTAAAATAGTATTTCCTTTGTAGAAAGCTTAGCAACAAAGATCAGCAAATATAAAAATATTAGGAATGAATGGTGCAGCATCAATAACAAATTTTGTCTTGGACTGCAGTCTAGATATGTATGATTCCCTGGAACTTCTTATCCTTAAAAATTATTGCAAAATTCACTAGGAGGCTCACCAAATTTCAAATATAAGTCAAATGTATCTAAAGAAAATGAAATACATGAGAAATCAGCATTTCATCATTGCCCATTCTTAATGTTCTAATTTCTAGCCCACAAATAAGTATTCATCTCTCAATATAGAATGCTTGTGCTGTTCTTCATTGTACAAAGCAAATAAAACCACTAGAATCAAAAGATAGTATATCACAGCATAAGTCAAGGGAAGAGAATATAGTAATTACATCTCAGAATCCATATAAATCAGCAATAGCATTTCTTATTTTAAAACACCAATAGGAGGATGCAGTCACCATTGATCAATGACATTCTATGTGTTATTGAGGCATTTCGTTCTCCCAGTTTTGAATTGTGCCAATGCTATCTTTCTGGTGTCGCAGAATTAGGAATTTTGACCGGGAGCAATCAAAGTCTTTGTCCATTAAAATACTGCATTGATCTGTAGATTGAACTGTTATATTGAAACAAATTGAAGGATCATCCTCAGTTGTGCCCAGCCATGATAAGATTTCTGAAAACATCTTTGCAGTGTTGTGGGTTTATTAAAGCAAAGCAAATGTATAACGGGAAAAAAAAATCTAAAAAGCCCTAAATAAAAGCAAATGTGTTTTATGGGAATTAACTACCATTGAACAGCCTTTTCACATCTATCCTCAGATCCTTGGGTTTTGTCATTTGGCTGTATCCTTATCAAACCTTGTAAGGCTTGATCTGAAATTATTCATGATATTTGGAGTATCTTTGTCTCACACATTAACACTAGATCTACTGCAAAACATCAGGGGAGAAATCAGACAAGTTTGCAAGGTAGAATAATATATGAGAAAGTTAGGCAGTATCTGATTTAGCTCTGCTTCTTTCCAAATGTTTGTCAGCCACACTCTACTCACTGCCTCTTTAGTAAATATAGAAAGAAATTTTAATCTATATTTTTGCTTTTCTTGCATGTAAGTTCTCCTTGGGAAAAAAAATAGTTAATTGGGATTAGTATGTCAGCAATGGTTCCCATCTCAGTATATTTGTGATGACCTGAGGCATGGCACAAAGGCAACACAGTCAGATAATCAGTAGGAGTCCCTTTATTTGCTTCAACTTTGCCCCCCAATGTTCTGGTTACCTTCTGGGCTGGAGAAAAACTCTCTCAGGAACAGTCTTTGGCTGCAAAGAATCAAGTCCAAAATGTGGTCAACAGAACTGTAACTATAAGTCCGATCAAGGCAAGATAAGGTAATTATTCTGGCAGGGCAAAAGAAGAAATTCCAGACATGAAGGAACAGCAGTAATTCAACCTGGTTGGGAGGATGCAAGGAACAAGATAAACTCACATTTGTTCCCAGATGCTGCTGCACTCAGCATGCATCTCTTTTAAACTCTCTTCCCAGGTGTGGCTAATGAAAGGAATCAGGGTCCTTTCCTCCCCCATAAGCCATGCAACCCACTTTGCTCTCTTCTTCATCCCTCCCTGCATGCCCTAGGATGAAGAGAGGATGGGCCTGGGTCTTCCTCTGAACTCCCCCTCCCTTGTTCTCCCTCTCTCCTGCTCTGCCCACCGAACTTTGTCCTTCCCCAGTTTCCTCCATAGCCAATGGAGCCACACTCCCACTCCCTGTCAGCTGTTTGTCTTCCTCCTCGGATTCAGACTCTGACAGGGGCATGACAATATTCCTTGACCAAACATGTTGCACTGGTAAAACAAATTATCACCATATGATAAAAGGTAATTGCATGGGGGGTGGGGACAAGAAACAAAGCAGCATATTTAATGATTCATGATGATGAACCATGACTTTCATTGCAAAAGGATAGACTGGCACTTGTTATGTTCTTATAGGACAGTGAAAAAATTGATTATATTTCTTAAGGGGCTAATTTGATGCTTTGCAAACAGCTGTCCCTTTAACCCAGTGGATTCTTTTCCATTAAGGCTGGACTTATTTATCACTTTACAGTACTTTACAGCTCTCTTTAAGCAGTTTACAAAGTCAGCATATTGCCCCCAACAATCTGGATCCTCATTTTACCCACCCTGGAAGGATGGAAGGCTGAGTCAACATTGAGCCTGGTGAGATTTGAACTGCCAAATTTCAGGCAGTGTTAAAAGTTTAGCAATATATTTACAAAAGGGAGAGTATCTGGTTGAACATCTGAAGAAGTTTTTTGCCCCCTTTCCTGATTTTTTTTTCTTGTATTTACCTTCCATCTTCTCTGTCTAGAATCTAGATAAAAACTGGATACCTGATCATACAATGTCGCAAAGTCACAGATTTACTAAATAGAAATTAAAGATAGAAGATGAAATTATTAGTTTTAATTTTAATATCAGAGCATTAGGGTGAACAATGAAGTAGCAGCAATATTGATAACATCATTTTTTGTTAAAATGTGTCTAGGAACTTTAAGTGTGTTTCCAAATTTGCCTGATCTTTAAATTAATAGAGGTGATAAATGAAATTGCCTAGTGACACAAAGCAATTCTGAAGCCTCTTTTATCTGAACTATTTTGAATATGAGCTTTCTATCATAGACAATTATTTGAACATTTGTTTAAAGAGTTAAATAAAAAGACATTTTTCAAAGCCATAAAATATAGAAAAGTAGAGATCTGTCTAGAGAGACTGACTTTTGAAGAACAGAACTTTTGTCTATTCTGTAATAACCCTGCTTTCAGCCATTGTCTCTCACTGATTCTGCACATGTTCAAGCATCATACAGATATCCAACTAAAACAGTGGGTACCTGTTTTGCTGAACTGAGAGTTAGGCAGTTTAATTTTAGGAAAGACCTCAGTGGCTTCAGTTGTCCTGGTATCAGTATCAGATACTACATTGATATTAGAAATGAATTTAACAACAATTAGAGAGGACTCCAGGAACGAAAGGGTTAAAGGAAATAGAATTGGAATTGATGTCTGTCAACAAAAAATAGATGAAATTATTTCAGCAATCAGTTGTTGTAATTAGATTATTGGTTTTGGTAAAATACAAGCTGGATTGAAAAGCTAAATTGGATTGATTCATAGATAAATAGGACAATTGCTGAAGAGAAAAATTTTAGGTGCTATCCAGGAAGGTAAGCTGAAGAAAATAAGATGTCTTTCTACTTGATTGATATAAAGCTCTTGGTAGAGCTGAAGATGATGATGGAAAGTAAGAATCATCATTTTAATTCCCAGCACCCAATGAGTGATGGAGGAATGCCAATAGCTATAATCCAAAAAACTAGGTAGAAATAGTTCTAGTACATAATGCCATTGAGAAAGGTGTACATGTTAACTTGATACTGATATGTCTGAAGCCAAGTACCCACAAAGACTCAAAGAGGTTGTTTTGTTCACTTTACTAATTGAGGCTTGTAAATATACACACTTGCAATATAAAAACAAGCTCCTTCAAAGTTCAGCAAGTTTGGCTTACAATAGTTTCAAACTGAAGCAGCAGGCAGCAGATTGGTCAGGCAGAGTTTATGAGTCAAAGCTTGTAGCAGATTCATCAGCAGATCCTGATTCAAAGTAAGGCTTATGAGAGTAGACAAAATTTTGGACAACACTTAGAAAATCTGCTCATTGACAAAATCCATTAATTGCTTGGATCATGCACATATACCATGTTGATACTTTATGGCATCCTTAGTTCTTGGAAGAACTTGATGCATATGAATAGTAACAATAGCTAAAGAAGTGGGAACTGTACTTTGTGAAATGATCTGCTATTACAAATCAAGTCCAATGAGAAGAGGGTTATCTGAAAAAGAATGCCTAAGTTCTGGAAAGAACAACATCCAGAATCAGAAATAACAGAACAGATGCGAGCTGATCAATTTCAATTTATAATATGAAATAAATTATTCACAGATGCACAATTGGAAGAACTTCAAAGGTCTACTCAGGGAAAATAAATTGAAACCATGTAGCTTGGACTATAGGAGCAAGACAGGCAGACTCCACATTGAGGAAGTCAGCCAGCATTAACCACAATCTCAGTGACAGCATGACCAACCATAATGGTAATAATATGCACAGTTTACATTTTTGGGCACTTTGTAAAATATAGATTTAATTAAACAAAATTAAAACAGTCTATATCTCTATAAAGTAAGAAAAATCAATCAGAAAATCAAAGTATTAACAAAATACATTAATTCAGTAATCATAGTGAGAAAGTCATAATTAAGAGATTGCTCTTGAAAAGATCCAGAAAGTCGTAGCAGCACTGGCTTCCTGAGCTTCAGAGACACAAGATTTCAGAGTGTAGGCACCATCACAGCCAATGTCAGTCTGAAAGTTACAGCAATGGTACTGTGACGTTCTGGGCATGTCAATCAGATTCATATTATCTGGCTTACAATACCATTGCTAGGGAATGAAATTTTTGCAATACACCAAAGCTTCAATATTTATGGTGAAGTAAAGTTATCCTTGGTCCTGTTTTAGCTGGGGTGGAAAAAAGGTGTACAATTTGTTGCAGAGTTCAACTCCTTTCAATTCTGAGCAACAACAATGTGATTAGATATACCTCTCTGCCGAAATGCACACAAATATTAATGAGCAGGAATGTTTCTAAGAGAGATTTAATCAATACACAAGAGCAGATGGTTCATATGAACTTATGACAGATATATTTGAATGCTAATATAGTCCCCAATGGCTCTAGCATAACATATAATTTATTCTGTGCAATACTCTCCCCAATTCCCATTTGTTTGTTCTGCTTTACAATGCTGTCCTGTCTTTATATTTTTACCTTTCAAATGCTAGAGTAAGAGGCATCATTAGAAAGGGATTTGTTTTATGCTTTAACATTGTGGCTTTCAATAAGAAAAATAATCTAAAAAGGCATGTGAGAAGCCTTAATTTAGGTAAACACACCCAAAGGAAGAGCCAGCTTTGAACTACAGTTCTGCTCTTCCTTATAGGAAAGACCAGGAGCTCTGATTATCTGATGAGAAGATTACTGTCATCATGGGTCACTCATATGGGAGACATGGATAGAAATGAAACATAAAACTAGGATTTCTTGAAAATGAGAGCATAAAATGAAGTGTTACATCTACAAATTATATGATGGTGATGATATTATCCATTCTGTAGCATTTGCAGTGGACTAAGCCAAAGTCTTCACTCCGGTCCGTGATTCCAGCGGGAACATGGACCATTCCTATTGGCTGATGCCATTTGACAGCTGGCTATAAAAGAGAGCTGTCAAATGCCATCAGCTGTTGTCCACCAGCTAGCTGCCTTGTGAGCACAGCAGCCGGGGCAACCTGCGGTATCTGCTATCCCGCATCAGATGGGCGTCTCATGATAGGGAGCGAAAGGAGAAAGAAACGACAGGAGACGAAGTTCCTCGGGATGAGTGCGCCCAGAATGTCTGGGTACACGCTCTTTTATTATGCTCCTTCACAAGGGGGTGATTGTTTTTTCAGAGCCTAGGTTAAGCCCAGGTCAGACAGGATATGCAAGATTTACAATAGCTCAGATCAGGCAAGATACCAGGTCAGACAGGATTGCAAGATTTATAATTCGATCAGGATATTCCTGCTTTACAAAGCTGCATACCAGACAAACTACTCACAATGTAAATAAGCTTTATCTACAGATGTTTAGCTCCTTGTCCCTTGTACGT
>BLBF01000052.1:15580534-15594328 GCA_015471245.1 Laticauda colubrina | reverse complement strand
TGGCAGCAAGGCTGGTAGCAAGGCTGGTAGCAAGGCTGGCAGGCAGACATGCAGGCAGGGCAGGCAAGGCAGCCAATCCATCCGGCAGCAGGTCTTTTCTCTGAATGGCGACCTGCTTCCGAGCTGCTTCCGTTATATCCATGGGGCTGATGCAATGCATCCTCCCCGCATGCGCAATTAACGCCAGGCATCCACTAGGCTTCCGCTATGCATCCGCTGTGCATCCACTGTGCATCCACTTCATCCGCTGTGTATCCGCTCTGCATCCGCTGTATCCGTTCCGCATCCGCTTTGCTGAGGTCCCCCGGAAGCCTTGCAGATGTGTCATCCGCTCCCATCCGCTTCTATCCACTAGGCTTCCGTTCCGCATCCGCTTTCCATCCGCCCTGCGTCCTCCCCACGTCCTTGTTATCCGCTCCGGTTATGCAAATTTTTGCCCCTTTCGAGAGCGGATAACAACGGATGGAACATTTTCCTCGTCCGCTGTGTCCTTTTTGCATCCGTTGGGCAGTGTGACATGGGCTTTAGAGTTGTTATTTTGTTTATTGAATGTAACATTTGGAAACCTTCTAACGCATTCTTTTCTTCCCCCTAGGGTAGATATTGTGGTCTTATATTATTGGAGAAGAGACTCTTAATAAAGTCTCTCTTTTCCAAGAGCAATGAATTTGCTGACTTGCTTTGCCAGGTTTGTTGTTTGTTTTTTCTCATTTCTTTTTGCAGTACATACAAATAAGACATCATAATAAATACATTGATGCAACTCTTTTAATAAAAGGTGAAAATTCTTTGCAAACCATACTTGTAGGCTTGGTGATGAGTCTACATAGGTCAGAATGACTATTTCATATTATAGAAGAGAAATCAGTACTTAAAGGAAAAACATTTAGTGTTGTGAATATAAAAGAAAGGATATTTATTTTCCTGTAAGTTATTACAGATCAGATTTAAAATCTTTGCTTCAAGTCAGTGTATGTGTGTGTGTGTGTGTATATGTGTGTGTGTGTGTGTGTGTATAGTGACATGGTATAATATGTCATGTGTTATTGTTCATCTGAGGTTGTATTTGCCTACTTTTAAAAACTGCTAAGGACCATATGATTTTTACTATGGTTGTGGAGTGTGTGTGTTTATACATGTATATGTATTTGCCTATGTATCTGTGTGTCTGTGTATGTAAATCTGTGTATGTAATAGAGATATAATTTAAGAGGTGATATTTAAGCTGGATGTTCTGACCTAGGCTTCTCCAACAGCACGAAACTGACTCCTGATGAACCCATTTTATTTAGTTTATAATGAATTCCTCTTCAGCAAAGTCCTGGCCAACAGTCTTTCAAGATATTTCACAACTACCTTTTTCAGACTTGGAGAGGTGCCAGGCTGATGTCTTTCAGAGGCCTCACTGTGGCAGACAATACTAGGCAAGAATGCAGGAACAGATCTTCAAATGAATTAACTGTCTCCTGCAAAACCCCATTCCCCTTTCACTCCTCTTTTATTCTCTATGGAACCTCTGGCTTTACTCCCAAGTCGATCCTTATTCCTTAGTTGTTTCCTTCTTCTGGCAGCTCTGTGCATGCACACACTGGGAACAGGCTCCAGCTGTCCTTCTGCCTCACTGATGTCTGACTCCAAAGGCAGCTGATAACTGTCAGATGGCCCTGGAGACCCCATCTCTGTCTCTGATGCAGAGCATTTGTCAGAGCCTTCCCCAGACTCCAGGGCTAGCCCATGTTCCTCCCCAACCTCCTCACTGTCCAAATCTGCTGCCAGCTTCACTGGCCGCTGGCGGGCCACAACACTAGAGATTTCCTCGTCTTATTTCCATGTATGACAGTAATTCTTTTTAATATATTGAATATCTTTTTGTAACTTTCCTGTATGGGAAAATATTTGCCAAATTCCTATATGTGAAATATATGGGATTTTCTTAAATAATATTTTTGATAATGAACTCTAGCTTCAATATCTAAAATACCTTTACATTAGCTCTTTTGATAACTTGATATCAAAAACTGTTGCAGATGACAGTATCATTTTAATTTGCTAAGGATCGTGAAGCATTTCAAGGAAGTCCCAAAATAGCACTGAGGTTGTAAAAGAAAATATGTGAATTTTGTTAGATAACTGCAAGATTACTACATTAAAAAACACTATTTAAAATGTCTTTGCCTTGAAGGGATCTTAAATATCTGTAATTGTTGTGCATTGAAAAATGAATTATATATGTCTCTAGGTGAGAATAATTGTGTTCATCTTTCTTAACATTCAGAAGAAGTAAGCTAAAAAGAATTTTTAAAAAATTAAATATTTTGTCAGGTAGCATAATTAGGTAAAATTAAATGTGAGGTAAAATTAATCTATCCAAATATCCTGTCATTCCATTTGCTTGATTTTACACTTCAGTGTATTTTCTCTGTTCAAATAAAAGGAAAGCATTTATATATTCACATTCCAAAAAGAAAACAATACCGTCGAGAGAGCTCTAGAGAAAATGTTACAGAGAACTGCTCTTTATTTTTTGAATTTTGTACTTCAGCATATTTTCTTTATTGAAATAAAAGGAAAGCACTGATATATTTCTATTCCAAAAAGAAAACAACAACACCATCGAGAGAGCTGTGGAGAAAATGGTGGACAGGGCTGCTCTATTTAGATGTAGCAGAAAATATTTTTCTTTTGACCCTGGTCATGGGTCAAAATCCACATTGGTTACTTCTGTTGACCTTTGATAGCAGCTGATTGCTTGACAGCTTTTAATACCATTGCATCGTTTACTAGCTGCAAAGCTTGAATATTATCTAATAGTTCTCCTATCTGAATGGTCAGTTCCAAGCGATGTGGCTGAAAGGGAATGGGACAGAGTGACTCCTTTTATTTTTCAGGATAAAAAGAAAAAAGACAAATCAGTCTTTATGTACATGAAAAACTCTCACCACATAGATTCTAACGTTAATAGTGGAATGGATGTGCTGCTCATCTGTAGCGCTTCTCCAAAGAAATACCTTGCTGAAAATTTTTATCCAAGTCAGAAATTGCACCATATTTATATGAGCCTGTATTTGCTAATAAGGATCTAATTGCTTCTATTTAAATCACTTTGTGCACCCTAAGCAAAAATTCTTAATTAATGCCGGTTTTCCTGGGTTCTGAAACAGAGTTATAGAGATACTTGTGAGATTTCTGGTAGATTGTTGCAAAGTCTACCGATTCTGTTTCACCAATTCAGCAATGACAACAACTATTCTAAAGCCCAGTCTCATTTGTGAAAGGCACAAGCTTTCTTTTTCAGTGAAAAACATATCCTTGTGCCATGATACTTGAGTCAAGCTGTTGTTGTCTAAAGATGGTTCCATATTTTTTCCAGGTTATGGAAAATCTTAGGCAAATAAGGTTTGATGAATACTCAGTAATGAAGAGATAGTGCTATGTGACATCATTTCACTATTAAAGGCACTGTCCCACTGCACTTACGGATGCAAAGAGGATGTAAAACATTAAAAAATGCTTGCCATCTGTTGGAAAACGCTATGCATCCGTTGTGTACTCACTACATACATGTTTCATACACTCTATCCATCGAGCATCCGTCCACTGCGATTTCATCCATGCAAGAAGTTTTGAGCTGCACAAAACTTTATGAATGGATGAACTTTCTGCCGCGTACGATGTACATTCGCAACATATATGGGCAACAAATGTTCTATGTCCGTTATCATCCATTAAACATCCGCTGTATCCTCTCTGCATCCTCTGGCCATCCTCTCAACTCACATCTGCTGCAGCTGAAAATGGAAAGAGGGAGGAAACAAAAGGTACACGGAACGTCTACACAGCGTTAGTAGCATGCAAATAGAAAGGATGTAAGCGTATGCATCTTGTATATAAAGTATTAAAAGTGGAAAAAATATTTGTATCTGGGATGTATCTCGTATATTTAGGATGTCTGCAGTATGTCTAGAGTATGTAGAAGGACACCAAGCAGACAACCGATATTTTCTATAAAAAGGGGGAGAAAATCATCTGGATCGCTGGGATGGTGGACCATACAGTCCCACTATGGTTGCACTGGAGCCTTATCTATCCCACAACTATCCTTATCTATCCCACAAGCATGCAAAGGCTAAACCATTTTTTCAAAGTTTTTACCAACACTTTATTAAGTAAACAAAATGAACCAAGTAAACTGTCTTAAGCAAAGATAACCTTTATAAACTTTCTTAGGTAAACTTTATGACTTTATTAAATAAGCAAAATGAACCAAGTAAACTGTATGAAGTATCTTAAGCAAAGATAAACTTTCTTAGGGAAACTTTAAGACTGTATTAAATAAGCAAGATGAACCAAGTAAAGTTTCTTAAGCAAAGATAAACTTAACAAGTAAACAACTCAGTCTCTGAGACTATTCTCAGTCACTCTGAGTCAGGTCCATGGTCTCAGCTGTTAAGCGGGCAGGGACTGTGGAGGTGGCTGTGGCTTGATTGCTGGTCTGAGGCACCATTGGGGTGCTTGGCCCCAAGGGTACAACAGGTGGTGGTGTGTTCAGGAAGCTATCCGAGAGCTGACTCAGTCCCGTGAGGTTGAGAGGCCCTTCCTCAAGGACTTGAGATGTTAGGCACAAGACTGATGACAGATTGTCCGTTGACGGGCTTGGCTGTAGGCTGGAGGAAGGAGGAGTGTAGTGGGGCTATCTGGTCTGCAGGTGGGTGAGGACTGGCGTCTGTGGCGTCCAATGAACCTGGGCCTGGACTGGGAAGTTCTGCTTCTGCTGTGGGATATCCTGGTAGTCATAGCCTTGGTTGGTGAGGGGCTATTGAAAGCCGTGGAAGGGCTGTGACATCACCTGGGGTGGAGGAGCAGACCTGGACTGGGTAGGAGTAGCTTCAGCTGGGCCTTGAGGGTTGTGCACAAGTGCTGTGATCTTCTACTTCATCACTTGGTACTGGGCCTCGGGCAGGTCCCTCAGGGTCTGGCTCACGTAGGTGATGAAGGTGTTCCAGCCCGAGGATGCTCTGTCCAAGTGGACCAGCTGAGAGAGAAGTTCTGTGCTGGTCTTCATTGTGTCCCTGATCTCCAACAGCACACTGCGGTCCTGGCCCTCCAGTCTGCCTCTCTGCCTGCATCCTCTGGTGGCTGCTGCTTCTTCCTCCATTTGTGACAGCAGGGCATCATCCTCCATGGGATCCTTCAAGTCTGCTGGCCTGGGGAGTGCAGCTGTCGAGAGGGTCTTTGATGTGGGGCCCTCTTAAGACACCTGCCTGGACAGGGTAGCTGGCTCCTGGCTAGAAGAGGACTGGCTGTTCGTGGGCTGTCTGATGGAGAGGGGTCTCAGAGGGGCTGCTCCTTGGTGGCGGATCTCACCCTCCAGTAAACTGCACTTGGCCATGATGTACATCTCCTGGTCAGTGAGCTTGACAGCAGCCTGCCCGGATTTCTTGAGGTGTAGCTTGCCATACCAGGTGTGCATGTGCTTCCACCATCCAAGGAGTACTTCTGCAGTGTACCCCAGGCTCTCTGCCTTGTCTCTCCAAGCTGCCTGCTTCTTGGTGTCCCGATACAGCCTGTGGCCCTTTCTCCAGAGGTACTCGTTCTCCCTCAGCTATTCCAGCACCTCATCCTCATGCTCCTCAGAAATGGTGTACTGTTTCCTCTCTCCCTTCTCCTTCCCTTGCCTTTTCCTCCCTCTGGCAGGGGCTTCAGCAGGGCCTTCAGGGGCTTGAGCAGCAGGGCCTTCAGGGGCTTGAGCAGCAGGGCCTTCAGGGGCTTGAGCAGCAGGGCCTTCAGGGGCTTGAGCAGCAGGGCCTTCAGGGGCTTGAGCAGCAGGGCCTTCAGCAGCATGGCTTTGAGGGCCTTGGGGCTGGTCCACCACAGCAGCAGCAGCAGCTTCAGAGTCAGTGCCAGGGGGTGGGGTGCTGGTTCTGGCCTTCTTCACCTTGCCAGGGCTTGAACCAGTTGGCACAGGCTTCCTCTTCTTGCCTGACTGATGAACCATGGTGTTCCTGCAAGATGTATGTGGCAGCACGTCTTTCCCCTGTATGCTGACTGTGTGCAAGTTGCATCCTTTTATATCCGCAGAGCTGACGCAATTCATACACCCCGCATGCGCAGTGAACACTTTGCATCTGATATACATCTGTGCGGCATCCCCTTTGTTTCCTATAGGCGTCTGTGATGCATCCGCTTCATCCACTATGCATCTGCCCCTTCTGCTATGCGTCCACTTTGAAATTCTCCCCTGGAACCTTTTTGGAGGTGTCATCTGCTTCCATCCGCTGTCATCCTATCCTAGGCTTCCTATGAACATCCGTTTCACATCCTCACTACATACTACCCACGTCCGTTCTTTTCCATTCTTTTCCATTCTTTTCCATTCTGTTTATGCAAATTTTTGCCACTTTTTGGAGTGGATGACAATGGATGGAGCCACCCCCAAAATTTTGCTCATCCGCTGTGTCCTTTATGCATACGTTTTGCATCCGTCAGCCAGTGGGACCTAGACTTAACCCCCAAAATTGTGGCATTAGATATCTGTCTTCTATGTTGTGCTGACAGTCCTGCTTGCAGTGACTAATAGGACCATTTGAAACTGATGTGCATGAGATACTCTTTATTGCCTTGGGTGAATTCTACTGATAGAACATTTTAGTGAAAAATGAGAAATGTAATAAGGCTGAATGGAGAGTAGCCTAGACCAGATGGCCTCCAGAAGCCCGTTATGAAAAAGTGCTGAATGGATCTTAAGGACAGTTACAAAGGAATCAATATCAATATTGAATTACAAATGCTAATGTTGAAAAATATATAAGATCAAGGATCTCAGACCCCAGTCTCTGAGTTTTCTTCTTCTGTGTTGGCTTTCACACAGTGATATTACAGCTAGGAGTTCAACCGGTGTCAAATAAAAAAATTGGCACCTCTAGGCAGGTCAAAGAAATTGCTGCTGGGACAAGAGATGAGCTGCTCCTCTACTGACCCTTCACTTCCAGCTCACTCATATTTATTCCAAGCTGTTGGGCATGAGACAACTTCTTACTTCAAACCACTGCATTGCTAAAATAACTGAAGATTGAAAAAAAAAAAAAAACCAACAAGGTAGTATTGCTATGCTGTACTCAAGTGGCCAAGTTCTCTGAAATTGGTTGTGTAAAGTGACAAAGGCATAAACTGGGGATGTCATAGTTCAAATGTTATGCAGCCAAAATTGAAAAGCCTTTGTTTCCAGTCAAAATACACCAGAGATGATGATACTGACCTACTTTATGCAGCTGTCTTGTTTTACAGATTCCAGAGATAAAACTCTTTCTCTTTGGATTTTCATCCAAGAAAATGTTGTCAGGTTTACCATTTCACTAGTAATCAAATCATCATGCTGTCAGGGCTGCAACAGCGACCTCTATCATTTTGCCTTGAAATTTCTGAAAGCAGTCATCACTTTGGGAAAGCTGCTGGATTTGCTGGTGATCACTATTCAATCAAACAGCGAAGAATTATGATCTGATGCCTGAGATTCTTAAGGGTGAGTCAACAAGAAATGAATCTGCTCTGTTTTGATGGGAGAAAACTGGCCTTATCCTGAGAAATAATCAAACATACTGAGTTGAATACAGGGCAAATTCCACATTGAAATTTAAGTTGCTTGTTTCCCATACTCTTCTCAGCAATTTGTAAAGACAATTTCAGTATGAACTGCTGTGAATTATTTTTTTATGATTTTAGTTATAAAATTAAATAAAAATTACAAAATGTAATTGATTGTTCCTCTGTTTCTTTTTTTTTGTAATTTTTTTTAAAAAAATTAACAACAAACATAGACAAATGCAAACATAAAGCAACGAAATCTTTCAATTGTACAATGTGTCAATCAGTACGTAATTCTTGTGCACAATAAATATAATCTTTTCCTCTTGAATATAAATTTACAGTCATATCATATTAATCAACTTTTCCTATCATATTATATTATTATTAACTTCAAGCCCATAATATCCTTTAGCGCAAATCTCAATTCTTACCAATTTTAATAATTTTTTTTTGAAGAAAAAAAATTAATTGATTTTTAAAAACAAACATTGACAAACACAATACAAAACATGAAAAATATAAAACCTCTTTTCTGAAAGCAGTCTGATCCCGGGTTACATCTCTTTGTACAGACACCAATTCAAATTCATGCTCACTTTTATATACCATTCCATACCGTATTACCATTCTACATTTTCTATATGGCTTCTCCCCTCTTTTAACTTTCTTAATTTTATTTTTATTTGTTTCATCTCAAATCAGATCATTATATTCATATTCTTTGTCTGTCCTATTTCAGCTATCTATTATCTTTTCTCCTTAAACAAAATTCCTCCTGTAGTCACTAACTGGAGGATGACACCTTTATATCTTTCCCCTAAAATTATAACACTTGATATAAAATGTAACTTCTATTCGGATTCTGCGCAGTACATTAAAGCTCAACACTACATTTTAAAGACAAAAAGAAAAAAAAATATAAATATATAATATAATTAGAACAACGATCCATACCCATTCGATTCTATCGTTAATATTAATATTCATTTAAATTTTAAACATTTAACACATTACTTTTCAAATAGGTATCATGCTTCTATGGGAACACTTATAAACTTTCCATGTTTACTTCCCCAGCACTTCACTTGCATTTTAAAACATTTATGTCATTAAAATGTTCCCATTACTTTCTAAATTAATTGTCTCATATAATTCATTCCATTTATTTTATTCACAAATGTTTCACAAAATCATACATTGTTTCCAATTTTCTAATATTATTTCTAAATACAAGTATAACAATACAATCATATGTACCTTTGCAGAATCCCTTTTTCAATTAAATTTTTATCCATTATTTCTAAATAAGTCCTGTTTCTTTATATCTTGCTTCACACCCTTGTAGCTTCTCTTCTCTTCCCTCCTTCTTTGCTTCTTCTCTCTGTTCTTTTTACCCTCCCTGTCTCTCCACCTCAATTTCCCTTTTCTGTATTCCTTTTTTCTGTTTCTTTCTCACATTATATCCATTTTTCACCTTATTTTTCCCTTTTTTGGTTGTTTTTTTAGGTCTCAAATTCTCCGTTCACTTTCCCCTCTTTCCCCTTGTTTCCCCAAGTAAAGTTACTTGTTCATTAAAGATAGCTTCTTCTTTGTCCCAATCTTCTTGTTGCATAGTCTTTTCTTGAAGTTTCTCATAGGTAACAATTGCCATTTCTAAGAATTGAAAAACGGAACCAAGAGAGCCCTTCCCTTCTTTTTCTTCTTCTTTATATTTTTTAAATTCTATTTTCAATTTGTCCACAAGTGATGCCATTGTTTTTTTTCTTCTTCTTTTAAAACAATCACCTGAGTATTTTTAATCCTTCCGATATAATTCCAAGAGTCCCAAAGTCAACAAACATGCCAAATACACACAAGCTGTTTCCTTCTACACTTTCTTCCTTTTTTCACTTTCTCTTCCTGGGGTTAATATTTAGTTACAAAATTCCAGATAAAATGTATCTTTTAGCAATCCTGTTAAATTTTAACTTTAGATTCTTTAGATTCCAGGCTATCTCCTCCTTCCAAATCCTTTTCTTATTCTCTTCATCTCCCTTCCCACTTACAGCAAAATAAAATTTTCTTTCTCTTTTTTTTTTTTTTTGCCTTTTATATTCAGAAAACTTTATTATCCCCTTGGCATTAAATTTTCCAGTTTAAATACCTGTTGATGCCAAAGCAGATTTTTCTGATTTCTCATTCATCTCTTAGCTGTCAACATAAGGAAGGAGAGTAAAAAAACCCACAACTTTCCCTTTTCATTTTCATTCGCTACTTCCAAGCCTTCTTTGGGAGCAATGTATCTTTTGGGGGTTTTTTAGGATTTAAAGCCCATGTCACACTGCACCAACGGATGCAAAGAGGATATAAAATGGACAAAAAAGCTTGCCATCCGTTGCTTAACGTGATGTACTCACTGCCTCCATTTTGCTTCCTCTCTATCCGTCCAGCATCCGTTTATTGATGTTTCATCCGCTCAGAAAGTTTTGAGCCGCTCAAAAATTTTGCGCAGAAAATGTATCCAATTCATCCATTCTGCATCCGCTACGCATCCGCTAGGCATCCGTTATTGTTAAGCCTGGGTTCCCCAACCAGGGTTAGGTAGACAAGCTAAACAGAATGTGCAGCGTTAGTCAGATAGGCACACAGATAAATGAGTGAGCTAAGCTTGTATGTTTATTAACATACAGTAAAAATAACAGATACGCTTGTGCTATCAAGAATATAGTTTATTCCAGTATAAGTTTATGGCATAGTCAAATAACAGTCCAATAGTCATTTATCATGTAGTCAGTCCATTCAGGGATATTCAGGTAGCAAAGTCCATGTAGAATATCCTATGTCAGTTCACTTACAAATCAGTCCTTTGTTCTCTCTCCCGTTCGAGCAATGCAGTCTTGATTCCAAGCAGTAATCAGGGATCATCAAAGCCAGAGAGTGAGCAAGCTGTAGCCTTGCTACTTTTATAGTGTTTTCATAACCACTCCTTTAATTGCTATTTCACAGTTAAAGCTGCAGACACTTTAACATACACTAACTATGATTCATAGTTATTATTTCACCGAAACCAGTTAGGGTAAACAATGTTATCCCCAACAGTTATGCATCCGTTATGCATCCGCTATATCCGCTAGGCATCCGCTGCACATCCGCGCAACTTGCATCTGCACGGACGCAAGGAGGAAGCGGAACGGACGCAGAACGGATGCAAAACGGATGCAGAATGGATGCCAAGCAGAAACAAAATGTTTAAAATGGAAAAAACATCCGCAGAGGGGACCTATCTCGGATATTAAGGATGTCTAGAGGATGCCTAGAGGATGCAAAGGCACACCTATATTGCCTATAAAAAGGGGGAGTAACACATCTGGATCTCACTTTCAGAACAGCAGCCCTGCGGTGTGGACCTCAGCAGCCTTCATCTGACTCTTCCTCTTCCACAGCATCCAGTCATGTCCACCGTGGATCATACCACAGTCCTTTTGGCAGCCACCATCCTTCTGCAACAGTGCGAAGCCATCTACAGGCTCTGTGAACTCTACTACGGGAAGAAAAAGAGGTGGCCAAGAAGCCTCTGGGTACAAAGATAGTTCGCCAGAAGAGCAGAGGATGGACTGTACAACAAGCTGATGGTGGAGCTCAGGAATGAAGACCCTCGTGCATTCCAGAACTTCATGAGGATGCCTCCAGCCATGTTTGACGAACTTGTGTAGTGGCTGACACCCAGGTTGACCAAGGCAAACACCAACTTCCGGCCCAGCCTGGACCCTGGGTTCAAGGTGGCACTCAGCCTACGCCATCTGGCCTCAGGGACCACCTACAGCAGCATGCAGTATGGATGGAGGGTGCCACACAACACCATCAGCATTGTGGTCAGAGAAGTGGTGCAGGCCATCATCGAAGAATACAAGGAGGAGCTCCTCCAGTGCCCCTCCACTGAAGAAGGATGAAAGAAAGTTGCAGAGCAGTGGTATCAGAAGTGGAACTTCCCCCACACCGTTGGAGCCAAAGATGGCAAGCACGTGGCCTGCAAAGCTCCAGCCAAGTCGGGGTCCATTTATTTCAACTACAAGGGCCTCTTCAGCATCATCCTCTTTGCCATGGTTGATGCTGACTACAAGTTCATGTACATCGATGTTTCAGGCAACGGCTCATCTTCAGATACCCAGGTATACAACGCCAGTCACCTCAAGGAGGGGCTGGAACTCAACCTCATCATGGGCTTCCCAGATCCAGAACCCCTGCCCAACGACACACAAGATGTGCCCTACTTCATCTTGGGGGATGACGCCTTCTCCCTCACAACCTACCTCATGAAGGTCTATACTTCCAGTCTCCTCACCCGTGAAGAGAGGATTTTCAACTACAGGCTGTCCAGGGCAAGGCGGGTGGTGGAGAACGCCTTTGGCATCCTGGCCAACAGGTTCCAGGTACTTTTCACCACCATGCAGCATTGCCCAGACACCGTGAGGAGAATCATGGAAGCTTGCTGCATCCTGCACAATCTCATGTGCACCCGCTACCCAGTCTTGCAGAACAGGCTCGTAGACCTCCAACAAGGCAATAGGGACGCTCGGTATCCACTAGGCTTCTGCTGTGCATCTGCTGTGCATCTGCTGTGCATCTGCTGTGCATCTGCTGTGCATCCGCTTCATCCGCTGTGCATCCATTCTGCATCCGCTGTATCCGTTCCGCATCTGCTTTGCTGTGCCCCCCTGGAAGCCTAGCAGATGTGCCATCTGCTTCCATTTGCTTCCATCCGCTGGGCTTCCGTTCCGTATCTGCTTTCCATCCGCCCTGTGTCCTCCCCGCGTCCATGTTATCCGCTCCGGTTATGCAAATTTTTGCCCTTTCTGAGAGTGGATAACAACGGATGGAACATTTTTCTCGTCCATTGTGTCCGTTTTGCATCCATTGGGCAGTGTGACAGGGCCTTAAGTTCCAGGATATCATAATTGTTTCTTCTTATCCCAGTCAGCCAAAACTTTCACTTCAGCACTTTCTTCCTCCTGCATGTTCTTCTCCAGATGAGGGCTTCTTTGAGGCGGCCATTTCTGACAGCCATTCTGCCCCCTTCGCGAAAGGGAGTTTAGCCAGCTGGGGAGGAAAGATGTGGCTTTCCTCAACCCTGCTGGAGTCTCCCCCGTTTTCACCAACCTCTACGGGGTGGCTTAGCCCTGAAGCCAACTGGCTCGGGGCACCCCAGTGGCCAGCCCAGGCAGAAACCGCACACAATCGCGGATTCCTGCCTCTCGCTGAAGCCCTGCAAAATGGAAGTGATTTTCCTCTGTTTCTTGTCCTTCCCATCCATGCAGGAAATATGAACCTTACAGATTGACTTCTATCTGTCCAGCAATTCCTGACTTCTAGGGATTGATCCTTCCTCCATAATCCTTGCACCATTCTTTAGCTTGCTAGACAGCTAGTTGGTCTAGAGGTCAAGGCTGAAACCAGGAGAATGTGAGTTCTAGTCCTGCCATGAAATGCCTGCATAGAGTTAACAGTGACCAGCCTCTGAATTGGAGGGCATTGCAGACAATTAGAACAGGGGCTTCTATAAGAATAAAATGAAGCACTGAGGAACATTTATTCTGAAGAAGCATCATTGGTCATAAAAAACACAGTTCTGAATGAAGGCCAGAAAATATGGGTGTGGTGTACATGTGTAATGGACTAGAAATAGGAGGAAGATTATATAATCCATTTATGCACTAAGGAAGTAATGAGTTCCCCATAGTAGTGATGGCTCAGTAGAAAATTCAAATCTAGCCAGAAATAGTTCCTTCAATTTCTATTAAAATCCACTGATTTTAAGTTGAGTTTCATCTTGTCATTTGCATTTATTTCAATAACAGCAAAATACGACTAAGATAGAATTTATACTATCTCAAATAGACATCTGAGTATATTAGAATGAGGTGGAAATTGTATTATCAGGGCATCATACCAAAAAGTCCAAAATAAGATTAATTTATTTTTAAATTATATAACAAGTGTAATTCATAATGCAGATCTAATTAAGAGTCCTGGTTTCATGTTGCTTCACAATCTGGTCTTCTAAAAAACCACCCAGCATGTTTTGTCACTAATACAGTAGGTGTTGTCTGTACTATATGCAGTTCCAAGTTTATTCTATGTTTTTTATTATTTGTGTTCTGTCTATTCTCTCTCTCTCCCTCTCTCCCTCTCTCTCTCTCTCTCTCTCTCTCTCTCTCTCTCTCTCTCTCTCTC
>BLBF01000052.1:15497680-15528818 GCA_015471245.1 Laticauda colubrina | reverse complement strand
TAATAATAATAATAATAATAATAATAATAATAATAATAATAATAATAATATTCAGATGTATGTCTATTTCTTGGCATGCTTTGGACTAGTAGCAAGCAAATTATCCTTCTTGTTATTGGTCTCTATTATCTCTATTATCTTCAAATATTTTTATTCATCTATGTATTCTGCCTTTGGCCAGCATGATGATGATGATGGTGGTGGTGGTGGTGGTGGTGGTGGTGGGAGAAGAAGGAGGAGGAGAAAGAGGAGGAAACAGTATATTTGTTAGACCTTTGTTCTGTTTTTTGTTCATATATTGTGTACATCGTAGTCCCTCCTTCCATTCCCTTCCCCCATAACATTAAGCCTATGAACTGAATGGGAGTAACAAAAAGTGACTTGCCCAAAGTTACTCTGTGAGCTTCTGCCTCTGAGGATGATCTAGAATGTGAATTTCTTTACTGACAGCCAATATCATAGCCACTACATCACATTGTTTCTCAAGCATCATGTTCATATTAATGTCCATCATTATCACTGTCATCATCACCACAAGGGAATATAGCTAAATATAGCTTTTGAAAGTATTTTCTTTGAAAATTCACTTTTCTGAATGTATTCATTTCATTTTAAGGTATTTGAAAGCATTTTATCAAAGTATTCATGGAATATGGAGAAATGCAAAATCCAAATGATACTTGTGTTCTGATCTGAGTATTGCAGCTCAAGTTGACTTATTTTGAAATACAGATCAAAGGAACCACTCAGGAATGTCTACCTTCAGGATTTGGCCTTCTGTTATTTTTTGCAAACTGTTTTGCAATGTGTTCTCCATTCAAGCTTTTCATTTGGTTGGATGGAGCTATTATTTATAAAACACATATCCCCAAAGTTCTTTTTTTTCCTGTGGATCATGCACAACTCTCTGGATTTTTGGCTATATAAGGGAAAAAAGTAGAAAAAACATAGTTTTCCTTTATTACTCTTTTATTTCATTTATTTTTTAATTACCTTGCTTGAGTTTTTCTGAAAACCCAGTAACTATATTAATTGAGAAAAAAATTGGTTTGGGGCAAATTTTAGCATCGGTCTTAACATCAAAACTGAAAGGAGGGCTGGACATCTTGGGAAATTTCAATTTCTTCAGATTTATTTAATGAGAAAAGTCCTGGACTAAAAGTAACTCTGTCAATTAACAAAGAATGATGAAAAATACAAGGGCGAGCTTAATGTAATATGGCCCAAAGCTAGCACTATGCACATGCAAAATAAAATATGTTATGAATTTGATATAAAGAATAATTTTTGAGTTATAATTAATGGACATTGCTGGGACTAAAGTTAATTTCTTCTTTTTTTAAAATGGCCAACAACCTGTCAGAGATCACAACATTATATGTTTTAAATCCTATTTTATGAATGAGAAGAATTAACTTTTCACATTAATTTCATGGGTTTTTAAACATATAGTTCATCAGTTTTAGGAAAAGGCAAAGAAAGGTGTTTATGCTTGATGTCACATAGCATTTATTTAATAAGCTGTAGTGGTGCAGTGGTTAGAATGCATTATTGCAGGCTAATTCTCCTAACAACCAGAAGTTCAATCCTGACCAGATCAAGGTTGACTTAACCTTCCAGCCTTCCTAGGACCCAGATTGCCAGGGAAATGTAGTAACATTAGTAAACTGCTCAGAGAATTCTGTAAAGTACTACGGAGCATAGTCTTAGTCTAAATACTATTGCTGTTACTATTATTTAGTTATTAAATTTATTTGCTGCACCAGCATGGTCACTGACACCAAGATAGTCACTGATATTTTCCTTAGCATTTTTTAAAGTGGGGGAAACTAGCATATTGAAGAACAAACCATCAGCTTAAGTGTTATTTACAAGGCCCTGGGCCTTCAAAGCATTAATAAAGCAAGTGAACAAAAATAGTGGTTTGATGTAGAATAAGTGTGTCCATGTAACCAAAAAGAGACAATGATAGGCTGGGTGGATAGAGAGAAACCCATTAAACCCAGGAAAGAGAAAAAGCATGAGAAAGGAGCTTAAACTGGTTCCACACTAAATTCACTGAGATTTGAGAGTGAGTGAAGGGAAAATAAAATAAGCTTTCAAGATTGATATTTGTCCTTTAAGGTAGGTCAAGTTGGGAAACAAGTTTGACTAAAACTATACTTTATTAACGTAGACTGTTATAATTGAACCTTAAAAACTGAACTGTGAGCTGATTTTGGAAAAGAAAGGTACATGGCAGCACTGGAGCTACATAATTTCTCATGGGCAAAATGATGGAAACAGCCTTGAAGTATTTCTTTTAATAAAATATTGCTTATTAAAATCTTACTTGTTTGCATGCAAAATAACTCACACAAGTATTAATTATATTTTGGTCTGAATCAGATTATGGAGAAAAAGGATTTTAACTACATTTCTTATTTCACTAAAACTATTCCATTGAAGATTCAAGCTATTATAGTTACTTTATAAATTGGCTCCTTGTAAATTACATACTAAATTTACATTTCAGTTAAAGAAGTCCTTAGTTAGAAGTCCTTTGGACTTCAGTTAAGAAGTCCTTATCCTGTCTTTCAAAGTCTCCTTATTTCTGAAATATGTAATTAAGGTTTCATTCCAGATTATTGCCTTTCTTGTCAAAATAAATTCAAGAAAAATTTTCAAAACTTCACATTTTATATTTTCCTACTGTCAATATGTTCCACAAATAAGAGTGAATTACAGCATCACACACACACACACGCACACACACATATGTATATAATTATATCTTTGATGCTATATTAAAGCATCAAAGTCCCTTCTAAACAGGGGTGGGATTCTACCAGTTCGCACCTGTTCACTAGAACTGGTTGTTAACATTCTAAGCAGTTCGGAGAACCAGTTGTTAGAAGAAATTACTGGCCTAATCCTGTAAGGAAGGAAACATTCTGGTGTTGCGTACAGAAACTGCCTCTCCGTTAACCCTTATTACATTCTTGGCAGGATGAGTCTTCCTGTCTCAGGAATGTCTCTGGAGTTTTTTCCCCCTCCTTTGCTGGTATTTTGCTTGTGTGGGGTGACCATGCAAAATTACAATGGCACTGAAAAAAGTGACTTATGACCATTTTTCACACTTAAAATTGTTGCAGCATCCCCACAGCATGAGTGGCCAGGTGAGGAGGTGCCTGTCTCGATGTGAGTGATATTGAGTTGGCCACGCCCAGCCAGTCACATGACCACCAACTTAGCCACACCCATAGAACCGGTTGCTAAAAAAAATGAATCCCATTCCTGCTTCAAACTCTGTTATTCTACAGAATAACAGAGTTGGAAGGAACCTTGTATATCATCCAGTCCAATCCGACACCTAATTTGGAGACCGTACACCATTTCTGACAGATGGCAGTCTAGTTTCTTCTTGAAAGTTTCCAGTGATGAAGCTCCCACAACTTCTTAAGTCAAATAGTTCCATTGGTTGATTGTTTTCACTGTCAGAAAATTTCTCCTTATTTCTAGGTTGAATCTCTCCTTGATCAGTTTCCATTCATTACTCCTTATCTGGTCCTTGGAAAATAACTTGACCCCCTCCTCTTTATGGCAGTCCCTCAAATACTGGAACACTGCTATCATGTTTTTCCTGGTCCTTCTCTTCACAAGACGAGTCATGCCAAGTACTTGCAACCATTCACTGTATCTTTTAGTCTCCAGTCCTCGAATCATGATGGTTGCTCTTCTCTGCACTTTTTCTGGAGTCTCAACAACTTTTTTATAGCATGGGAACCAAAACTAGATGCAGTATTCTAGGTCTTACTAAGGCTTTATAGACTGGTATTAGTACCTCAGTTGATTTTGATTGAAATCCTCTGTTAATGCAACTTAAGATTGCATTGGCTTTTTTGACTGCCACCGCACACTGTTGGCTCATATTTAATTGGTTATCTACTAAAACTCCAAGATCCCTCTTACAGTTACTGATATTAAGCCAGTCTATATGTGCAATTTTAATTTTTCTTGCCTAAGTGTAATACTTTACTTTTCTATACATTGAATTTCATTTTGTTAGATAGGGATCAGTTTTCAACTCTGTCAAAATCCATCTGGATTTTGAGCCTGTAGGGTGTTATTACTGCCAGTTTAGTATCATCCACAAATTTTGTAAGTCCCCTTCTATTCCCTCATCTAAATAATTTATGAAGATAGTGAAGAGTCCTGGGCCTAAGAATGATACCCCACTGCTTATGTTTCTCCATGTAGATTTGGTACCATTAAGGGCTACTCATGAGTATGAGTAGTCAGCCAGTTACAAGTCCATCTGATGGTGATGCCATTTATCCCACTTTTTTCTAGCTTACCAAGAAGTAGGTTGAGGTCTTTGTTGACTGCTTTGCTGGAGTCTAAGTGTACTATGTCCACAGTAATTCTCTGATCTACTAATTTAGTCACTCAGTTGAAAAGGATATATGAATAAGATTGGTTTGGTGTGTTCTGTTTTTAACAAACCCATGCTGACTTCTAGTTATTACATTACTCATTTCTAGATGTTGGCAGAACTGGTTTTTTATATTATTATTATCATTATTGTTGTTGTTGTTGTTTGTAGAATCAAGGTATTCAAGTCTGATAAATTCAGGATATCCAAATAGCGAAGCAGACCTTTAGGTATTGCTCCAAAGGCTCCAATTACAATTGGTATAACACACGGTTTCTTTTTCCAAAGTCACTTAATTTCAATTTGTAAGTCCCAATATTTTGTGATTTTTTTCTTGCTGCATATCTACAATTCATGCATCACCAAGTATTGTAATGTCAATGAACCAAACCCTTTTCTTTTCAACTATTGTTATGTCAGCCATGTTGTGGGCCTGTCTGTTTGAATTCTGAAGTCCCACAAGATCTTGACTTTTTCATTTTCCAGAACCTTCTCAACTTGATGTTCCCAATAGTTTTTACTGGACTCAAATCCAAACTTTTGGCATAGTTTCCAGTGAATGATTTTAGCAACTCGGTTATGGCATTCTAAGTAGTCAGTTGGCTGCATCTACTAATTAAATGGTCAACTGTTAATTCTTTCTCATTATAGAGGTGGCATTTGCTGTTGATGGTGATGTGCTGAATCTTTGCCTTCATGCAATTTGTGGCTAAAGGCTTGTTCTTTAGCAGCCAAAATAAAGTCTTCAGTTTCTTTTTTCAGTATTTCTGATTTTAAGGGTCTGTCACAAAAGCCGACGGATGCAAAATGTATGTAAAAAGGACACAGTGGATGAGAAAATGTTCTATCCATTGTTATCCACTCTCAAAAGTGCCCCGAATTTGCATAAGCAGAGTGGACAACAACGGAAAGGAACGGACGGGGGGAGGATGTAGCCAGGATGTAAAGCGGATGCTCCATGGAAGCCTAGCGGATGGAAGCAGATGGCATATCCGCAGGGCTTCCGGGGGAGCACAGCGAAGCGGACGCGCAATGGAAGGTACAGATGCAGAGCGGATGCCTAGTAGATGAAGCGGATGCATCACGGAAGCCTAGCGGATGCCTAGCAGATGCAAAGCATTTACTGCGTATGCGGGGAGGTTGCATTGCATCAGCGCTGTGGACATAAAGGGAAGCAGCTTGCAAGCAGGTCACCATTCAGAGGAAAGACATGCTGCCAGACACAGCTCCAGCCAGCCAACAACCATGGTGAAGAAGAGGAAGCCTGTGCCATCTGCTGCCAGCCCTGGCAAACAGGATAGGGCCACCATCCCACCCCCTGGCCCTGACTCTGCTTCTGCTGGGGCTTCCGCTGCTCAGGCTGACTCTTCTGGTGCTGGGGCTTCTGCTGGCGCTGCTCCTGGTGCTGGTGCTTCTGCTGGTGCTTACTCTGCTGGCGCTGCTCCTGGTGTTGGTGCTTCTGCTGGTGCTTACTCTGCTGGCACTGCTCCTGGTGCTGGTGCTTACTCTGCTGGCACTGCTCCTGGTCCTGCTGGTGCTCCTGGTCCTGCTGGTGCTGCTGGTGCTCCTGGTCCTGCTGGTGCTCTTGGTCCTGCTGGTGCAGCTGGTGCTGCTGGTGCTTACTCTGCTGCTGCTGATCCTGGTGCTGCTGGTGCTGCTGGTGCTGCTGGTGCTGCTGGTGCTGCTACTGGTGCTGTTGGTGCTGCTGGTGGTGGTGGTGTGGTGGAGCAGCCCCTAGAACCTCAAAGCCCCTCTGATGAGGGCCCAGATGGCCCTCCCAGAGGGAGGAAGAGGCATACGCGTGAACAGGAGAGGAGGCAATACTCCATCGAAGAGGAACATGAGGATGAGGTGCTGGAATGGCTGAGGGAGAATGAGTATCTATGGTGGAAGGGACACAGGCTCTATCGAGACACCAAAAAGAAGCAGGATGCTTGGAGAGAGAAGGTGGAGAGCCTAGGCTACACTTTGGAGGTCCTCCTTGGCTGGTGGAAGCACATGCACACCTGGTATGGGAAGCTGCACCTCAAGAAATCTGGCTAGGCCACAGTCAAGCTGCTGGACTGGGAGACCTACATGATAGCCAAGTACAGCTTCTTGGAGGGTGAGATTTGCCACCAAGGAGCAACCCCTCTGACAACCCTCTCTCTCAGGCAGCCCACAGAGAGCCAGTCATCTTCTGGCCAAGATTCAGCTCCTGTGTCCAGGCAGGTATCTGTGGAGTGTCCCACGACAGAGACCCCCCTGACAGCTTCACTCCCCATGGCAGAGTGCGTGGAGGACCCCCTAACGCAATGGGAGCAAGGACAGGGCACTTCCACCAGAGACCAACCCACATCCCCTCCAGCTCCACCTCCACAGAAAGCAGGCAGAGAGGAAGACCGGAGGGGGAGAGCCACACTGTCCAGCTGGAGATCAGGGACACCATCAAAAGTAGTGTAGATCTCCTCTCTCAGCTGGTACACACTGATAGACCATCCTCAAACCACAAGCCCTTCCTCCCCTACGTCAACCAGACCCTCCTGGACATGTCCGAATCACAGTACCAGGTGACCAAGGACAGGATCACCGGTCTTCTTCACAACCCTCCAGACCCAGCTGAACCAGCTCCCACCCAGTCCAGTTCTGCTCCTCCACCCCTGGTGATGTCACTGCTCTTCCAAGGCTTTCTACAAGCCCTCACCTACCAAGGCTATAGCTACAAGGAGCACAGGCAGCCCTTCCCAGTCCAGACACAGGTACATCGTATGCCACCGATGCCACTGATGCTACTGATGCCACCGATGCCACCCACGCCACAGATGCCCCCCATGACACAGATGCCACCAATGCCACAGATGCCACCCACACTTCAGCTGGCTCATCTGCAGACCAGACAGCCCCACTACACTCCTCCTTCCTCCACCCCTCAGCCAAGCCCGGCTTCAGAACATCTGTCATCGGTCTTGAGACTGACATCCCATATCCTGGAGGAAGGGGCTCTCAACATCACAGGACTGAGCCAGATCTCTGAGAGCTTCCTCCACACACCATCCCCTGTTCTCCTCTCAGGGCAAGGCACCCCAATGGCACCTCAGACCAGCACTCCAGCAGCAGCCACCTCCACAGCACCTGGACCCTTCACCCTTTAGACTATGGGCATGCCTCAGAGTAACTGAGAAGAGTGCCAGAGACTGGGTTGCTACCTGTTGACTTTATCTTTGCTTGGGACATTTTACTTGGGTCATGTTGCTTTTACAATTTGTTATTAATAAACATTATCTTTGCTTCACACACTTGCTTCAGTTCTTTTAGTCAATAAAGTCTTGGTGTAAACTTTTAGAAATGGTTTAAGCATTTACATGCTTGTGGGATGGGTTAAGATAGCAGTAGGATGGGCAGGGATACCTTTGGAATGGGTAATAGCTGTGGGATGGGCAGGGATACCTTTGGAATGGGTAATAGCTGTGGGATAGATAAACCTCCAGTGCAAGCATAGTGGGACTGTATGGTCCACACTCCCAGGTGCCACACCGATGGCCCTTTATTGTCAGTAACAATGTAATCATTGATCCACACATTTCAACATAAACACAACTCTTTATTAAATGCCCTGTTCATTGTAGGACCACTCAACATACATGGCACAATCTCATTAGTGTGATGAGACAGGCTGAAGGAAGCATCCATTAAGCATCTATCATCCTGTCTTGCCACTCCACTGATCCAGCTCGGGAGTTGCACTAGTGTTTCAGGAGGTTACGCTGCTTCTTCCCTTCACGTGAAGCTCTGTTGGGGCCTTGCATATCCTCAGTGTCTATCAGGTTTCGCCCTTGCCTCCATTCCCCAGGCTCCATGTCCCCATTGCCTATTTGGTGGTCCACAAGCCTGTTCTGCAACACTGTGTAGCGGGTGTGCATGAGATTGTGCAGGATGCAGCAAGCTTCCACGATGTTCCTCACTGTCTCTGGGCAATGCTGCATGGTGATGAGAAGTACCTGGAACCTGTTGGCCAGGATGCCAAAGGCATTCTCCACCACCCGCCTTGCCCTGGACAGCCTGTAGTTGAAGATCCTCTCTTCACGGGTGAGGTATCTGGAACTGTAGGGCTTCATGAGGTAGGTTCTGAAGGAGAAGGCGTCATCCCCTGAAGTAGGGGGATGAAGTAGGGCACATCTTATGTGTCGTTGGGCAGGGGGTCTGGATCTGGGAAGCCCATGATGAGGTTGCGTTCCAGCCCCTCCTTGAGATCACTGGTGTTGTATACCTGGGCATCTGAAGATGAGCCGTTGCCTGAAGCATCGATGTACATGAACTTGTAGTCAGCATCCACCATGGCAAAGAGGATGATGCTGAAGAAGCCCTTGTAGTTGTGATAAGTGGACCCTGAGTTGGCTGGAGCTTTGCAGGCCACGTGCTTTCCATCTATGGCTCCAACGGTGTGTGGGAAGTTCCACCTCTGATACCACTGCTCTGCAACTTTCTTCCATCCTTCTTCAGTGGAGGGGCACTGGAGGAGCTCCTCCATGTATTCTTCGATGATGGCCTGCACCACTTCTCTGACCACAATGCTGATGGTGTTGTGTGGCACCCTCCAGCCATTCTGCATACTCCTGTACATGGTCCCTGAGGTCTGGTGGTGCAGAGTCAGTGCCACCTTGAGTCCAGGGTCCAGGCTGGGCCGGAAGTTGGTGCTCTGCTTGGTCAACCTGGGTCTCAGCTGCTCCACAACTTCATCAAGCATGGCTGACGGCATCCTCATGAAGTTCTGGAATGCACGAGGGTCTTCGTTCCTCAGCTCCACCATCAGCTTGTTATAAATTCCGTACTCGGCTATTCTCGCAATCCATCTTCGGACCCAGACACTTCTTGGACGCCTCCTTTTCTTCACGTAGAACAGATGAAAGAGCCTGTAGATGGCTTCTCACTGTTGTAGAATGATGGTGGCTACCAAAAGGAGTGTGTGATGATCTATGGTGGAGATGACTGGATGCTGTGGAAGAGCAAGAGCAAGATGAAGGCTGAAGAAGTCTGCATAGCAGGGCTGCTGTACTGAAAGTGAGATCCAGGTGATTTCCTCCCCCTTTTTATAGGAAATATCGGTTTTCCGCTATTTTTGCATCCTCTAGACATCCTCCAGACATCCTAAATATCTGAGATACGTCCCCTATACGAACATTTTTTTCGTTTTAATGCTTTGTATGTGAGCTGCATCCGCTTTCATCCTTTCTACGTCCGTGCTACTAATGCTGCGTGTCCATTCCGCGTCCATTTTTCTTCCTCCCTGTGTCCATTTTCCGCTGGAGCAGATGCGAGTTGCGCGGATGCGCAGCGGATGCCTAGCGGATATAGCGGACGCATAGTGGATGACGACAGACGTCTAACGGATGTTCCCCATATGCGTAGCGGATGTCTAATGGACGTATTGGATACATTTTCCGCTCAAAAAGTTTTGTGCAGCTCAAAACTTTTTGAGCGGATGAAATGTCAGTAGACGGATGCTGGTCGGATAGAGAGGATGAAAAACGGATGCAGTGAGTACAGAACGGAAGCATCGGGTTAACCAATGGATGGCAAGTGTTTCTCTCCATTTTACATCCTCTTTCCATCTGTTGGTGCTGTGTGACAGGGGCTTTAGCCAAATCCAAGTAAGCCTTTGGTCAGCTTTGCCTTCAATACTTTTCAGGTATTGGCCATGCATAGCATTGCTTTTCTAATTTTCAATTCACTTCTCAATTACTTTTTTTTTGTATTTTGCTTTTGACTTGGTTGTCTTCAAAAGGACTCCTTTATGTACTTCCTTAATCATTGGCTATTATTATTATTATTATTATTATTATTATTATTATTATTATTATTAATCGCACAGTTAGCCAGGTGTTCAGACTGTATTTGGCATTTTTGTCTACCTGCTGAGTCTTTTCCAAGGGCCTGGGATAGGTAAATCTGCATGTTTGATGGTGTCACAGAAATTGCCGCAGGGTGGAAGCTGTTCCAAGTAAAGCTGCCTTCTGCAATTGACTGATGGCAAATTTGTCAATGCCTATGATGCTCAAGTGGTGCTCCTGTTGTTTTGGGACTGCACCCAAGGCACCTATTATTATTGGTACTACCCTTGCTTTCCTTTGCCATAGTTGTTCTATTTCTATTTGTAGATCTTTGTATTTTGTTATGTTCTCTAGTTCTTTCTCTTCTCTTCTGCTGTCTCCAAGCACTGCCACATCCACTATCCAGACTTTTTTTGTCTGTCTTATTGTCAACTGTTAAGTCCGGGCAGTTATGTAGCAGGTGTCTTTCTGTCTAGATTCTGAAGTCCCAGAGCAATTTAACTTTTTCATATTCTTTGACTCTTTCTAGTTTATGGTTCCACCAGTTCTTGCTTAAAGGCAAATGATATTTCTTGCAGATCTTTCCGTGCACAATTGTTGCTACTTTGTCATGCTGCTTGCTGCTTGGAGTCAGTTTGTGCAATCTTCTTGCAGCAGCTTACCAGGTGTTCCACTGTTTCTTCAACTTCTTTGCATCATCATCATCATCATCATCATCATCATCATCATTATTATTATTATTATTATTATTGTTGTTATTATTATTATTTCCAGTGTCTTCCCCGATATTGATGTTAGGCTGATTGGTCTGAAGTTTCCTGGGTCTGTTTTTCTACCTTTTTTGAAGATGAGAACCATATTAGCTCTTTTCCAGTTCTCTGGCAGTTATTTGGTTCTCTGATGACATTTCCCAGCTCCTTAGGGTTGTTAGAGTCCCTAAATTCTAGAAAATGCATTTTAACTTTGTAGATATGTTGTAAGAAACCTAACACTGTATTTCCCAAAGCACTGTCTTTTTAGGAATAAGTAAGGGACAGTTGTTGTTTTTCACTTTTGAGTCTATTGTATTAGAAGGTTGTTTTCCTCATAAACCTTCACCTGATATTCTTTCCCATTGATTATTCTTCTAGCTAATTTTTCTAAGACACCTCCCTTTAAATTCCATACATTTCATCTATCATCTGCCAAATCTAAGATAAACAAAAGGAGAGGAAGAGTTCGATTTTAGGAAAGAAAGAAAGAAAGAAAGAAAGAAAGAAAGAAAGAAAGAAAGAAAGAAGGCAAGATCCTCATCCCATCTCTCCAACAAAGAATTTCAAAGCTCTGTCGAATACTGATTTAGAATGTGCATTGAATTTAGTCAAATTCTGAAGAAACATCTTACAGCATCATATGAAACATCTTACAGCATCATATTTTCAAAAAGCGTCTAGTAAATTTCTATTTCAACTGCAGTCCATGATTGTTGTTGTTAGTTGTGAAGTTATGCCCGACCCATTGAAAAAGAAGCCAATTAAAAAGTTCTACAAGAGAGGAGTGCTCCTGAAAATGCCCTATATTTTTATATATTGTATATTCAAATGTAATATATTAAACTAATCTAGTTTGGAATTTACTTTCTTTAAATTGTCATTTTGTAATAGATTGTATACCAATAGTTGGTACAATGAAGAAAGGTATCAAAATTACTCATTAGGCATTGTTGTCCCTAAACTTCACAAGACTATATGCTTCATTGCTCAAGTTGAATTCAACCTCATTTCAATTGGTTACAGGCCTTCAGGCAGTTTACCTGATTCCCTATTCACAATGGTACCAACTTCTCTGAATATAGTTCAGCTTGTTGGCCATAATTAGTGTTCAAAATTCTCCAAGACACTAAAATCATTGGAAAGTTAGAATCAGTCAATCTTCCTCATTCTTCTTTTCTCTCTATTTCATCCTTCTAAGTCCATAAGACCTAGTAGTTGCACTGGGAAATTAAATCTATAAAAGATAAAATGAAGAACACAATGTCAAAGACATATCTTTTTACTGTGGAATTATCTGTGCCTTTGGATTTCTTCTGTGATGAACAATTTGATGGAACAAAATGTTATCTTTGTTCTCTTTTCCAGTTTGTTAGTGGTTGCTCTGTGCTGAGAACCTTAGGGCCCTAAAATATTTTTCTAACAATTTATAAATCCTTTACAAACATTTCAAAATTACAGATTTCTTCCTAATAATTTGCTGGAATCAACAAGCAGCACCTTACAGAAAACCATTAGATGAAAATGTAATTTCAGTTCCAGAACCACTGATATCTCCTCAGGTTAACTAAAACTGGCTGTGGGTTTAAATTGCTCTGGAAGAACCTCTCTGTATGACTCTAATAGAGGAAACATGATATTTGTGTTACACTGAGTTTGTGTTATTACATCGTCTTTTTAATAGAATAATTAAGAAAACAATTTTTGAGTGTTTGGTTTATTGATCTCTGATAAATCCTTTTTCTAGGTACTGCATATAGCATTTAGAAAAGTTTGATTGATATTAATGCAAATAGCACAGTGAGAACATGCTGACACTATTAAACCTAATGATCCATCTCATCACTGCTAATAACCAAATACATTGAGAGTTAACTTTCGTGTTTCGCAAAATCTTCATAATATAAACCAGCATTATATATCTGTCTTTGCTTTGAAATTTGGAGTGCTTTTTTAACATACTAATATTTGAAATTAAACTAATTTTTTCCAGCATATTGGCTCCTTTTCAATAATAAGTAGTTTGTTATTTTCTTTTGCTCTGTGATTAGTATAAAGCCAATCATGTTATTTTTAACTGGTTTTGTGATAGGATGATAGATAGATAGATAGATAGATAGATAGATAGATAGATAGATAGATAGATGACGGACAGAAAGATAATAGACAGAGAATGTAGGAATGAAATTCAGGGTGGAGCACTAAGTCTGAATTCTAGGTTTCTATAGATTACCAATTGGATGATATGGGAAATTACAACATTAGCCAAAAACAGCACAGAAGTTGGAAAGGCAAATGTGAACTGAAAGCTGGAAGCAGAAGATATTGACAAGAAGATGTCAAGATCAGTCATCAAACCAGATAAACGAGGTGAAGTGAGAAAAGTTTGATCTGATGGAGGATAAGAGAGGGTAATGAGATATGGATAAATAAGTTGATATAGAGGTACAGCAAGCCAAAATATATTATTTTTTAGAATGTTAATCTAAATGTTAATCTTATTTTACATATTTTATAAAACCAATTATGATATAACTACTGATATGCTTAGATTTTACTGGCGGTTTGGAGAGCAATTTTTGCAGAAAAACTCCTTTAACCTTCCTTCCTTCCTTTCTTCCTCCTCCTCCTCCTCCCCCCCCTCCTCCTCTCTCTCTCTCTCTCTCTCTCTCTCTTTCTCTCCAGAAAATCTTGGCATTGCTCTGAATCTTGATCTTTGCTTCTTGTTTGAGTTCAGACATATAGGGACCTATTACATGATTAACTGCTATAAAAGAGGATATAATTCAACCTAATGATGACATCAAAAATATATACATTTTGCTCAATGACAGCATTCCATTTATTTTGACTGTTTGGAAGGGAATCAAACACATGGAAGAAAGGTGAAGATATTTTTCTAAAATTTAAAGTTAAGAAAAATTCATTCTTAAAAACAGTTTTCTCTGCATAAAATATGTAAAATAATTATCCATAAATTTGTGTGAAATATAGTTTTATTGTTTAAAAAAAATAAAGTTAGAGAGGATCATTTGTACAGAATATCATTCGCTAGGCAAATCTAGACATTCATTCTGACTCATTGCATCCAGCTATGGCCATAAAAGAGAATGAAAAAATGGCCAGTCTGACTTTTCAATATGGTAAATCAAATCTGAGTAAAGTCATCATGTCATGTTCAAATATTTACAAATGTAACTATCCAAAGGAATGCTCAATGTGTCCTATAACTAAATAAAAGGAAAATAATAACTTGGTGTCTTTTACATATTGCTGTCAGATGCCCAATGTTACAATGGACATAGTTTTTTTTTTACTGAGATATTGAATGAATCACAAAACTAGCAAAGGATCCTGGAATCCTTTATACAGTTCTGTCCTTATTGTGTTGAAGCAGGTATTGTAGGAGGAAGCCATGTAGCAAAAAAATAGTACTCTGGTGGAACCTTTTCCAACCTACACATTTTATTAAAAGGCATAAGATCTACACATCAGAAGTAATGAAGGTTACATTGTTTAATGAATTTCATTAGTCATAAAAGGTGCTATAGGTGTCCCAATTTTTCAGCTGGACAAGGAGACAGTAGTGATTTTAAAAAAAAATCAAATTAACATTCTGAACTAAAATCCAGGTTTTCTCCCCCCCCCCCCCTCAAAAAAAGGGATGCTTTCTCCTTCCACAAAAAAGCAATCAATAAATCTCCCTGCACCACATCACTGAAAACCTACTGAATCAGGGTTCTGAATTGGAAATCAAAAAAACCTGGAATTCAGTCTTCTGCAAGTTTGGGGATGACTGATGTAGAAGTATTCTGCTAGTTTGGCCACCTGTTTATTGGTTTCAGATCCCTCCTGGGTTGTTAAAGTGGACAGGGAAGGGAACTATAGTTGGCTCCATGTTATGATTTCCATCTCATTGTGAGAGGAAGTTCCTTCAGCCTCCAGGAAGCAACAGTGTACCCTCTTCTCCAGTTGAACTTAATAATTTTAGAAAACTGGTATATTGTCTCCCCTTTTGGGGGACATTTGTTGGGAAGGTGTTCAGTCTTTAGTTGCAGAAAATCTTAAATCAGGTGATTTATATAGATCCATTTCATCAGATTTTAGGCCAGGTTTCATTACTGAAATATTCCTACTTGATTATCTACAGAGTAGTCAGGGCGTAGGGCATAATTCCTAACAATCGTTAATATCTCTGTCACTTTTCATACTGTTGTCTATAGTATCCTTCTAGAACAGGGGTTTGGAATTGGTGAAACAGTTTTACAGTGGTTCTTAACCAGGGATGGGTTTCTACTGGTTCTGTCCACCTCTGTGGAACCGGTATCTCTGAAGAGCAGAAGACCCGCCCACCTGGGCTCTTACCTGATATTTATTTCTTGATGTTTCAACTTCAGCTGCCGAACCAGCAACAGCTGCAGTTAAAAAAGCTGTTTCAAAGGCTGCATCTCTGCACACAGCATGTTGATGACAATTTATAGGCATGTGGCTCACAGTGTGGAGGGAAGCTCATAAATCCTGAACCGGTAGTTAACCCTGTCATATTCTACCCCTGTTTCTAACCTTCTTTCATTGTTGGCTCCAATTGGTGTTGATGGGGGAACGAGGAGAGAGAGTTCATCTCCAAGGCTAGTTCCCTTTTGTTCCTACCTTACTCAGACTTTTCTTTGTTTTCAATATTGCTACTCTTAGGCTCTTCCTTCCTGTCTTTGTTCCTTAAGGCTAGGTCACATCGGCCGACGGATGCAAAATGTATGTAAAAAGGACACAGCAGACAAGCAAATTTTCCATCCGTTGTTATCCGCTATCAAAAGTGCCCCAAATTTGCATAAACAGAGCAGACAACAACGGAAAGGAATGGACGTGGGGAGGATGTAGCAAGGATGTAAAGCGGATGCTCAACAGAAGCCTAGCGGATTGAAGTGGATGGAAGCGGATGACAAATCCGTAGGGCTTCTGTGGGAGAACAGCGAAGCGGGGGCACAGCAGAAGGAGCGGATGCCTAGCGGATGACGCGGATGCATCACGGACGCCTAGCAGATGCCTAGCGGATGCAAAGCATTCACTGCGCATGCGGGGAGGATGCATTACATCAGCCCCGTGGACCTCGCAAGCAGGTCACCATTCAGAGGAAAGACCTTCTGCCAGACACATTTCAGCCAACAACCATGGGGAAGAAGAGGAAGCCTGTGCCTACTCCTGCCAGCCCTGGCAAGAAGGACAGGACCACCATCCCACCCCCTGGCACTGACTCTGCTTCTGCTGCAGCTTCTGCTGCTGGTGCTGACTTGGCTGGTGCTGGTGCTTCTGCTGGTGCTGCTCCTGGTGCTGGTGCTGCTCCTGGTGCTGACTCTGCTGGTGCTACTCCTGGTACTGGTGCTTCTGCTGGTGCTGCTGGTGCTGCAAGTGCTGCTGGTCCTGCTAGTGTTGCTGGTGCTTACTCTGCTGCTGCTGGTGGTGGTGGTGGTGTGGTGGACCAGCCCCAAGAACTTCAAAGCCCTGCTGATGAGGGCCCAGAAGGCCCTGCCAAAGGGAAGAAGAGGCATTCGCGAGAAAAGGGGGAGAGGAGACAGTACTCCATTGCAGAGGAACATGAGGAGGAAGTGCTCAAATGGCTGAGGGAGAACGAGTACCTCTGGAGGAAGGGACAGAGGCTCTATCGAGACACCAAGCAGAAGCAGGCAGCTTGGAGAGAGAAGGCAGAGAGCCTGGGCTACACTTAGGAGGTCCTCCTAGGGTGGTGGAAACACATGTACACCTGGTACGGGAAGCTGCACCTCAAGAAGTCTGGCCAGGCTGCGGTCAAGCTCACTGACCAGGAGACCTATGTGATGGCCAAGTGCAGCTTCTTTGAGGGTGAGATCCACCACTGAGGAGCAGCCCCTCTGTCAACCCTGTCTCTCAGGCAGCCCACAGAGAGCCAGTCCTCTTCTGGCCAAGAGTCAGTTCCTATGTAGGCAGGTATCTTTGGAGTGCCCCACAATGGAGACCCCCCCGACAGCTGTACTCCCCGTGGCAGAGCACGTGGAGGACCCCCTGACGCAGTGGGAGCAAGGAGACGGCACTTCCACCACAGACCAACCCACATCCACCCCCAGCTCCACCTCCACGGAAAGCAAGCAGAGAGGCAGACTGGAGGGGCAGAGCCACACTGTCCTGCTGGAGATCAGGACACCATCAAGAGCAGCATAGATCTCCTCTCTCAGCTGGTACCCTTCGACATACCATCCTCCAACAGAAAGCCCTTCCTCACCTACGTGAACCAGACCCTCATGGAAATGCCCGAAGCCCAGTACCAGGTGATCAAGGAGAGGATCACCGGTCTTCTGCACCACCCTCCAGGCCCAGCTGAACCTGCTCTGACCCAGTCCAGGTCTGCTCCTCCACCCCAGGTGATGTCACAGCCCTTCCAAGGCTTTCAACAGCCCCTCACCAACGAAGGCTACGGCTACCAGGAGTTCCAGCAGCACAGGCAGCCTTTCCCAGTCCAGGCACAGGTATATCGCACACCACAGGTGCCACCAATGCCACCGATACCACTGATGCCACAGACGCCACAGATGCCACTGACGCCTCACCTGGCTCACCTGCAGGCCAGACAGCCCCACTACACTCCTCCTTCCTCCACCCCACAGCCAAGCCCGGCCTCAGAACATCTGTCATCAGACTTGGGACTGACATCCCATATCCTGGAGGAAGGGGCTCTCAACATCAAAGGACTGAGCCAGCTCTTTGAGAGCTTCCTCCACACACCATCCCCTGTTGTCGTCTCGGGGCCAGGCACCCCAATGGCACCTCAGACCAGCACTCCAGCAGCAGCCACCTCCACAGCACCTGGACCCTTCACCCTTTAGGCTATGGGCATGCCTCAGAGTGACTGAGAAGAGTGCCAGAGACTGGGTTGCTACCTGTTGACTTTATCTTTGCTTGGGACACTTTACTTGGGTCATGTTGCTTTTACAATTTGTTATTAATAAACATTATCTTTGCTTCACACACTTGCTTCAGTTCTTTTAGTGAATAAGGTCTTGGTGGAAACTTTTAGAAATGGTTTAAGCCTTTGCATGCTTGTGGGATGGGTAAGGATAGCTGTGGGATGGGCAGGGATAACTCTGGGATGGGTAATAGCTGTGGGATGGGTAATAGCTGTGGGATGGGTAATAGCTGTGGGATGGGTAATAGCTGTGGGATAGATCAGCCTCCAGTGCAAGCATAGTGGGACTGTATGGTCCACCCTCCCAGCTGCCACACCTACGACCCTTTATTATCAATAACAATTTAATCATTCATCAACACATTTCAACATAAACAAAACTCTTTATTAAATGCCCTGTTCACTGTAGGGCCACTCAACATACATGGCACAATCTCATCAGTGTGATGAGACAGGCTGAAGGAAGCATCCATTAAGCATCTACCATCCTGTCTTGTTACTCCATTGCTCCAGCTAGGGAGTTGCACCAGTGTTTCAGGAGGTTGCGCTGCTTCTTCCCTTCACGTGAAGCTCTTTTGGGGCCTTGCACATCCACAGTATCTATCAGGTTTAGTCCTTGCCTCCATTCACCAGGCTCCATGTCCCCATTGCCTTGTTGGCGGTCCACAAGCCTGTTCTGCAACACTGGGTAGCGGGTGCGCATGAGATTGTGCAGGATGCAGCAATCTTCCACGATGTTCCTCATGGTCTATGGGCAATGCTGTATGGTGGTGAGAAGTACCTGGAACCTGTTGGCCAGGATACCAAAGGCCTTCTCCACCACCCGCCTTGCCCTGGACAGCCTGTAGTTGAAGATCCTCACTTCACAGTTGAGGAGTCTCGAAGTGTAGGGCTTCATGAGGTAGGTTGTGAGGGAGAAGGCATCATCCCCCACGATGAAGTAGGGCACATCTTGTGTGTCGTTGGGCAGGGGTTCTGGATCTGGGAAGCCCATGATGAGGTTGCGTTCCAGCCCCTCCTTGAGGTCACTGGCGTTGTATACCTGGGCATCTGAAGATGACCCGTTGCCTGAAGCATTGATGTACATGGTCAGCATCGACCATGGCAAAGAGGATGATGCTGAAGAAGCCCTTGTAGTTGTGATAAGTGGACCCTGAGTTGGCTGGAGCTTTGCAGGCCACGTGCTTTCCATCTATGGCTCCAACGGTGTGTGGGAAGTTCCACCTCTGATACCACTGCTCTGCAACTTTCTTCCATCCTTCTTCAGTGGAGGGGCACTGGAGGAGCTCCTCCATGTATTCTTCGATGATGGCCTGCACCACTTCTCTGACCACAATGCTGATGGTGTTGTGTGGCACCCTCCAGCCATTCTGCATGCTCCTGTACATGGTCCCGGAGACCAGGTGGCACAGAGTCAGTGCCACCTTCAGTCCAGGGTCCAGGCTGGGATGGAAGTTGGTGTTTGCCTTGGTCAACCTGGGTCTCAGCCGCTCCACAACTTTGTCAAACATGGCTGGTGGCATCCTCATGAAGTGCTGGAATGCACGAGGGTCTTCGTTCCTCAGCTCCACCATCAGCTTGTCATACAGTCCGTACTTGGCTCTTCTCCCAATCCATCTTTGGACCCACACACTTCTTGGACACCTCCTTTTCCTTGCGTAGAACAGGTGAAAGAGCATGAAGAGGGCTTCGCACTGTTGTAGAATGATGGTGGCTACCAAAAAGAGTGTGCGACAATCCATGGTGGAGATGACTGGATGCTGTGGAAGAGGAAGAGCAAGATGAAGGCTGAAGAAGTCTGCATAGCAGGGCTGCTGTACTGAAAGTGAGATCCAGGTGATTTCCTCCCCCTTTTTATAGGAAATGTTGGTTTTCCGCTAGGTGTCCTTCTGCATCCTCTAGACATCCTCCAGACATCCTAAATATCCGAGATACATCCCCTATATGAACTTTTTTTCCATTTTAATGCTTTATATGTGAGCTGCATTCACTTACATCCTTTCTATGTCCTTGCTACTAACACTGCGCGGATGTTCCACATCTGTTATGCTTCCTCCCTCTTTCCATTTTCCGCTGGAGCGGATGCGAGTTGCGTGGATGTGCAGCGGATGCCGAGCGGATACAGCAGACATGTCACAGATGTTGAACGTTTGTTCCCCGTATGTGTCGTGGATGTAGAACGGACGCTGCAGAAAGTTCATCCGCTCAAAAAGTTTTGTGCAGCTCAAAACTTTTTGGGCGGATGAAATCTCAGTAGACAGATGCTAGATGGATAGAACGTATGAATCAGGCATGCAGTGAGTACAGAACAGATGCATTGCGGTAACCAACAGATGGCAAGCGTTTTTCACCATTTTACATCCTCTTTCTATCCATTGGTGCAGTGTGACATGGGCTTTAGACATAGCTAAATAAGAGCAATTATCTCTGGAGTCTCCTCTTCAGAGGTGATATTCAGTCGGTTCTGACCAGTTCTGGAGAACTGGTAGTGGAAATTTTGAGTAGTTCAGGGAACTGGCAAATACCACCTCTGACTGGAGATTTTACAATATCCTTCCCAGCCACACCCACCAAGCCACACCCAAAGAACTGATAGTAAAAAAAAAAAAGAATCCCATCACTGCTCCTCTTGCTATGAAGGATGTTAAATGCTTGTCTTTACTGCTTACCACATGGTTTTTTTTTGTAAGTAAACTTTATTTATTTTTAATAAACTTTATTGAATTTTATTACATTAAAAAATAAAAAAATATATCATTCAATAACAGCTGCTTGTGATGCTTATCTTATAACAATCATTTGTGCAATATTTACAAATATTAATTTGTGCATAATTATATTTTTATTCTGTCTATATTCTACATTTAACAATTACTTATTCTTGATCTGTCTCCAATATATCCAGCTATACCTTTGTTCCCATATCTTATAAAATATTGAAGCTTCCTTATCTTTTAAACTCAGTATTAATTTATCCATTACAGCACAAATTATAACTTTTTGTATAACCAATTCCTCTACAGATGTATATCGCTGTTTCAAACATTGGGCAAAGTTGATCCTGGCAGCAGTCAATGTGTGTAATAATAAGTATTTTGTACTCTTTATGTATTTTTTTTGAAGATCCCCAAGAGGAAGAGTTTTGGTTCTAGGTCTAATTGTTCATTGGTGATTTCCTGTAGCCAATTTTGGATTTTGAGCCAGTATTTTTGAGCCTCTGGGCAGGACCACCACATTTGGTAATATGTTCCCTCTTTTTTTTCTTTTTTTTACATTTTCAACATATAGAACTCATTTTGGGATACGTTTTGCCACCTATAGAACATTTTATATGTATTTTTTTTTGTTTGTTGCTGATTTTGTTAATTTGTGATTTCTATTCCATACAGTCTTCCAATCTGATAACTTTATGTTGTGACCAATATTTTGACTCCATGCTATCATGCATCCTTTCACTACTTCTTCTAATTCTACTTCTAGGAGATACTTGTAAATTTTAGTAATTTTTTTTATATGAGCCTAATAAAATTTTGTCCAATTGTTGAGGTTTCAAGTATATTCCATATTTACATCCTTTTTATATCAACTTTGTATTTGAACATAAGCTCACTAGTCTACTCATAGCCCTTGTTCTTGGAACTCCTGTGTTGTTTTTAAATTTCTATTTGTATCAAATGTCTTTATATTTTAACATTTTATTCAAGTCTAAATTATTTGGGTGGATCGTCGCTTCCACTGTAGATAGCCAAATTGGGATTTTTATATACTGTTTCTTTTTAACCTTGATCCAATTGTATATCAACGAATTTCTAATGAGATGTATGTGGAAATATTTTTGTTTAGTGGGTCCTGTGTCTCAAAGAAAGGCATGCCCTCCTCTCTGAAGATCATGACCTTCTATAGCTAATATTCTTTTATTCTTTAAATTAATTCAATCTTTTAGCCAAACTAATGCTGCTGCACTATAGTATAATTCCCAATTTGGCAATCCAAAGCCTCCTCTGCTCTTCATATCTTATAGTAGTTTCATTTTTATTCTGGTTTTTTTACCCTGTCAGATAAATTTTGCTGTCATTTTATTAAGATTATCAAAAAATGCTTTTTTCTAATTTAACTGGAATAGTTTGGAATAAATAAAGAAATTTTGGTAATATAGACATTTTTATGGCTGCTATTCTTCCTAGTAATGAGAGTTGCATTTTCATCCACAATTCCAATTCTTTTTTGTTTGTTGTAATAGCTTATTATAATTATTCTCCTTTATCACCTTATAATGTACTGTCAGCCATATTCCCAAATATTTAATTTTCCTTTTTGTTTGGAGTCCGAGCACCCTTTCTAATTCTGTTATTTGTTGGTCTGTTTTTTACAAGAAGTTTTTTACTAGAATTTTCATTTTCTGTCTATTAATTTTCAATCCTGCCATTGCTCCATATCTTTCTCGTTCCTTAATTAATGTTTGTCCTTTTTCTATTGGGTCTTCTACAATAAAAGCCATATCATCTGCAGTTTATAGTCTTCATTTTTAATTTTCAATCCTTTTATTTCAGGATTTTGCCTCACTCTTTCTAATAGTATTTCTAATGATAATATGAAGAGCAGAGGGGACAATGGACAGCCTTGTCAGACTCCTTTTTCTATATTTATAGTTTGGGTGTTCTCTCCATTTATTATGATATTTGCTTTTTGTACTGAATAAATTGCTGTTATAATATTCTCAAATTTGATGCCGAAATTCATATCGTAAATTTGCTGAGTCATATATTGCCAATTAAGGTTGTCGAAAGCCTTTTGAACATCCAAAAAACAAGAGATACCTGTTTCTCCGGATGGGCTTCCTAATATTCCAGACTATCCATTATTATTCTTAAATTGTTCCTAATTTCTCTATTTGGGAGAAATCCATTTTGGTCTGGATGCATGTGATCATTCAGAATTTTCTTTAATCTCGTAGCAATAATAATAGTAATATTTTATAATCTACATTCAGAATGGAAATTGGTCTATAGTTTTCTATCATTCTGGCATGTGAGTCCCCCTTCAGGATTAGCGAATTTAGTGATTCTCTCCACATGTCTGGCATTTTAGCAGATAATAATATGTTATTATATAAATCCACCATTATTGGTCCCACTTGTTCTTCTATTGATCGACAGAATTTTGCTGGGAAGCCCTCAGGGCCTGGGGTTTTATTACTTTTCTGTGTTCTATTTGCTTGTGTTAATTATATCATAGATATGTCCTTTGTCAAAAATTCTTTCATCTCATTGTTAATTTCTCAAGTTCTTTTTTCTCTTAGATATTCCCTTATCTGATCTTCATCTACTCTCTCTTTCTTACACAGATTCTCAAAATATTTATGTGCGATCTCTTTTTTCTTCTCTACTGTATGTTGATAATTTCCACTTTCATCTTGCAGTTGGTAGATGGTTCTTTTCTCTTTCTCTTTTTTGAGCTTATAAGAGAGCCATCTACCAGTATTATTTGCTTGTTCAAAATATATTTGCTTAGTTGCTTTCAAGTTTCTAATCAATTCTTCCTGTTCCACAAAATTGAGTTTATGTTTATAGAGAATCAATTGTTCTTGTATTTTAATATTACATTAGTATTTTAATATTTTGTGGGGTATCCTGTAATTCAGATTCTAGTTTCTTAATTGTTTGGTATAAATTGTTATGTTGAGCATGTTTTTCTTTATTTTATTTTGTGCAGTGTAAAATATTACAATTCCCTGTATAATGGCTTTCATAGCATCCCATAAATTTTGGATAGTTGTGTCTAGATTATTATTTTCTTTAAAATAAAAAGTTAATTCTTCCTTAAGTTTCTTTATAAATTCCTGATCCTTTAACAGTTGAGAATCTAAAGTCCACCTTCTCCTTGATTTTTTCTTACCTTTCCAATTGATTCTAAGAGGGTTGTGGTCTGCCCAAGAGTTCGGTATAATTTCTGCTTCTGTCACATCTTCTACTCAATCTTCACTTTTCCATGCCATATCAATGTGTGACCATGAGTGGTGGGGATTTTAGTAGAAAGTGAATTGCCTCTTATCTAGGTTAAATTTTATTCATACGTCTATTAAATTTAATTCTTTAATCATTTCTACACAAATTTTAGCTAATTCTCTCTTCTTTTTTTTCCCCTTCCCTTCTTATTCCCCCCATTATAATATTTTTGATAATCTGCTATTACATTAAAATCCCCCATAATACAAACATTTTTTCTTTCCAGTTCAATGATTTTGGCATATAAAGCTTGATATAATTCTTTTTGATTGGCATTGGGGGTGAAAATTACCACCAATAGAATTTTTAAAAAAATTATCTGTATTTCTATTGTCAGAACTCTTACTTTGAGGTTTGCAAATATTAATGTTGGTTTTATCTCTTCTTTAATCTAAACTGCTATTCCATTCATTTTTTTCATTATCTGCAGAAGCCATAAACACTGTCCCTAATTTGGGGCAGTCTAAATATTTTTCCTGTGTTTTTAAAATGTGTGCTTCCTGTAAACAAATAATGTCTGCAGTTTGTTTTATCAACTTTGCCAGAATCCTTTGTCTTTTTATTTTTGAGTTTAAGCCATTTATATTAATGGATAAGAATTTCACCTCTTTTTTCATAGTTCTAGTCATATCTATTTCCTTATCTCCTAATCACTCTTGTTTCTCTTTATGTTAAGCCCATGTCACACTGAACCAACGGATGCAAAGAGGATGTAAAACGGACAAAAAACCTTGCCATTCGTTCGAAAACGCGATGTACTCACTGCCTCCGTTTGGCTTCCTCTCTATCCATCCAGCATCCGTTTATGGATGTTTCTTCTGCTCCAAAAGTTTTGGGCTGCCCAAAACTTTTGCACGGAAAATGTATCCAGTTCGTCCATTCTGCATCTGCTACACATCCGCTAGGCATCCATTACGCATCCGTTATGCATCCGCTATATCCGCTAGGCATCCGCTATGCATCTGCACAACTCACATCCGCCCAGATGCAGGGAGGAAGCAGAACGGATGCGGAACGGATGCAGAACGGATGCCTAGCGGATGCAGAACAGAAACAAAGCGTTTAAAACAGAAAGAACGTTCACAGAGGGGACCTATCTCGGATATTAAGGATGTCTACAGGATGCCTAGAGGATGCCTAGAGGATGCCTAGAGGATGCCTAGAGGATGCCTAGCGGAAAATCTATACTGCCTATAAAAAGGGGGAGCAACTCACCTGCATCTCACTTTCAGAACAGCAGCCCAGTGGTGCAGACCTCTGCAGCCTTCTTCTGGCTCTTCCTCTTCCACAGCATCCAGTCATGTCCACTGTGGATTGTAACAAAGTCCTTTCAGCAGCCACCATCGTTCTGCAACAGTGTGAAGCCATCTACAGACTCTGTGAACTCTACTGCGAGAAGAAAAGGAGCCACCCAAAAAGAATCTGGATCCGAAGATGGTTCACCAGAAGAGCAGAGGACGGACTGTACAACAAACTGATGGTGGAGCTCAGGAACGAAGACACTCAGGCATTCCAGAACTTCATGAGGATGCCTGCAGCCATGTTTGATGAAGTTGTGCAGCGGCTGACACCCAGGTTGACCAAGGCAAACACCAGCTTCTGGCCCAAACTGGAACCTGGGCTCAAGGTGGCACTCACTCTGCGCCACCTGGCCTCAGGGACCTCCTACAGGAGCATGCAGTACGGCTGGAGGGTGCCATCCAACACCATCAGCATTGTGGTCAGAGAAGTGGTGCAGGCCATCACCAAAGAATACAAGGAGGAGCTCCTCCAGTGCCCCTCCACTGAAGAAGGCTGGAAGAAAGTTGCAGAGCAGTGGTATCAGAAGTGGAACTTACCACACACCATTGGAGCCATAGATGGCAAGCACGTGGCCTGCAAATCTTCAGCCAAGTCGGGGTCCACTTATTTCAACTCCAAGGGCTTCTTCAGCATCATCCTCTTCACCATGGTCGATGGTGACTACAAGTTCATGTACATCGATGCTTCAGGCAACGGCTCATCTTCAGATGCCCAGGTATAGAACGCTAGTCACCTCAAGGAGGAGCTGGAAGGCAACCTCATCGTGGGCTTCCCAGATCCAGAACCCCTGCCCAACAACACACAAGATGTGCCCTACTTCATCGTGGGGGATGACGCCTTCTCCCTCACAATCTACCTCATGAAGCCCTACACTTCCAGACTCCTCACCCGTGAAGAGAGGATCTTCAACTACAGGCTGTCCAGGGCAAGGCGGGTGGTGGAGAATGCCTTTGGCATCCTGACCAAGAGGTTCCAGATACTTCTCACCACCAGTCTTGCAGAACAGGCTCGTGGACCTCCAGCAAGGCAATGGGGACATGGAGCCTGGGGAATGGAGGCAAGGGCGAAACCTGATCGACACTGAGGATGTGCAAGGCCCCAACAGAGCCTCACATGAAGCAAAGAAGCAGCGCAAACTCCTGAGACAATGGTGCAACTCCCCAGCTGGAGCAGTGGAGTGGCAAGACAGGATGGTAGATGCTTAATGGATGCTTCCTTCAGCCTGTCTCATCACATGGATGAGATTGGGCCATGTATGTTTGGTTGGCCTACAATGAACAGGGCGTTTAATAAAGAGTTGTGTTTGTGTTGACATGTGTGGATAATTATTACATTATTATTGATAATAAAGGGCCGTAGGTGTGGCACCTGGGAGGGTGGACCATACAGTCCCACTATGCTTACACTGGAGGTTTATCTATCCCACAGCTATTACCCATCCCACAGGTATCCCTGCCCATCCCACAGCTATCTCAACCCATCCCACAGCTATCTTAACCCATCCCACAAGCATGCAAAGGCTTAAACCATTTCTAAAAGTTTCCAGCAAGACTTTATTAAAAAAAAGAAATGAAGCAAGTGTGTGAATCAAAAATAGACTTTATTAACAACAAGCTATAAGACAAAAATGAGTCTCTGGCACTCCTCTTGGTCGCTCAGTCTCAGGGGTGTAGGGTGCAGGTGCTGTGGAGGTGGCTGGTGCTGGAGTGCTTGTCATCAGCTCCTCCAGAAGCAGAAGCAGCAGAAGCCCCAGCCCCAGAAGAGCAAGCCTGTGCTGCAGAAGCCCCAGCAGAATCAGAGTGAGGGCCAGGGGACGGGATGGTAGCCCTGTCCCTCTTGCCAGGGCTGGCAGCAGATGGCTGAGGCTTGCTGTGCTTCCGCATGGTTGTGGGGTTGCTGGCTGGCAGGGAGGCTGGCAGGAACCAAGGCTGGCAGGAAGGCTGGCAGGGAGGCTGGCACCAAGGCTGGCAGGAAGGCTGGCAGGGAGGCAGGCACCAAGGCTGGCAGGCAGGCAGGCAGGCAGGCAGGCACCAAGGCTGGCAGGAAGGTGGCAGGCAGGCATGCACCAAGGCTGGCAGGAAGGCAGGCAGCAAGTCTGGCAGGCAGACTTTTTGGCAGCAAGGCTTGCAGGCAGGCTGGCAGGCAGGCTGGCAGGCAGGCTGTCAGCAAGGCTGGCAGCAAGGCTGGCAGCAAGGCTGGTAGAAAGGCTGGCAGCAAGGCTGGCAGGCAAACATGCAGGCAGGGCAGGCAAGGCAGCCAATCCATCCGGCAGCAGGTCTTTCCTCTGAATGGCAACCTGCTTCTGAGCTGCTTCCATTATATCCGCGGGGCTGACGCAATGCATCCTCCCCGCATGCGCAATTAACGCCAGGCATCCATTAGGCTTCCGCTGTGCATCCACTGTGCATCCGCTTCATCCGTTTGGCGTCCGCTGTGCATCCGTTGTATCCGTTCTACATCCGCTTTGCTGAGGTCCCCCAGAAGCCTAGCGGACATGCCATCTGCTCCCATCCGCTTCCATCCGCTAGGCTTCCGTTCCGCATCCGCTTTGCATCCACCCTTTGTCCTCCCCGCGTCCGTGTTATCCGCTCTGGTTATGCAAATTTTTGCTCCTTTTGAGAGCGGATAACAACGGATGGAACATTTTGCTCGTCCGGTGTGTCCTTTTTGCATCCGTTGGGCAGTGTGACATGGGCTTTACATTTGTTAATTTAAAATTTTCTCTTTCTTGTTGTTACTAGATGATTTTTCTTACTTCTTGTTTTTCTTCTTTATTTTGATCGATCCTATTCTTCTTGAAAGTTTAAGTCTAATTAATTCTTGCACTTTACCATGTAGTTACTCTGAGTTCTACTTGTGGCTGATAATGTGCCTTGCTGTCTTCTTTTTCTTGGTTGTTTGTTTTTGGCTGGTTGTTTTTCAAGTTTTCTGGGGTTTTCTTTCCCTTCTTTTGATGCTCTTGGTCTTTTTGCAATTCCGGTTCTGATTCATCTTTGCTGGTCTGCTCTTCAGAGCCTACCAGTCTTTCATAGAAATCTTGGGCTTTTTTGAAAGAGTCTACTTTAATTTTTCTTTCCCCCCAAGTAATTAACATCCCTTCTGGGACAAGCCATTTAAACATAATACCTTTTCGATTTAATTGGGCTGCCAGGGATTTATAATCTTGTCTTTCTTTTCTAACTCTTCTTGGGATTTGTTTAAAAACTGATATTTCTTTATCTTTATACTTGATTGTTTCATCTCTCAATATTTTATATATAATATCCCAGACCTTTCTTCTTCAAAAAGTACATGCACTTCTCTTGGGCATTTGTGTCATCTTGCATAATTAGTATTTACTCTGTAGACTTTGTCCAACTCTTTCAAAATCTCATCTTTGTCTCTTTCCAGTACCTCTGCCAAAAGTTCCGCCATCTCCGTCTCCTTCTTTTAATTCTACTATATTTTGGAATCTTAAATATGTTGCAACCTTGTCCATTTCTAAATACACTAGGGAATCTTCTATTTCCTTCCTCACAATCTTGAAATGTTCATCCACTCCTTCCAATTTCTTTTCAGTTCGTTCTGTCCTTTTCTCTACTTCTTTTATTATCAATTCATTTTTCTCCAACACTTGCTGTAATGTTACAATTTTTTTATCTAATTTAGAAATATATACTTTCATTTCTGCTTTTAGTTTCCCCATCTCTTCTTTTAGTTCATTTATATCTGCTCTCTTCTCTGTATGATTTTTGAGCATTATTTCTTCTACCTTTGACATAGAATCTTGTAGAATAAGCAGTGTTGAATGGATGTTGGCATTTGTAATAGAAGGTTGTTTGTCCATTGTTAATGATTCCTCAATTGTCTTCTGTGATGTTGGTGAGGGTATTGCCATCAAAGTTGTTAATGTTGTCTTCTTTTCAGCTTTAAGCATTGTCGTAGTTATGGAAATCATTTTTCCTAGGATTTGTTTCTGTTTTTGTGTTATATTAATTATGTTATCCCAAATTAGCATTCACTGTTAAATAATATATCGTAAAGTTGACTAATAAGCTAAATTGACTGATAAACTAATTGACTAATTTGTCTATCTATCTCTTAATTTCCTAGATTCTTTAATATATTCAACAAACTTGTAGGTGCAAATACTATCCAATATAATCTCAAATTAAAATTCTAAATTAAATATATGAATTTAATATATTTATGAATGTATGAATGTAAAATCTATGCTTATTTCTCAATATTACAAAATCCAAGTGATAGTTATAATAAATACCTTCTCCTGTTTCTCTAATTTAGATACAGATCTTATCTATTGTATATTCTATATTATTACACATATAAATGTATAAAGATATATATCTGTATATATTATGAGACAATATTATATTATTGTATGATAAAAAATTCATCAATGCACATAGAAAAATTTAGAAATAGATTAACCTGAAAAAGTCAATTAATTATTTAAAGTAATATGCAATATATATTCAAATATTAATATGTAGTTAATAAATTACAACTGTAAATGTAGTAAATATTATAAATATTAAATGATTATTGTTATCAATATCAATGTTACTTGACAAGTTACTGATAAATCAGCCAGGTCCAGCAGAATACCTCACAATTACACTCCTCAAATGTCTCTCCTTCTTCAGTCAATACATAAGTAAAGGATAATAAAATTTAGAATAGTTGATCCAAATATCCAAAGCTAAAGCAAGGGGAGAGTCTTAAATTAATTGTCCAGCTCTCCATCTCTGAAGTTAGATGACTTCACTTCCTTGCATTCAGGCAAAAAAAAAAAAAAAAAGAATTGCTGAGTAATGTCTATGGCTTCCTAATATCTCAGCACACACAGCAGTACGCACTCCTCCTTCCCTCTTGGGTTTCAAGCAAATAGTTTTTCCAGAATTCTCCACTAAAGTACTCCCTCAGCCAGCAACCCCCATCCAGAGAGACTTAAATCAGTTCTTAATATCATCTATAGCCACAAGTCTTCTCCCTGTCTCAAAAATAGCCAGCCCAGTCTTTCCAGAAATAATCCAAAAACACCCCAAACCTCTGTGTGTGAAACTTTCTTCTCCAACTGGCAACAATATAGCAAACCTCTCTGATCCAAGCCTCCTTCTCCTCTAAGTCGCTACTGTTAATCTTCACTTCCTCCTCTCCAGCCCTTTCACTTTCAAACACTTTCGCGTTCTCTCTTCTTCACCAGGCTCCAATCAGCTTGTTGCTCCTCAACAAATATCTTCACCATTCAGCAATCAACACTCTCACAGGTTCTCCACACAAACCTCTTCATTACCCTCCACAGGCTGTCGTTCACACTCTTCCTTTCGTGGGTGACAATTCGGACTATGGGATCACCATTACAAGCTGGTGATCTCTTGCTGGTTAGCCCCTGCAGGGTTTCTCTTCATTGCGATGAGGGGTTGCCCTCCCCTTTCACCTCAGCCTGAGTCTCCCAACACCAGTTTCCATAGAAAACCATGAACCCTGAAGGGTAATGCCAAAAGGAAAAAAGGATTTAGAAGGACCAGAGATGGGCTACTACACCTCTGTTCATCCTCACATCATCACCAGAAGTCCCCATTTGTAAGTAAACTTTAATCTTACAAAATATGCTGCAGTAATCCTTGTTTAGGTTAGATTCCTTGTCTCCAAGATAATATATACAAGAATATACAATCCAAGTGATACACAAAATTGTTTCCTCCAGCATGATTATGGATTAAGGGCCCATAGAAGAAAAGGGAGGAAGGGGGAAAGGAAAAGGAAGGAGGAGGAGGAGGAGAAGGAGGAGGAGGAAGAAGAAGAAGAAGAAGAAGAAGAAGAAGAAGAAGAAGAAGAAGAAGAAGAAGAAGAAGAAAGAAAGAAAGAAAGAAAGAAAGAAAGAAAGAAAGAAAGAAAGAAAGAAAGAAAGAAAGAAAGAAAGA
>BLBF01000052.1:15473555-15489892 GCA_015471245.1 Laticauda colubrina | reverse complement strand
AACCAAGAAGAAAATTATAACCAGCCACATAAGCAAAGAAATCCAACAGACGATCATCCCAAGAGAAAAATCTTCTAGATGCCCCAAATTATACGGCCTCCCAAAAATACACAAAGAAGGCATACCTCTCAGACCCATAGTCAGCTCCATAGGAGCACAATTACAAAACCTAGCTAAATACTTAGCAAAACAACTACAGTCCCATGCTGAAAGCGCAGCTTCATATGTACAAAACTCATACCACTTCTTAGAAATGATCAAAGATCTACACGTGGAACAAGAAGATCTGCTTGTAAGTTTCGACGTGGTTTCACTATTCACTCAAGTCCCGATAAAATAAACTCTTGAAATCATCAAAAATAAATACCAACCAGCTGAAGACATCATGTAACTAACAGAACACTGCCTAACCAACACATATTTCATTTACAAAGGACAAAGATACAAGCAAATTGAAGGAGCCCCTATGGGATCACCACTGTCACCCATCATTGCAAACCTGTTCATGGAAGAATTCGAATCCAGAGCCCTGGCTAATGCCACTCACAAACCCAAACTATGGCTAAGATACATCGATGACACATTTGTGATTTGGCCCCATGGAAAAGAAATCCTAAACAATTTCCTAACACACCTAAACAGCACACACCCCAAAATCAATTTCACCATGGAAACGGAAATAAACAAACAACTACCATTCCTAGATGTCCTAATCTACAAAAGAACAGATGGCACACTGGGACACACCATATACCAGAAGAAAACACACACCAACTGCGACCTCAATGCCCAATCCCACCACCACCCAGCACAGATAAATTCCATAGCGAAAACACTAATTACCAGAACCAAACGCCTGGCAGATAAGACACATATAAAGACTGAACTATGCACCCTGACTGAAATATTGACAGCCAATGGCTTCCACAAAAACAAAATCACCAACTTGATCCACAAAAACACACCAAGACAAAACAGACACCCAGAAGATCAACAGATCCATGGAACAGCTGTCCTGCCCTACATAAGAGGTACCACAGATAAAATCAGTAAGATACTACACAGGCATCACATCAAGACTGCCTTCAAAACAGACAAAAAAATAGCAGCCATCCTGAGGAACCCCAAAGACAAAATTGACCTGGAAAACCAAGGCATATACAAAATTCCCTGTACATCATGCCCGGCCACATACATTGGACAGACCAATAGAAGAATAAGTACCCGCCTAGATGAACACAAAAATGCAGTAAAAAAGCTGGAACACACCTCCTCACTAGTCCAACACATGAAAACCACAGGTCACAACATCAACTTCAATGGCACTAAAACCCTAGCCACTATAGAAAACCCCAGCCACAGAATCATCAGAGAAGCCATAGAGATTGAAAAAAGACCTGACAGCATGAATAGAAGAGATGATTCCAGCAGACTGTCAATCATTTGGAAGCCTGCACTCTCAAATTGAAAGATCTCCATGCCACAAGCCAGGAAACACCTGGGCAAAAACAGACTCCCTCTGATAGCTCCAACCCAAACACCCCCCCCATCAGGCACCCAGGTGAAACCCAGCTTGCTAATGAATAGCAGCTTGCTAATGAAGAGCAGCCGTCCCTTCACACGGAGCCAAGCTGCACTAAAAGCCTCCAACACAAGAACAGAGTGTTGCCAGCCAATCAAAGCCACAAAACAGACAGAAGAAACCAGAAACACCAATCAATCAAACTCCAAGTCCAATGAATACAGATCCAGGCTCCCAACCATCAGAATGGACCAGCCTCAAATTTGAAACCAGGAACTAACTCTATACAGAAGCCTGAGGATGGCAGATGAGATTCTGCTGAAACGTTGCTAGAACTTTAACAGAACTACAATGACATGGGATAATACCCGAAGGAAGCTAAACAGCACACATGTAAGTACCCACGAAAGCCTAAGAAAACATATATATGTATATATATATATATATATATATATATATATATATATATATATATATTTTCTAAATATTCTAAAAGTTATCAAAGAAGAAAAATACTGAGGTAGAATGTACATTATAGGTGGCATTTTTTTTAAAGAGAAACTATTTGGAGACTGTAGAACTAACTCTCGGTATGGAAGATTTTTTTTTTTTTAATTGAATCTTTTTCTCAAAAGGGTGAGAGAAATGTCCATTTTCAGAAAGGGGGTGCAAACTCTTCCGTGTGGCTATGGAAAGTTGACAGTTCACGCTTTCCGACTGTCAGAATTCTGACATGTGGGGCACTGATCTCCAGGATCCAAAGCCCTCTTGTAATTCCAGCAGGTCTGTGAAATAGGGAGAACTGATGTGGCTTACATCCATCTGTAATAAAATCATCCCACAGTGGCAGTGTAAAGAGAAGCTGTTAAAAATGCCCCTTCCTCTTGACAGAATTTGGGAAGAGAGAAACAAAACTCATACACACTGACACACTTGTCAGATGAGATTTGGAGTTAGAAACTGTGAGCCTGCCGGAGGAAAAAAAGAAATCTCTCTCTCTCTCTCTCTCTCTCTCTCTCACACACACACACACACACACACACACACACACACACACACACACGAGAAAGAGAGAGAGAAAGAGAGAGAGAGAGAGAGAGAAAGAGAGAGAGGGGACTATCTTTTAAAAATAGCCTGAAGATTTTTATTCCTGTTTACTGTTCTGTAGAACTATCCCTGCTTTATAGAAATGTGCAGTCTTTTCCAGATTCAAAATGTTTTGAGTAGGAAACAATTGTTTTTAAGTTCAGAGTGAAAGCTTCTCTTTATGATGAAAGCCTCGCATGATTTCATTGACAACTTCTGACAAGGTCAAATCAGTTACTTTGAACCCTGATCCTAACATTTTCAGCTCAAAGTATTGTTCCTATTGCTACAATTTTCTGTATGTCAAATCTTGCTTTTTAGACTGCTTTCAGTCTATTTTCATTCCAATCTGCAGCCCTTGACCTTAAATGGCCCACATTTTAAATGTTAAGAAAATCTGATGGCCTGATTGCTCATAACATCTTAACTTAAGATAATTTACTTGTCTTTGGGTAAAGAAAGGATTAAAATACTTCCAGGCTGGACTGGGGTGTATATAGGCTAGAGCAAAAACAAACCAACAACAACAACAACTCAAAATGATGATCATAATGGTGTGATCAAAGCTCTACTGTTTTTAATGTTCATCACATGCAACACATAAAAATGGTAGAGCTTCAATCATACTATCATATTGATTCTGGTGGAGGATGGATGCAATTATTTTTTTTTATTATTACTTAGTAGCTACTAAGTACTAAGTACTTGGCTACTAAGTCATACCACATGTATCACATTTGCCATCAGAGTAAGAGTGGAATAGGACAATTCTCCACAGCCAGCTCTCCATGGCCATCCTTCCACAAGACAATTCAACCTGACAACTGGGACAACCCACTGTGAACAAATAATTTTTTTTGATAAAAATGGAAATAATGTCAAAGAAATAATGTTATCAACCCATAGATAACATTGATCATGTTGAGTTATCCTGTATGGAATTGTCCAAAGTGAGTTGCTCAATGTGAGCGGTCCCGTGGCAAGTTAGCTGCAGTGAGATGGCTATGGTAGATTGACCATGGTGAGTTGTCATAAACCCAAATGGGAGAGGAAAAGAGAGGAATTTGGGAAAAGTAATTCTTTCTTCTCAGTCTTTTCAACTTTCTCTGCAGTGTTTGAATTTAAAATGCATCCTTAAGTGTTCCCTCTGGAAAGAAGCGCGTGAGACCGGGTTCCAAACAACAACTCTTCATTTCAACTCGCAAGGCAAAAGATACGGAACATAGCCCAAGCCGCGGCAGCCCTTTATATAGCGACTTGCTGCCGGCTTGTGGCCAATGAGACTTCTTTAACTCTTCCTGCCATTTGGCGGCTTCCCGGATTGGTTCTTAGTGAAACAATACATAAGTGGCCTTTTCGGCCAATCAGAACAAGGGACTTGGAACCCACCAAGTTCCATACAGAACACCCCTCCCCCTTTAGTTCAGTCCAACATGGGTGACGTAGTCGCGCAGGTAAGTGGGGCTTTTTCTAGTCCTAGTTGATCTGTGCGGCTCAGTCTTGTTTTGGTCTTCTAGCGGTTCAGACGGGATCGCTGCTTCTCTCGGCCTTCTCCATGGAACCCCCTGGAAGGGTGAGTCAGCCATGCCGCTCCCTCCTGGTTTGGCCGGGTTGGTTGAGCTGGCCTGGCTGCCACCTTCCAGGAAGGCCTCACTTCGCTCTCCTGCTCCTGGACTTCTTTCTTGGGGTTCATCTAACCGTGAGTGCTCTTTTTGTTTGGTTAGATTGTCATTTTGCAGAGTTTATTGTCTTGTTATGGGAGGTTCATCTCTCCCTTTTTAATTTATTTGTACTTCCCCCCCCTTCCTTGGTTGTTTTATAGTCAGAATTTATTATTTTTGGTTCTGCGGTGGTTTTTCTTTCGAGGTTGCGGGAACAAACCTGGTCTATGTGCCGCTTCCATTCCCTTCCATCATCTAAAATTAGTTGGTCGGACCTGGGGCCTGTGATTTGTGTGATGGTGGTTGGAAGTCATAGAGGGTCCCAGTTAAGGTTCTTGGCATAGACTAGGTCACCGATTTTGAAGGTATGGTATTTGCTGGAGGAGTTGGGGGGGTTGTCCCAGGTGTAAGTGGGGTGTAACCTGTCCAGGTAGGACTGTAGTTTCCTACCCATTAAAAGTTCAGCTGGGCTTTTATTTGTTGTGCTACTGGGGTAATATGTTGTAAGGTTAGTAGTCGGTTTAGTTTGTCCTGCACGTCTCCCTTGTCCATTCTCTCTAGGCCCTCTTTAGTATACCGAACCATGCTTTCGGCCCTGCCATTTGCAGCCGGATGGGCCAGCGCAGTTAAGGCATGACGGATACCCTGGGCAGCCAGATATTGTTCAAATTGTAAGGCTGTAAATTGAGGCCCATTGTCCAAAACCAGTAAATCAGGTAGCCCATGCATTGCCAATAGTTTGTTCAGCTGTTTCATAACAGCCTCTATGGTTGTGGAAACAATGAGGATGACTTCCAACCAGTTCCAATATGCATCAACCACAATCAAAAAAGTGTTCCCCTTCATTGGCCCAACGAAGTCAATATGTACTCTAGACCATGGACCCCGGGGAGTTTCCCAGTCTCTTATTGGTGCCTGTGGGGGGGTAGGCCTTGCTTTTTGACAGACGTGGTATGTTGCAACCCAGCATTCAATGTCTTTGTCCAGCCCTGGCCACCAGACGTAACTCCTGGCCAGGGCTTTCATTTTGACTATGCCCGGGTGACCCTTGTGCAACATGCCCAGGACGTCTTCTTGGAGGCTGCTCAGAATTACCACCCTGTTACCCCATAAAATGCACCCCTTTTCAATAGACAGTTTGGTTTGACTGGCACGGAATGGTTTAAAAGTCTCAGTTTTGTTTTCCTCTGGCCAGCCTTTACCAACCCAGTTCAATATGCACACTGTCAAAGGGTCTTTGGCTGTGGCTCTCGTGATGTCGGCTGCAGTCAGAGGTAGCTCTGGGCAGGTCTCAAGCTGAAATGTGGAGGTAGTTGGAGCAGGGTTGTCCTTTGTGACGGGCAATGGGGAACAGCTCTGGGCATCGGCATGTGGGATGGCTTTGCCGGGTTGGTGGAGTAGCGTGTAGCGAGGAATTCAGACCACCTCATCCTTCTAGGTGACAGAATGTTTGGGGCTGGCTTGTTGCCTGCTAGGATTCCAAGAAGAGGCTTGTGATTGGTTCCGATAGAAAAATGTCTCCCGTAAAGGTACTCATGAATTCGTTTGACTCCGGCAATGATTGCCAGGGCTTCCCGATCAAGTTGGCTGTAATTGTGTTCCGACTTGGAGAGCGTCTTGAAGTAAAATGCGACTGGTGCCTCTCTGCCATCTGGGAGTTGGTGACTCAGGATGGCGCTGACCCCAAAAGGTGAGGCATCACAGGTGACCGTCACAAGCAGGGTATTGCTAAACTGGATGAGAACGGTGTCTGACGTTAATAGGTCCTTGATACCTTGGAAGGCTTTCTGTTCCCAGTGGCCCAATGTCCAAGCAGTTTTTTAATTTAGTAGTCAATGTAGGGGTTCTGCTATTGTTGCCTTATGGGGCAGGAACATGTAAAAATTTATGAGGCCTAGGAATGCCTGGAGATCGGTTTTGTTTTTGGGTCTGTGAGCGTCTTTGATAGCCTTCAATTTTTTTTTTTGGTGGAGTGAATGCCTTGTTCATCGATTAAATAGCCCAAAAATTCAACCCGGTTGGTGGCCAGTTCACATTTTTCCCTCTTCACTTTGAGGCCTGACTTTCTAAATCTTGTTAAGACTTCTCTTAACCTGGTCTCTAAGCTAGTTGGCATTTTTTGCTGAGACCAGTACATCATTGAAGTATAGGATGATACCTTTGATTCCATTTAGCAGGCATTCCATGAGGCTTTGGAACACGCCTGGGGTGATTGTCTCCACAGCCCGCACATTGAAATTCCTGCCGATTCCTCCTCTTTTCACACTATTTTCTATCTGAATAGAGTTTATGGACATCTTTGTCGTCATCTTCGGTGTGACTCTGAGTTTCTATATCCTCGTGGTGGGTTGTCGCTGTGGGCTGTTTCTTTCCTCCCTCTGCCTTCTTCTCCCTGGTTTGAGTTGGCAGGTCTGGAACTGTGTTCATTTTCTGCATGGTGGCTGCTGACTTCTTTGCTGCTTCGGCAGCGGTTGCCTCTGCAAAGGCTTCGGCCATGGTTATGTTCGGCCTATTCAGTAATTTGCTCTGAAGGGTAGAGTCCTTCAGGCCTAGGACTACGCGGTCTCTCATTGCCTCGTCCATGTTCTGGAACTCACAGGCTCCTCCAATGTGTCTCAAGGCTGCTAAAAAATGTGCTATGGTTTCATCCTCCTTCTGGTCCCTCTTGTAAAATTCGTGCTTTTTGATTAAATTTGAGACCACTGGTGCGTAGTGTGCTTGGAGCATTCAGTTCAGGTTGGACCAGGTCCTCTGCTTGACATCTCTGGGTTTTGCCAGCGCCTTCGCCATTTTGAATACAGCCGGTCCGCAGTGTGTAAGGAAGACAGCCCTCTTCCTTTGGTCTGAGTTTTCTTCCATCTCGTTGCTTTCTAAAAACATAAGAAAGTGATCGATATATGATTCCAAATCCTCCTCATCAGGATTGAAGGGTGCGGGTGGCACGTTGTTACCAGCCATCTCTCTCACTCGGTTCAGATTGCCGCGTGCTTCTTCTACGATGATCCCACCTTCGTCGCCAGTGTTCCATCTGGAAAGAAGCATGTGAGACCAGGTTCCAAACAACAACTCTTTATTTCAACTCGCAAGGCAAAAGATACGGAACATAGCCCAAGCCGCGGCAGCCCTTTATATAGTGGCTTGCCTGCCAGTTTGTAGCCAATGACACTTGTTTAACTCTTCCTGCCATTTGGTGGCTTCCTGGATTGGTTCTTAGTGAACCAATCCGTAAGTGGCCTTTTCGGCCAATCAGAACGAGGGACTTGGAACCCACCAAGTTCCATACAGAACATTAAGTATTTAATTTCTTAGACAATTTAAAAGGAAAGACTGTGGAATGAAACACTTAAGATAAATGAACGAACACATTTAAAGTAAATCTGGAAAAGATTAATTCATTCGATCTTACTAGTGAGGCTATGTTTTATATTGAAGCTTGTCATTTTTTTAAAAGGAGAAATGATCTCTGTCACATTAAACTTTGGGAAGGGATTTGCTTACACTAGGATATTGAGACCATTTTATGCCTTTGAAATAGGGTTATGTTATAGCTAAGAGCTGAGCTGTAAAATGCTCACTTTTATATATGTTAATTAATCTTACTATTTTAGATCTCTGATTGTACTTTTTGTTGATGACTGGAGGAGAAGATTATTAATTTATTTGTCTGTCTAGAAATGAGTTATTTGATGAAGACTTTTTTATCTGTTAATTAAGAGGAAGTGAAAAGATTAGGAAATTGTTTACATTTGTAATGATGAGAGTGAAAAGTTGCTTTTGTGGGGGAGTGTATTTTTCTTTTTTCTTTTTCTTTCTTGCACTTTTTTGGTCCTTTTTGGGTTTGTATTATCTTTTCTTGTAATTAAAACTTCTAATAAAATTATTACAAAAAAATCTTGCTCGGATGACTAGAGGTTTCATTCAACGAGATCAATGAGAGAGTTATTTTTCTTCCTTCTTCCTAAATTTGCACATTTGCCAAAATACATCTGACCATGGAGAACTGATTTATTGGAATTGCAACAGTCAGACACATCATTTTTAAAGAGAGACCAGTTTTCCAAACTATGAATTTCTGGTGAAAGTACTGCTTTCAAGTTAATGACTGAATATAAAGGAGAATACATTTTCTAGATTACTATAACCTTTAATGAGAGCTTTCAACTTACATAAAAGCTTTATATTTAATGGTAACTTTGATGCTGAATTGCTTTGTTTTCTTCATCAAATACTTTAAGAACTTTATGCTAACATGTATCACTGAATGCAAATTTAAAAGGAAAGTAAGATGGTAGGCATTTATATGTCCAGAAAACAATAATGCATTAATTTCCATTTGTTCTTCAAATAGATTTCTTGCTTAATGGAATTCTGCATAATTGAATAACAACACTGATGTATTCAGATACTGCATTTTTGTTGCTGGACATACTTTTTATCATATGTCAAAAAAAATCACACATGCTGAAACAGTTGTTCAAACTAGTGGGTAATCATATATTCTATATAATTAGTCAACAGTTTGAAAGTGACTGGATTTTTCCTCCATTTCTTCCATTAATTAATATTTATATATTTGGTTTATTCTGGAATGAATATGCTCTTAACTGCACAAAAGAGATGCAGAAAAATGGAATTGAAATAACTATTAAAATGATATAACAATTTCATAGCTTGCTTACTTATTTATTTGTCTTTTAAATTGGAATCATACAAGTAATTGAGAGGTTTTATCTTCATTTCAACCCTTTTGTGAGGTAGCTCAGGCTAGATTCAGACAATGGATTGCAGTGCAGCTGTGCACTATTGGTACATGCTTACACTTTCAGAAGCAGCTTTTGAATTTCTGGTGTCTTTAAATTCCTTGGTATAAAGGCATGCTTGACTGAGCCAGAACTGGAAAACTCTAATGGGATCTGATGGGATTTGCATTCACCAAATTTGTATGCAAACTAGAATTTAACTATCCATTGATTGTCAATACCACACAGGGTGTCAACCTCATGGCCTGTGGGCCGGATGCATCACATGCTGGCCACAACCACCCTCAGTTTGGGTAGGCATGGATGAAGGTGGGGAAAGTCCCAATACATCACATGATACCACCATGACGACCTGAGTTTGACACCCCTGTGCACCCCTCTACTGGGTCTTTTAATTTTAAAATAGATGATTTAAATTTTCCACCAATTAGGTCCTTAATTGTGCATGGTTCAGTGGGTTTGGGATCTTTTGGGCCTCATTGCCTATGTGTAATCTCACTAATCCTGCTCCCTTTTTCTTCTCCCAATATTAGAATTGCAACACAGAAACAAGTCAAAAGTAGTTGCCCAATGAGAAAATAATTGACATAGTGGTGCTGCAGTTTGTACTACTAAAATCACTTATTAATGCTGCTTTTCTGAAAGGCAACAGACTGGTTGTGTTTCCTCATAAGGAAGCTTCATATCAGAAGATCTTGTAGCTCTTGTGTCAAAGATACTAATATACCTTCAATAGTTACTATCAGTCTGAAATGGGGAGGAAAAGTTCAAAATAGAGCTGGAAGGGATCTTGGAGGTCTTCTAGTCCAGTTCCCTGCTCAAGCCAGAGACCATATACAACTTGGGAAAAGTGGCTGTCCAGTCTCTTCTTAGAAACCTCCAATGATGAAGAACCCACAACTTCTGAAGGCAACCTGTTCCACTGGTTATACTTGGTTCCACTGGTTGATACTGTTAGGAAGTTTCTTCTTAATTCCAGGTTGCTTCTCTTTTTGATTAGTTTCCATCCACTGTTTCTTCTCTTTCCTTCTTGGTGCTTTGGAAAATAAGTTAACCCCACCTCTTCTTTGTGGCAGTCCCTCAAATACTGTAATACTGCTACCCCTAGTCCTTCTTTTCTGTAGACTAGCCATGCCCAGTTCCTATAATCATTCTTCATACAGTATGTTTTAGTATCCAGGTCTTTAATCATCCTCTTCTCCACACTTTTTCCAAAGTTTTTAATATCTTTGTTGTAATGTGGTGACCAAAACTGGATGCCAGGTGTGGTCTTACAAAGGTTTTATAAAATGGTACTAATACTTTATGTGAATTTTTTCAAAGAAACTCTGGAGAAAATGGCAGCCCACTAGTCAGAGGGTCTATGGTAAATACTTCCTTGACATACTTTCTGGAAATATAAAAAATAAATTGGAAGCACACCTGTTTGTTTCTGCTTCTTATAATGCTCAAAGTGGTGGCATGTTATTGGAATGCTGAATATATATTTTGCAAAGTGGCTTCAGCTTCCTGATTGTTATAGTATTTGCTTAGCTCTCTAAATCTCATTTTAGATTTCCACAGAGATGGTTCATTGACTTGTACTGCAGAGCTAAGCTTTTTTGTTCTTTGCCATCAATGCACGATGATGCCATTTACAAAGATTCATAAACTATAATGGTCCTGATTAGCGGCTTGTGTGAGTAACTCATGTGAATGCATCTCTCTCTTTCTTTCTTTCACTTCTCTCTCTGATTTTGGTTTAGGAAAATTCACTAAGGACTCCAAGATCTTGGCATCTCTTTGGCTTTAGTTACAAGGCGACTGCTCTTTGTATGAAAAGAGACTAGACTGGTGATGACAACATTCCAAGTAAAATAAGAATAAAAATGAGAAGGAGGTTAAACAGAGTGACTCCTCCCTCCCCCCCAAAAAATGTAGTACATCTGCCAGGATAATTTATTTGTTGGTGAAATCCAAGACAAATGCGTCCATTTTTATTTACTTTTTCTAATATATTTTTATAATTAATTTTCTGTCAATTTATCTAATTATTTAAATTATGATCCAACAATATATTAAAGAGAAAAAACATGAAACATGTCCAGAACATTTTCTGATTTGTAGCTCTGAAAATTTGTTGAAAAGAAACACCTCTGGAATTCATAGAGAAGGGAGAGAAATACATTATAAAAATAGAGACAGAAGTTGTTGTTGCCTGTTGTTTACTGGTCTTTCTCTGCCTTAGTGGGCAGCCTCGGTGGTCTCCGTCAGAATTCCATTCTGTGAAGAATTTCACTTATCATCTGCATGATGATGACAGTGATGATACTGATAGCTTATAAGATTATTCGAGAAGAGTAGCCATATAAAATATAAGAATAGAAAAACACAACAATGTTTTATTATAATAATATAACTTTCAGGATTCATTAAGAAGAACACTTGTCATTGTTGTTACTACTTTTATAGGGCAATGAGAAAATATTTTTTCATTTGGGGGGCAGGAAAGAAAAAAATGTTCTCTGTTTGTTAACAGAGACTGAAAACATTAGCTGAATACAAAGAAAATATACTACTGCAAGGCAATTTCCTGGTGACAATTCTGTAAAATAGCCCCAAGAAAATTTCAAAATTTTAGACCAAAAAAATGCATTCTTTAAAAATGAAAGAAACATTGCATAGTCCTCTTCATTTAAAATTACCAACCTCCTCATCCTCATTCTCCTCTGCATTTCCCCTCCTCAAACCTCCAATTAACTTTCTAAATATAGCCTTTGCAGTGGCATCAGAGTGTGGACAGGAATAAAATGACAAATATGAAATGTTTTCAGAACATTTTCTTCATCAGCTGCCACCACCTCCTCTTGATAGGTAGCTGGACCACTTTCAGATTTATTTTCCTCCATTGTACAGTGGAAAAAAATGGCCTGTATCAGAAATGTTAAATAGCTTGCAGCTGTAAACATGCAAAGCAAAAGCGGAAAGGAAACTTTGAAAGTCATGATCACCAATGCTATAATATTCAATATAATAATATTCAATATTCAATATAATTCTAGGAAGGCAAAGGCAAAGGAAGAACAACAACAACAACAAAAACAACAACAACAACAACAACTTAAAACAAGGGGAAACCTTTTTTTTTTTTTCCCTTTCAATAATTTCTACCTACTGGTCTTCCAGTTGTGCTCCTGTCATGTCAGAGCGGAATCTGTGATCATGCACGGTGTTGCTCTGTGCTCTCTTGTTGGAGGATCCCAATCAGGATCAGAACCACCTTGTAGGGGTAGTGAAGAAAGGGGGACCATCTGGTGGGTTGAGGGGATCTGCATATCCCATCCTTGACAAGGAAAACCCCCTCCAAAGATGAGCTACGGCGGAGGCCTAAAATGGCCACCATGAAGATGGGAGGCAGTTCAGAAAACGAAGGCTGTGCTGGAGCTATGAATGATGTATGGACCTGGTGAAATACTTGAACATTAAGAACATTAAGAAATACATTAAGAAATACTTGAATATTATGACAAACCCCAGAATTAAAAGAAATAAGTTTTATTAAAGATTGTAGAAGCAGTGACCAGAGAGAGAGAGAAGAAAATTGAAAATTTATGAAATTGGCTTTGGACTTTGAAAAGAATTAATTTGGACATGGCAAAATTACTGGGTCGAGCAAGCATTCACTTGCTCCAGCTGACGAGCGACACTCAGCTGTGCCATGCAAAGCTACGAAGGAGGAAAAAAGCAAAGACTAAAGGACAGCCTAGAGCCCAGGTGGGTGGGTGGGCCAAGCAGACAACCACAAGATCATCACAGTGAACTGGTTCAAGTGTTAGCCAGTGTTAACCAGTGGGAGCTACTGGTTCTATATAACTGGGCTGAACTGGTAGAACCCCACCCCTGCACCTGAAGCACAAAAGCAACTGGGTGACCTTGGGCCAGTCCCTCTCTCTCCAACCTAGGAATCAGATGATGATAAACCACTTCTGAAAACTTGTCAAAAAGACTTTTTTCTGGCAATCACCAGGATTCAACACTGACTTGAAGGGACAATTTAAAATAAGTAAATAAAATGTTACTTTATTTTGAGAATTACAAGTAACAACTTCAGACAGTGCCAGCATCTTGAAGTGTCATCATTAGTTTATTTTTATTTTTTAAGAAAATGTATATGGCCACCCAAATCACTCAGAGTGGCTCTGGGCAGCTTATAAGAGTAAAACTCTGAATATGAATAAACCCTCACACTCTCCCCCCGGCAAAACAGTCAAACAAATTAGTTGATGGGCTCATATCATCCTGGGGTTTCCAGGTCCACTGGCAAAACTATGTCTTCAGGGCCTTTCCAAAGGCTATCAAGATGGAGGCCAATGTTATATTGGGTGGGGGTGATGTTCCACAAAAAGAGAGCCACCATAGAGAAGGGCCTTTTTCTTGGTCCCATGAGATGGACTTCCTTAATAGAAGATACCCATAACATACCCTGTCTTCCCATTCTAAGAATGAGGTAGATGTAACTCAGAAAAGATAGTCCTTCAAATAATCAAGTTGGGAACATAGATCACCCATACTGTTTTAGAATGACAGTACTACAATGTTTCCCCAAAAATACAACTTACCCTGAAAGTAAGTCCTAGCTTGATTTTTACATGTGCGCCCAATATAAGCCCTACCCTCAAAATAAGCCCGAATTAAGACCCCACCCACTCCAGAGTGCACAGGTAAAAATTAAGCTATGTGGGGATGGGGGGTGGAGCTGCCCTACTATTACCTTTGGACAGACTAAGTAACATAACATTCAATTAACATATTATAAATCCTGCGTGTAAGTATTATGACAAATCTGAAAGTAAATTGATTCCAACCCTTCCATAAGTGAAATTCTCATTTTCTGGTATCACTGTACTTTTTTTAAACAAAAAAGTCAACTGTTTATTAAGGTGTTCACATGGTGGGCAGTTAAAGATAAAAATTATATTATCTCTTTTCTGGAATTGTCTTCCCTCTCTTTTTCGAATTCAAACAAATTTCACCTGAGCATTGATTTATTGAATATATGTCATTTAAAATAACTTTTACAAAAACATGTACATAATTTTTAAACAGGTGTGGAAGATTTTCATGAAACAGTATCCTAAGGCCCTGTCACACTGCAAAAACTGATGAAAAGAGGAAGCAAAATGGAAAAAAAATCTTACCATCCGTTCTAAAACACGATGTACTCATTGCCTCCGTTTGGCTTCCTCTCAATCCATCCAGCATCTGTTTATTGACGTTTCATCCGCTCCAAAAGTTTTAGGCTGCCTAAAACTTTTGTGCAGAAAATGTATCCAGTTCGTCCGTTCTGCATCCGCTAAGCATCCTCTAAGCACCCGCTACGCATCCGTTACGCATCTGTTACGCATCCGTTACGCATCCACTATATCCGCAAGGTGTCCACTATGCATCTGCGCAACTCCATCCACTCCAGCGGTAAACGGACGCAGGGAGGAAGTGGAACGGACGCAGAACGGATGCAGAACGGATGCAGAACGGAAACAAAGCCTTTAAAACGGAAAAAAACGTTCATAGAGGGGACCTATCTCGGATATTAAGGATGCATAGAGGATGCCTAGAGGATGCCTAGAGGATGCAGAGGGTCACCTACATTTCCTATAAAAAGGCGGAGCAACTCATCTGCATCGCACTTTCAGACTAGCAGCCCAGCGGTGCAGACCTCTGCAGCCTTCATCTGCCTCTTCCTCTTCCACAGCATCCAGTCATCTCCACCATGGATTGCAACAAAATCCTTTTGGCAGCCAACATCCTTCTGCATCACTGCGAAATCATCAACAGTCTCTGTGAACTCTACTACGGCAAGAAAAGGAGGCACCCAAAAAAAGTCTGGGTCCAAAGATGGTTAGCCAGAAGAGCACAGTACCAACTTTACGACAAGCTGATGGTGGAGCTCAGAAGCAAAGACACTCATGCGTTCCAGAACTTCATGAATATTCCTCCAGCCATGTTTCACGAACTTCTGCAGCGCCTGACACCCAGGTTGAGCAAGACAAAAACCAACTTCCCGCCCAGCCTGGAACCTGGGCTCAGGTTGGCACTCACTCTGTGCCACCTGGCCTCAGGGACCCCCTACAGGAGCATGCAGTACGGCTGGAGGGTGCCACCCAGCACCATCAGCTTTGTGGTCAGAGAAGTGGTGTGGGCCATCCTCGAAGAATACAAGGAGGAGCTCCTCCAGTGCCCCACCACTGAAGAAGGATGGAAGAAAGTTGCAGAGCAGTGGTATCAGAGGTGGAACTTCCCACACACCTTTGGAGCCATCGATGGAAAGCACGTGGCCTGCAAAGCGCCAGCCAAGTCGGGATCTACTTATCACAACTTCAAGGGCTTCTTCAGCATCATCCTCTTCGCCATGGTCGATGCTGACTACAAGTTCATGTACATCGATGTTTCAGGCAACGGCTCATCTTCCGATGCCCAAGTATACAACAACAGTCACCACAAGGAGGGGCTGGAAAGCAACCTCATCGTGGGCTTCCCAGATCCAGAACCCCTGCTCAACAACACGCAAGATGTGCCCTACTTCATCGTGGGGGATGACGCCTTCTCCCTCACAACCTACCTCATGAAGCCCTACACCTCCAAATACCTCACCCGTGAAGAGAGGATCTTCAACTACAGGCTGTCCAGGGCAAGGCGGGTGGTGGAGAATGCCTTTGGCATCCTGGTCGACAGGTTCCAGGTACTTCTCAACATCATGCAGCATTGCCCACAGAGCATGAGGAGGATCGTGGAAGTTTGCTGCATCCTGCACAATCTCATGCGCACCCGCTACCCAGTCTTGCAGAACAGGCTCGTGGACCTCCAGCAAGGCAATGGGGACATGGAGCCTGGGGAATGGAGGCAAGGGCGAAACCTGATCAACACTGAGGATGTGCAAGGGTCCAACAGAGTCTCACGTGAGGCGAAGAAGCAGCACAACCTTCTGAAAGACTGGTGCAACTCCCCAGCTGGAGCAGTGGAGTGGCAAGACAGGATGGTAGATGCTTAATGGATGCTTCCTTCAGCCTGTCTCATCACACGGATGAGATTGGGCCATGTATGTTTGGTTGGCCTACAATGAACAGGGCATTTAATAAAGAGTTGTGTTTATGTTGACATGTGTGGATCAATGCTTACATTGTAATTGATAAGGGCCATAGGGATGGCACCTGGGAGGGTGGACCATACAGTCCCACTATGCTTGCACTGGAGGTTTATCTATCCCACAGCTATCTTAATCCATCCCAAAGGTATCCCTGCCCATCCCACAGCTATCTTAACCCATCCCAC
>BLBF01000052.1:15435186-15447157 GCA_015471245.1 Laticauda colubrina | reverse complement strand
CCGCGAAAACGTAAGAAAACATATATCTATATCTATATGTCTATACATATCTATATCTATCTATATATCTATATCTATATCTATCTATCTATCTGTCTGTCTGTCTGTCTGTCTGTCTGTCTGTCTGTCTATCTATCTATCTATTTTCCTTTGTAAAATCAAAGGAAAGTAATAAACAAAAATGTAATAAACATAAACGCTCATATGATGCAATTATTTCTTCTGTAGAATGCCTGGCATACATGTACAGTGTATTTAGCACAGCATACTTCAAAAATAATTTCAAAGAAATGCTTTAAACTTTCTGTGTCTTGAAACATATACAAGGCAATGTACATTGCATTGCATATACTGTATGTATTTCATTGTATATATAACCATGCACCTGTGCACACACATGCTGATATGCATAAAATATTTAAATCTAAGTTCCTATCAGAATTCAATGTTTAGAATCTCAGCAGGACAGTGGGATGACAAACTCAAGTCATCACCGTTGTTTTGTACATAACATAAGAGCCCTATTAACGCAGTGGTTAGAGTGCAGTATTGCAGGCAAACTCTACCCAGCCTGGAGACTGACTTAGCCTTCCATCCTTCCAAGGTCAGTAAAATGAGGATCCAGATTCTTGCAGGAACTATGCTGATATTGTAAACCACCCAAATAATGCTGTAAAGCACAATGAGGTGGTATATACTGCAAGTCTAAGTGCTAAATAAATTTCAGAAGAGAGTTGTTTCCTTTCACGTTTTCCTATGGCACTTAAATTGCTTTAACCATTTAACATGTCCTTCCTTTTTTTTTTATTGTCTTTGTTCAAGTTCATTACATTGACCAAAGTTATAGACAAATCTATACTTATAAGATACCAAGAAAATTGAGAATGAAAGGGGAAAAGTAAAACAGCTATATAAAGTGAATATAAAATTTGAATGTGGTGCTTAAAATATTAAAAATAAAATAAAATAATATGTAAGAAAATAATATAATATAGTGCTATTATATGACATAGTATTATTACTTGGGTATTAAGAGCTGAATTAAGATCCAGGTTTATAAACCAGAGAATCCAAAGTGACAGCAAGCTTCCTTCTTTTAAAGCAATGTTTAGAACATAATTTAATAGTTAAATTTTGAAAGGAATTGCTCACCACTTGATGTGCAGACTATCAGTAATTTTGGCAGCAATTAAAAATAGATGAAAATAAAGTTAAAAATAAAAGAGGAATTTTCAGTGAGTTTCCCATGCCCAGAATCCTTAATTATCTGTTTATGGATTTTAATTGCTGTAAGAAAAAATTTAGCAACATTACGTGTTGCAAACAGTTCCATATCCAAGACAAAAAAAAAAAAAAACACAAAGAAAACTTTTATTATGATCTAACATATTAATGAATGTTTATTAACTGCACAAGTTCTCAGTCAAAAAGCAGGGGTGTCAAACTCAAGGCCCGCGGGCCGGATCCAGCCACAGGGTGCTTAGATCTGGTCCACAGGGCCATCTTGGAAACAATGAAGGACAGGCATACAGTGCCTCTGCCAGCAAAAATGGAACTAGGAAGGGCCGCATGGAGCCCTCCAAGCTCCATTTTTGCTGGCAGTGGGTTACAAGAGGCTGTTGCAGCTGGAAACAGAGCACAAGAGCCCATTTTTGCTGGCAGAGGAGTCAGGCTACCACAGGTGTTCCTGACACAAGTGACATCGAGTTTCCCATGTTCACTCTGGCCACAACCATCCGAACCCCTGAGGTCAAACACAACCCTGATGTGGCACCCAAAATTAAATTGAGTTTGACACCCCTGGTGTAAAGCATATATGTGATCATCTCAATAGTGTTTTCCCTGCATGGACATGGACACATTAACATTGTATTAAATCTCTCAATTAAAAACCATAGAAGATGGAATATCAAACATGGCCCTGAGAATCTGGTGCACAAGAGAAGCTAAAATAATGAAATAATTTTTATTTTGGGGGTGAACAAACTTCTGCTTTAATGTATTCTTGGGTTTAAAGTGCGCACTTAGGTTGTTTTGGATAAAAATCCTCCTAAGGTTTTCAAATATTCCTGCAATGTATGGAATTAAACATTGCAGAGAGAAGGGGGGAGAGGAAGAGTGGGAGGGGAGAGGGAGAGAGGGAGAGAGGGAGAGAGGGAGAGAGGGAGAGAGGGAGAGGGAGAGAGAGGGAGAGAGAGAGAGAGAGAGAGAGAGAGAGAGAGAGAGAGAGAGAGAGAAAATAAAAATTTAGGAAGGGAAATATTTTAAGTTATTAAAGAAATCCAATTTTACTGGACAATATTTTCCCTCACTCCTGTAACAAAGACAACATTTATCTACCTTATGGATGGTAGTGGTATTTATGTATTTTTTTCCATCTTTTATTATTTGTCTATATAACTCAAAGCAATTAACATACGCAATCCTCCTTCTGTTTTATTTCTATAAAACAACCCTGTATTGTTTTATAGATTGTTAAAAGATAGGAGACATGCCATTGGTTGTCTCTTCCTGGGAATTCTTTTATGAGCAACAGAATTACTCTTTGTTTGAAAAAAAAATATGGAATAGCTGCTGTACTCTTTTATGCTTGTGAAGCAATATAATCAATGTACTGTACATCTTCCAGGCACTTGTAACCCAAATCCTTGACACTTTTAACCTGATTAATTTATTTCAGTTCAGTGGCCCATTTAAATCTTTGAGTTTCTTGGCAAAAACTACCATTTTAGTTTTCTGATCATTAATTATCAGTAAGTCATCTTAACAGGAGTGGGTAAAAGCTTTGAGTGCTCACCTAAGTCCTACAAGTGCAAGTAAAAGGATGAATGATCATCAACATATTGTTAATGGAGTGGAATAGCTATTATCTGGAGGACAATGATGGAAGGAACTTGAATCAATTATTCTGTCTACTGGGGAGTTTAATACAGGTTGAATAAAGTTGGGGTTAAGATGCATCCTTGTTAAATTCCTTTTAGAACAGCAACTGGGTCAGACAAAATGCCTTGAATGTTGCATCTAATTCTAATCAAGGGATTTTATAAAGTTATTCACTTAGGAACAGGGGACCCCTGTATATATTTATGTTACTCAACTTTTGCCAATATATTTATCTTGATATTATAAAATATATCTTCATTAATGACTTAGATGAAGGAATAGAAGGGGAACTTACCAAATTTGCAGATGATACTAAGCTGATAGAAATATCTAACAGTCTAGAATATAGGCGCAAGATCCATATGGATCTTGACAGAGATGTACATTGGGCCCTATCTAGCAAAATAAAATTCAGTGTAGAAAAAAGTCAAGTCCTACACTTAGGCAAGAAAAACCAAAAGTACACATACTGGGTGTAACCAGGCTTAATAGCTGTAATTATGAGAGGATCTTGGAGTCTTAGTGGATAACCAGCTAAATATAAGCCAGCAGTGTGCAACAGAAGCCAAAAAAGCCAATGCAATTTTAAGTTGCATTAACAGAGGGATACAATCAAGATCAAGTGAGGCACTAATACCATTGTATAAAGATTAGTAAGACCACAGCTAGAGTACTACATCCAATTTTGGTCACCGCACTATAAAAAGATGTTGAGACTCTAGAAAAAGTGCAGAGAAGAGCAACCTTAATTATTAGGGGACTGGAGACTATGAAGAACTATTACAGGAACTGGGCATGGCTAGTCTAGTGAAGAGAAAGACTAGGGAGACATGATATCAGTGTTCCAATATTTGAGGGGCTGCCACAGAGAGGAAGGGGTCAAGCTATTTTCTAAAGTACCTGTAGGCCAGATAAGGAATAATGGATGGAAACTGAACAATGAGAGATTCAACCTGGAAATAAGGAGAAAATTTATGACAGTGAAAACAATCAACCAATGGAACCTTTAGAAGTTGTGGGAGCTTCATCACTTGAGACTTTCAAGAAGAGACTGGATTGCCATTGTCAGAAGTGGTGTATGGTCTCATGCTTGGGCAGGGAGTTGGACTAGATGACTTTCAAGATCCCTTCCAACTCTGTTAATCTGTTAAACAATTAAATTTCAAAATTATCTATAGTACATATCTATTCTTGCAGATAAACAATCCAGTAAGATAGCATAGGATCAAGACATGATCTAAAATGGAGTGGTTAGAAAAGAGAATCTGGCCTGCTCATTGTCCAAGATTGATTATGCCTTTGTCCAATCTTGAAATTTGTTGTTCAGGTGGTGAGCATCAAGTTGACCAACAATACTCAGCAAATTTGTAGAATGGTATTTTACAGTATTGCATCACCCTTGGGGTCTCAAATGAGACCGAGAGTTGGGTGTGTCACCATTGTCATGTGATTTAGATAGAGAGAAAAAAAGAGGTAACACAAATGTATTTATTTGTTTGTTTGATGAAGGCAATCTCATGCATGAGCAAAAAAAGAATGGCAAAATAAAGTTGAGCTAATACAACAGCTCGGCAACTCTCAGATAATACTTGATGTGTCACTTTGGCTCTGAAGATCCCTAGCAAAAGAATTTATGACAACAGTTTTGAAAAGCAGTTTAGTACTTTTGAGAAGAAGCTCAACCAACTTCACGTGAAAAACAATATGCAGCTGAATGTTTTCATGTGAAGTTGGAAAGATACTGCAAAGCACCAGAATCCATAAATCAGGTAATTACAATCATTCCCATGTAATTTTTTCTCACCTTAGAATAACACCCTGCATGCTGAGCTGATGCTGAGACTGAATAGCACATTTTTGAAATAACTCTGTTCTGAACAGGATTCTAACTTGGGGTATTGTGTACATTTTGTAAGAAGCTGTGCAACGTTGAAATCTCAGCAGGACATATGTTTTCACTAACCTTTCAAATAATAGGCTTAATAAATGCAAAGATGATTCTTATCTACCTGCTCTAGCAGAGTGGACAGATTACAGTGTCAATATTTTTTCTTTTATATTTGAATTTTTTTTACTATTTTAAAATAGGGAGGCTTTTTCTAACATTAGGCACAAAAACGAAATCTGTTTTTTTCCAAATATGTCATTTGTACTTTGTACGTATGAATGACATTTATTTGTTTATCTATCAGTTTGGTCACCTAGCCAGCTCAAAAACCTGACACACTTATTCTCTGTCTTTTACATCCATGCATGTACAGCAGGGATATTTAAATCATTACTTAACCATGCCCAAAAGTATGCTAATAAAGAGTATATCAGAAAATTTATTAAAATGTATGTTTTAAAAGTGTGGATGAGTCTCTGAGATCTGAAAAATAATATGGGCAATGGGTTCCTGCTTGGAAAAATGCTGGCTGCTGCCATAGCCATCATAGATTTGATTGCACCCGATCTAACTGAATGATGTTTCAGCCAATTTGAAACTACATGAAAAGTAAATCCTGCCTCACTATCCTCTCCATCTTTCATTCTGAAATTTGGCAGATTTCTTGCCTCTGTGATTTGTAGTATCATCAGGCACACTGTCCCGTTCACTGATCTGAACCCTGATAACTTTCAATTCCATAAACTTCCCTAACAACCTACACCAGGAATCTCCAAACTTGACAATTTTAGACTTGTGGACCTCAATTCCCAGAATTCCTCAGCCAGCCAGCCAACATTTTTTCAGTAAGAACTGAATGCTGTCCAGGGGATTCTGGGAGTTGAAGTTCATCGGTCTTAAAGTTGCCAAATTTGGAAACCCCTGGCCTGGACCAAACCATCATTCTTCTAGAAATGGGAAGAAACATGAGGAAAGAGGAGAACATCCCTTCTAAGACCACCAAAAGAGCTATCTGTTTGTTGTAATTAATCATCAGGCTGAAACAGCATTCAGTCTGACAGCTTCATATGCCAAAGGCTGGCTATCTGATGCCAGCCCACTAAACTGTCCAGCAATAGGAAGGATAAATTCCAATCATCTGCACATTAGCTGACTCACAGCTATTTGCCAGTGCTAAAATCAGAGTAAATGAAAGCTTTTTATTAAAATTAAAGCAATTTGCTTTGCCATCTGCCTCCTTTTTAGTGAGATTCTATAAGATGTTATTGGAATAACTTTGAATGTCCATCTGCTGCTTGTAAAACTGCTAAGCATTCACAAATTATCTTCCCCTTAAGGGATTACCAAAAGAGTCACTATCAAAATTATTGTTCAGAAAAGAGGATGTGGTAGTATTTACATAGGGATATACCACCCCAAACTTCAGCAATCTCAATGCCAATTCTGAACATTGCCAGTATAGTACTATTTGCAGACTATAACCAATAAATAGCAAAGAGAGGTAGCACAATAAATGAGAACATTTTTGAGATCCAAATGCTTACCTCCATTCCAAAGAACATTCTTTGTCTGTCTAGAAAGATGTTAAACAAACAAACAATCATACAAACAAATAAATATACAACAATCACACCTGGCCAATAAAGAGTATTCTATTCTGTTCATGATCATTTGTGATCTAATTTCATTCCTAATGGACTCCTAGTTAGTCTTAAAGAATAACATGCAACTGATATGAAGGAATTTCAGTAATATTTTTAACTATGGAACTATATATATATATAATTTCGATGAATGTAAAGTATAATATTTCACCCTACTCATTTAATATATAAACAGTCATGCAACACCAGTCAAACAAAATATAAAACTGCTTATACAGTTTTAAAAACCCTACGTACATTATAGGAATTAAATTAGAGTAAGTGTAACCACTTACATTACATTACAAAAAGCATTAATAAAAAGTTCTCTATAATATCCATTCAGTATCATTATGTAATTAATTCATTTCTTAACTATAATTAAATCTAGACCGCATGGAAATTTATCACTTCATCTCATCAGTTTTTGAATATAAAGACTTTTTCAAAATAGAGAATAGATTCATATTTTTTTCTTTATCAGGAAGGACAATTGGATTTTTATTTCCAGGTAATCCTCAACTTAGGACCACAATTGAGCCCAGAATTCATGTTATTAAGTGGGGCATTTGTTAAGTGAATTTTTGCCCCATTCCATAGAACATTTCTTGACACAGTAGACCCTCAACTTCACACCCACTCAGTCCCATAATGGTGGATGGGAACACCCACTATGAAATGGGCTGAAATAAATGATTGTTAAATAAATCACTGTAGTTGTTATGTTAGTAACACAGTTATTAAATGAATCTGGCTTCCCCATTAAGTTTGCTTGCCAGAAAGTTGCAAAAGGTAATCACAAGACTCCAGGACATTGCCAATGTCATAATTGTGAACCAGTTGTCAAAGCATCTGAATTTCGATCATGTGACCCTAGGGATGGTGCAATGGTCATAAGAGTGAAGAATGGTCATGGGTCACTTTTTTCAGTGCCATTGTAACTTTGAACAGTTACAATGTTACAAACAGTTACAAACATTGTAACTTTAAATGAATGACTGTAAGCCAAAGACTACTTGTATTTAAAGCCCATATCAAACTGCACCAACGGATGGAAAGAGGATGTAAAACGGAGAGAAACACTTGCCATCCATTGGTTAATGCGATTCATCCGTTCTATACTCACTGCCTCTTTTTTTCATCCTCTCTATCCATCCATCATCCGTCAACTGAGGTTCCATTCACTCAAAAGATTTTGAGCTGCTCAAAACTTTTTGAGCGGAAAATGTATCAAACGCGTCTGTTCTGCATCTGCAACGCATATGGGGAACATCCATTCTACATTTGTCGTCATCCGTCACACGTCCGCTATATCCGCGAGGCATCTGCTGCACATCCGCGCAACTCAAATCCGTACCAGCGGAAAACGGAAACAGGGAGGAAGCGAAACGGATGCGGAACGGACACAAAGCATTAGTAGCATGGACGGAGAAAGGATTAAAGCGGATGCAGCTCACATACAAAGCATTTAAAATGGAAAAAACATTTGCAGAGGGGACTTATCTTGGATATTAAGGATGTCTAGAGGATGCCTAGAGGATGCAAAAGGACACATAGTGGAAAACCTATATTGCCTATAAAAAGGGGAGCAACTCACCTGGATCTCACTTTCAGTCCAGAACCCCTGCTGTGCAGGCCTCTGCAGCCTTCATCTGGCTCTTGCTCATCCACAGCATCCATTGATGTCCACCATGGATCGTAACACACTCCTTTTGGTAGCCACCATCGTTCTGCAACAGTGCGAAGCCATCTACAGGCTCTTTCAACTGTTCTATGGGAAGAAAAGGAGGTGGCCAAGAAGTGACTGCGTCCGAAGATGGATCGGGAAAAGAGCAGAGTACAGACTGTACAACAATGGTGTATGGTGGAGCTCAGGAACGAAGACCCTCGTGCATTCCAGAACTTCATGAGGATGCCTCCAGCCATGTTTGACGAAGTTGTGCAGCACCTGACACCCAGGTCAACCAAGGCAAACACCAACTTCCGGCCCAGCCTGGACCCTGGGCTCAAGGTGGCACTGACTCTGCACCACCTGGCCTCAGGGACCACCTATAGGAGCATGCAGTATGGCTGGAGGGTGCCATACAACACCATCAGCATTGTGGTCAGAGAAGTGGTGCAGGCCCTCATTGAAGAATACCTGGGGGAGCTCCTCCAGTACCCCTCCACTGAAGAAGGCTGGAAGAAAATTGCAGAGCAGTGGTATCAGAGGTGGAACTTCCCCCACACTGTTGGAGCCATAGATGGGAAGCACGTGGCCTGCAAAGCTCCAGCCAAGTCAGGGTCCACTTATTTCAACTACAAGGGCTTCTTCAGCATCATCCTCTTCACCATGGTCGATGCTGACTACAAGTTCATGTACATCGATGCTTCAGGCAATGGGTCAGCTTCAGATGCCCAGGTATACAACGCCAGTGACCTCAAGGAAGGGCTGGAACGCAACCTCATCATGGGCTTCCCAGATCCAGACGCCCTGCCCTATGACACGCAAGATGTGCCCTACTTCATCATGGGGGATGACACCTTCTCCCTCAGAACCTACCTCATGAAGCCCTACACTTCCAGACTCCTCACCCGTGAAGAGAGGATCTTCAACTACAGGCTGCCAGGGCAAGGCGGGTGGTGGAGAACGCCTTTGGCATCCTGGCCAACAGGTTTCAGGTACTTCTCATCACCATGCAGCATCACCCAGAGACCGTGAGGAGGATCGTGGAAGCTTGCTGCATCCTGCACAATCTCATGCGCACCCGCTACCCAGTGTTGCAGAACAGGCTCGTGGACCTCCAACAAGGCAATGGGGACATGGAGCCTGGGGAATGGAGGCAAGGGCAAAACCTGATAGACACTGAGGATGTGCAAGGCCCCCACAGAGCTTCATGTGAAGGGAAGAAGCAGCGCAACCTCCTGAGACACTGGTGCAACTCCCCAGCTGGAGCAGTGGAGTGGCAAGACAGGATGATAGATGATTAATGGATGCTTCCTTCAGCCTGTCTCATCACACTGATGAGATTGGGGCATGTATGTTGGGTGGGCCTACAATGAACAGGGCATTTAATAAAGAGTTGTGTTTATGTTGACATGTGTGGATGATTTATTACATTATTATTGATAATAAAGGGCCATCGGTGTGGCACCTGGGAGGGTGGACCATAGAGTCCCACTATGCTTGCACTGGAGGTTGATCTATCCCACAGCTATCCCAAAGGTATCCCTGCCCATCCCACAGCTATTACCCATCCCAAAGGTATCCCTGCCCATCCCACAGCTATTACCCATCCCAAAGGTATCCCTGCCCATCCCACAGTTATTACCCATCCCAAAGGTAACCCTGCCCATCCCACTGCTATCCTTACCCATCCCACAAGCATGGAAAGGCTTAAACCATTTCTAAAAGTTTACACCAAGACTTTATTTTATAAAATAAATGAAGCAAGTGTGTGAAGCAAAGATAATCTTTATTAATAACAAGCTGGAAAAGAAAAATGACCCAAGTCAAGTCTCCAAAGCAAAAATAAAGTCAACAGGTAGCCATCCAGTCTCTGGCACTCTTCTTGGTCACTTGGAGGCGTGCCCAGTCTCAGGGGTGAAGGGTCCAGGTGCTGTGGAGGTGGCTGCTGCTGGAGTGCTGGTCTGAAGCACCACTAGGTTCCTGGCCCCGAGAGGACAACAGGGGACAGTGTGTTGAGTAAGATCTCAGACAGCTGGCTCAGCCCTGTGATGTTGAGAGCTCCTTTCTCCATGACATGGGGTGTCAGCCCCAATACTGATGACAGATGTACTGAGGCCGGGCTTGGCTGTGCGGTGGAGGAAGGAGAAGTGTAGTGGGGCTGTCTGTTCTGCAGCTGGGTGAGGACTGGCATTGGTGGCATCGGTGGCGTGGCTGGCATCAGTGGTGTGGGTGGCATCAGTGGCATCAGTGGCACTGGTGGCATCCGATGTACCTGTGCCTGGACTGGGAAGGGCTGCCTGTGCAGCTGGACCTTCTGATAGCCATAGCCTTGGTAGGGTAGGGCCTGTGGAAAGCCTTGGAAGGTCAGTGACATTACCTGGGGTGGAGGAGCAGGCCTGGACTGGGTGGGAGCAGGTTCATCTTGGTCTGGAGGGTTGTGAAGAAGATCGGTGATCCTGTCCTTCACCACCTGGTACTGGGGTTCCGACATGTTCATGAGGGTCTGGTTGACATAGATGAGGAAGGGCTTGTGGTTGGAGGATGGGGCGTCAGTGTGTACCAGCTGAGAGAGGAGATCTACGCTGCTCCTGATGGTGTCTCTTATCTCCATCAGGACAGTATGGCACTGCCCCTCCGGTCTGCCTCTCTGCCTTTCTGTGGAGGTGGTGCTGGGGGTGGATGTGGGTTGGGCTGTGGTGGAAGTGCCATCTCCTTTCTCCCACTGCGTCAGGGGGTCCTCCACGTGTTCCGCCACAGGTAGTACAGCTGTCGGGGGGTTCTCCGTCGTGGCACGCTCCACAGATAACTGCCTAGACACAGGAGCTGTCTCTTGGCCAGAAGAGGACTGGCTCTCAGCAGGCTGCCTGAGAGATAGGGTTGTGAGAGGGGCTGCTCCTCCATGGAGGATCTCACCCTCCAAGAAGCTGCACTTGGCCATCACGTAGGTCTCTCTGTCCGTCAGCTTGACCGCGGCCTGGCCAGATTTCTTGAGGTGCAGCTTCCTGTACCAGGTGTGCATATGCTTCCACCAGCCGAGGAGCACCTCCGAAGTGTAGCCCAGGCTCTCTGCCATCTCTCTCCAAGCAGCCTGCTTCCTTTTGGTGTCTCGATAGAGCCTGTGTCCCTTTCGCCATAGATACTCATTCTCCCTCAGCCACTCCAGCACCTCCTCCTCATGTTCCTCTTCTATGTTGTATTGCCTCCTCTCCCGTTCATGTGTCTGCCTCTTCCTCCCTTTCACAGGGCCATATGGGCCCTCATCAGAGGTGCTTCGAGGTTGTAGGGGCTGCTCCTCCACACCACCACCACCACCACCAGCAGGAACAACAGTAGCAGCAAAAGCAGGACCAGCAGAACCAGCAGCAGCAGCAGCAGCACCAGCAGCACTAGCAGTACCAGCAGGACCAGGAGCAGGACCAGGAGTACCAGCAGGACCAGCAGGACCAGGAGCAGCACCAGCAGAGTAAGCACCAGCAGGACCAGCAGGACGAGGAGCAGCACCAGCAGAGTAAGCACCAGCAGAAGCACCATCACCAGGAGCAGTGCCAGCAGAGTAAGCACCAGCAGAAGCACCAGCACCAGGAGCAGTGCTAGCAGAGTAAGCACCAGCAGAAGCACCAGCACCAGGAGCAGTGCCAGCAGAGTAAGCACCAGCAGAAGCCCCAGCTCCAGAAGCAGCATCAGCAGAAGCCCCAGCACCAGAAGATCGAGCCCGGGCAGCAGTAGCCCCAGCAGAAGCAGAGTCAGGGCCAGGGGATGGGAGAGTGGCCCTGTCCCTCTTGCCAGGGCTGGCAGCAGATGGCAGAGGCTTCCGTTTCTTCCCCATGGTTGTTGGGTTGCTGGCTGGCTGGCTGGCTGGCTGGCTGGCTGGCTGGCTGGCTGGCTGGC
>BLBF01000052.1:15421576-15435176 GCA_015471245.1 Laticauda colubrina | reverse complement strand
GGCTGGCTGGCTGGCTGGCTGGCTGGCTGGCTGGCTGGCTGGCTGGCAGGCTGGCAAGCAAGCTGTGTCTGGAATCAGGTCTTTCCTCTGAATGGTGACCTGCTTGGGAGGTGCTTCCCTTTATATCCGTGGGGCTGATGCAATGCATCCTCCCCACATGCGCATTGAACGCTAGGCATCCGCTAGGCATCCGCTATGCTTCCGCTAGGCATCCGCTATGCTTCCACTCTGCATCCGCTTCATCCGCTGTGCATCCACTGTGCATCCGCTCTTTCCGTTCCGCATCCGCTTTGCTGCACTCCCTCAGAAGCCTTGCGGATGTGCCATCTGCTTTCATCTGCTTCCATCTGCTAGGCTTCTGTGGAGCATCTGCTTTCCATCCACTCTACGTCCTCCCCCCGTCCATTCCTTTCCGTTGTTGTCCGCTCTGGTTATGCAAATTTGGGGCACTTTTGAGGGCGGATAACAACGGATGGAACATTTTTCTCATCCGTTGTGTCCTTTTTACAAACGTTTTGCATCCGTCGTCCAGTGTGACAGGGCCTTAAGATTTTGCTGAGCTCCAGGATCAGTAGAGCCCAAGCTCTTCATAAACTGACAAATTCCATGCTTTGCAAATATAATTGAATATCACATTGATATATTTGCAATTTTGTGACCTCTAAAAGGTCTCAAGATTTCAGAAGTGTTCCACGTTTGTTTTCTAAATAGGTTGAGAAAATGAAAGATTCAGGAATTCTCATTCAAAAAAATTATACAGTAAATACTAAAATAAAAGCCGAACCATAAAGTTAAAAATCTAGAAAATTAAAGCCGCTCCATTATAAAATAACCTCATTTTGTCCACACATTTTTAAAATATTTGCCTACCACAATTATCCCTTTGTTAATTCATATATCTTAAATATTTCTTGTCAATTCAGCTATTCTGAATATTTTATAGAGATAAAGATAGGTTTCTTTCTTAAAATGCACATTTGTCTCAATGTAGTACTTGCTTTAATTACATTGTTCTTACACAAGACTCAATGGAAATTTTAACCATTGATTTATGTCAAGGTACAAATTTAGACAAATTTAACACAGTGAAATATTTCAAGAAAAATATAAATACAACTTATAAATCCCAATTTATAACTGATATAAGCTATAGATATTCAAGATCCCAAAGACAGCAAACAGCCTACCATAATAAATGTAATATGGTTTGTTACTTCTTGGTTTGTCTAGTGAATTTCATAAATGATTGACAGATGACTCAATTTGATCCCAGAAGCATTTCCTACTTATTTTTATGGAGTGCTTGTGTCAACTCATAACATATTTCTATGGTCATTTTCGATTTGCCAGCAGAAAGGGAGGGGGAAAAGGGTTTGAAAGAGCAGTATGGCAGCTTGAAAATCAAAAGTACATTCCATACATAGTTCTTCAGAGATAGTAACTAGGTGACTGAAGTTTCTGCCATGTAAAAATCTAACTGGAGAGCATGATTGATGACTCTTGACTATGGATGTTTATCCTCCTATTGGAGAATATGAATTATGATACACCCAGGGGGAGGGGGAAAACCAGAGTCAAGGGTGACAATGAATTATGTTAGAGTCAGCTACACCAGGCAGTGCTGGACATGTTAACTACCAATAAATCATTTGAAATTTTGGAAGTTTGGCTCGAGACTTATGATATAATTGGGTAACTGCCGGAATTCTGACAGCTTGTATATGTGAATGATATTTTGCACTTTTAAATAACAATTACTGGTAGTTTTACATAGTGTTTTTAATCATGCAAAATTTTATGTATGAATAGATTTGGTGACTGGGATTAAAATTAGAATTGCCCTAACCTATCCTGAATCCAACACGATTCCAATAAAATTATTATTCACCCTCTTATTCTTGACGAAGGTATCCTTTCTTTCTATGAACACTGAGAGCATATGCACCAAGACAAATTCCTTGGGTATCTAATCATACTTGGCCAATAAAGAATTCATTCATTCATTCATTAGTTAGGTCCCTGTTTCCTAAGATAAAAAATGAAAACTGCATAATAATTCTGAAGCCTATTTCATTTAATGTGCTACTCTAGCCATCTTAGACAACATGCAATTGTTCAAATAACCTAATAAAGAGAACATTTAGTTAAAAGCAGCATGTTGGTCTTGTTTGGGAGCCAGGTCAAAACACCTATCCTTTTCCATCCAGTTTTACTCCCAAATCCAAACATAAAGAGATAAAAAAAAATAAGGTAAAATGTCAATATAAAATGTTTTCTTGCAACTTCCTATGAGTTTTTAAAAGTTGCCCACCCATATTCTAGAATTAATGGTACTTCCTTGAGAAAATCATTTAAAAGTCACAAGATAGTATATTCTTTGATACCTGTGCTCTTGCACAGCTGAAAAGAAGAATTTTGTACAGGGTTTTGTATGGGTTTTTTCCCCCATAGCATAAGGTGTCAAAGAGATCTAACAGGCCTGAAATATAGCTTATGTATTCTGACAGTATTTTCCCCCTGTAGACCTATTTTCAACAGACAAATTCTTTCAGATCTTTCTGTATGTTTGAGAGCTCTGAAATTGGTTCATTCTTTTAAACATTGCAAGACAAATCAATATGGAAAGTTTTCCCTGATAGACTTGGGTGCATCTTGAAAACAGCTACTCTAACCAGGATAGTGATAAAGGGATGATGGATGGATGGATGGATGGATGGATGGATGGATGGATGGAGTGATGGATGGGTAGGTAGGTGGATGGATATTTTATATATTTTCTCAATTAAAGTATATTAAAATAAATTGTTCGATGTTCTCCCAATTTTCAGGACAGTTTTGTTTATTGGAATTATAGCCAGGAAATTGTGTACTATCAGTTCCATTTATCTTTCACACTGGAAAGAAGTTTGGGTGCATTTCATCCAGCCTTCAGGATCAGCCTCCGCAAGCAGTCTGAACGCTTAAAGAATGTTCCCCTCAAACTAGAACATCCTTTGTGGTAGCCATAGTCTAATGTACACCAACCTTGACAACTATATGTTGTAAGGGTTGGTCATAACCATTATGTTTATCCTTGGCAAGTAAAATTTGGAAAGTGATGCTTCTAACATAGAGTTGCACAAATATACATGAACCAGCATGAACTGCATCTTTAGGTACTGGCTTAGCAGACATTTCTGTGATTATACTTGCTAGAAAAGGGCAGCTGAAATTATGAAAAAAATTATTTACTCATCCCAATGCTCCACACTGATATGCTTTGAAGTCTATGTCTAAAAGTTTATGAATCCCCAATTCAAAAGCCATCATGTTGCTGGATGTGTCTCTAAGCATTGTTTCCTTTCTCATTCCTATCATGTGTTAGCCAGTCATATTTAAATATAGATTCTCTAACTTAGATGTTGCCTATGACCCCTTTGTTCCTCTTGTTCTATGCCTCTAATCTCAACATTTTTACTATGTTTGGAGACAGTGGCTTGTATTTTTATCAGCTCCACTCAGTTGCAATTAGCATGACTGAGAACTAGTTTGTTAAACTACATTTTCTGGATCACACCAGCAAGCTACAGTATTCTTCTCATTTTAAAAAGAATCATTAAAGTTTTTTGAACAGATATTGGCTCAAATTCAGATGGTATTATTATACCAGATATTGAAAATGTTGATTATCAACAATTAGCTTAACATTTTTATATTCTTTGTGATGTTATATATTATAGTCTTTATCCAAAAGTATAAAATGGACTTCTTACTGAATGGTTGTTTGTTGTAAAACATCTGGGAGAGAAAAGATACTGATGCCTCAAACTATTAGAGTTTGAGCCATTTGCCTTAATTTGAAGCCACAGAGTTTCAACAGAGTTTCAAAGTTCAAAAATACCACTACTCTTTCTATCCAGCTTCTTCAAAGGGTAGCTAATGCTTCCACAGAGTGTCATAGGCAAACCATCATCTCCATGTTTCTGATCTTTGGCACCATTTCTTCCAACCTTCCAGATGTTCCTTAAAATGTGATTATGTCAGCAGGCTTGGGGATCTAAGGAACATGAATAACTGAGGAACCATCACGTTACATAATACTAAAATGCTCTCTTTTAATATTTTGAAATATTATGTTATAAAATTAAGTTTGGTAATATTTTTCATTATGGTATGTATTTTCATGTTCTGTTTTATTGTATACCATCAGTGTTACATATGTGAGATGGGTATTTATAAAAATAGAATTAATCCATAAAAATGTCCCAGAATCTGAATAATTTTTCCCAGTGTCTCCACTGCTACTCTACTGAGTGATATTCTTTGAAATATTTCTTTACCGTGGTTCCATTTGTGTTTATATCTACCTAAAAGGTAGGTATTATCCATGTAGTTCTGTTCATTTAAAATTGACTGTGATCATGAAATCTATCAAATTCTGCTTCTTTTGCATGAGTGGCTGGAATATAATCTTGGATATTTGTGATAGTAAGCCAAGGTGTAGTTCATTTTTCATTGCTGCCTGTTGTGGGTGCCTGTTTGTTTTAACTGAGCACTTGGGATAGTCTTCATGTCATATACTCTTCAATGTATTTCCTTATCCCATCCAGGATCAATACCACCATAATCATCATGATGAGTCAACATGGCAGGCAATTATATTGCAGCAATTAAGGTATTCCACTTGCATCTAGTACCTTTCTGATATAAGTGTCTTTCTGACTTAGAATATATATCTCTGATTCCAGTGTTTTCCTGACCTACTATTTTATTTGGGACCTCTCATTGTCTCTATAAGAGCATTTTATGGGGCTAAAATGTATGCAGGGCTAATAATTGAAATTTTATTATGGAAGACTGTACATTGCCATTAACATTTCAAAGGTAACTCACAGATAAAAGAAATAGTCAGGATAAAATTAGGGATAGGGTGCTCAGCTGGAGAAGATAATTAAGTAATAAAGGTTTAATTGGAAAATGGAAACAGCAAGCATACAGGTATAAATACAACTCTTTCATTGATATATATAGTAGAAAATGTATATAGACATACATTCTTTATTGGTTTAGAAAACCCTAGACAGGACAGTATTGCTAAAAGAGGAATGAAACTTTTTCTGTTGCTTATTGAATAAATGAACAAGTGAATAAATAAAACATAATTGAAACAAAAGGAATTGAAACAGTTGGAGTACATCATTTCCACAGAGCTAGTTTTGAATTTCTTTGCTTTTTTCTCACTAATGAAAAGATTGTGTCGTGGCTGTGCCTGTGGTGCCCAGAGCAAGCAGTAGACCTAGAGTGAGAGTACTAATAATTTCCCGCTTTGCTCTGAGGGGGTATTCCATGGGTGCCTGTAGGGATATAAAATCATCAGAGTTATACACGTCAATTTTTGGTACAAGCCATACTTGAATGCAAAATGATTTGGATTTAACAAGTTCATCCCCGTAGACACATGCTGTGAGACCGGTGGAACAAGCCCAGACAGAATTATTGCCAGGGATAAAATACATTCCTTTCAGGCGTGATGTTAAATTTCCTCCTGAAGTGGTGTAGACTGCAGAGTATCCCCCGATGGTGTGGGTGCGGCCAAGGCGGTTCTTAGGAAGATATACATTACAATGATAGCCATGAGAAACATTATGACAATATTGTGAGTAATTGGATGGAATATTTCCCAAGCAACAACCGACCCCAGTGATGGAAGAAACAGTAATAGTGGAGTTCCTCCAACGGCAATGTTCGTCTGATGTGGAATTAGCAATGGATTCTTGGGAAGCGATGGCTTCGTAAAAAGGTGGAGAGGCAGAAACACAAAGCCAACATGTGGAGGCAATTGATGAGTTTGAAGAGTTCAGAAAAGCATAGGAAGCTTTGATCAGTGGAATCAATGGGTTAACTCCCTGTGTTATGGGTTGCAAGAATGGGGATTTAATAACCTTTTCATGTGGTCCCACCGGGTTAGAGCGAGGGAGTTCAATGTGACGTTGAATGTAAAAAATATTTCCATAATGCTTTTCCGGCCAGACTCCTTTTAGGCGGGCACCCCATTTCAAGCCAGTATCCCATAGGGTACTTTTCTTGCCTTGGTCCGTGAACCTTATGGTTACCGGGTTGCATTTGGGCAATTTTTTACCACTGCATGGAATATCCCATGTGGTGCGAGTGGCAGTAATGAGATCACCCTTAGTGCCCGGATCCCAATAAATATGTCCAGTTGAAACACACGACCAGGCTTTGCAAAAGTAATCCGACGACCCCCCGCAGTCGAGAAGTCGTTGGGCAGGGGACTGAGTGTTGGAAACGGGCTGTCCGGGGCATACATAAAACCTATATTTATTTACAACTCTATGACTAGGCTCCGTTGGATAAGAAGGCGAGTTGTAGGCGGTGGAGCCTACAAGCATTTCTGCCAAATCGAATTGAAGTGGTGGGTAGAAGTCTTCTATGCGAGAAGAATTGGTTGTGGAGCTTAAACGAACGCCTTGAAAGTCAGTTATAGTCCAAGTAATATTATATTTTCTATGAGGCTTCTGCGGATCATCATGGACAGTTCTTTTGAAGCGTCGTTTGTTGACAGAATCAGAGTTCGGGTATATAAAAGCATCACAAGTAGGAGAGAGGACTATGGACAAGTTAGTTGTAGAACATTTACGAGATGAAAAGGGAATGCAATTAGTAGAAAAAGGATAATAATTACAATAATGATAATGAAGATTAATTTGGTCATTCATCAAGGATGTTAGTTGGGTTGGAGGAACCCGTAATACAAGAGAAGAACATTTAGGTCCCCCTATATCTAGCTTGAATAGAGGAAAAGATTTTAAGGTTCTTTTCCATAGGAAGAGTAAAGAAGGAACAAAAGAGCGAGTGGTAGAGTGTTCTGTAAACAAAACAGAAGTGACAGAGTGAAAGCTACGGGTAGCATTTTCATGACGTACCCACATGGAACAAGCATAATAGCCTTCTGTTAATGAAGTGGGTTTAACACGAATAATCTTTTGACAGGAAGCATAGGTTTTGTTGAAGTATGTGTGAATATAAGGAGATAGATTTATGGGAAGATTATCATGCCAACAAACAATAGGACAGTCACTATCATAATTAATAAAGCGAAATTCTAATGTGGTCCAATGACCATGTTGAACAAAGGTATAAGTAGGATATGAATAAGGTAGAAATTGCAAAGAGGATATAGGCAAGAATATTAGGAAGAGTTTAAGATGCAGATGTAGTGGAGGAATTCCCATGATAGGGTCTTACCGCCCGACCAGGGACCCAGCAAGTGGTTTTGTCTGGTAGTAAAATCGCAGCATAGCCTCGTCCCCAGGTGAGAAGCTCAGCGGGACCCTGCCAGGCGGGATCTGGCAATCTGCGATAATGTACCAGAGGTCTGTTGGGGGGGGTGAGGGGGAGGAAAAATGACGTGAAGCAGCAGAAGTGGGAGAAATGCCAGTCAGATTAAGAAAATTTAAAGTGTAAAGACAAATGTTAAGAGAATTTTGCAATGCTGGGAGGTTAGGGGGTTTTTCCCACAACGAATATCGATCAAGAGCACGTTTCAGCGAGAAGTGAGCTCGTTCCACAATAGCCTGCCCCTGGCTGTTGTAGGGAATCCCAAACTTGTGAGTTACATCCCATCTGTTACAGAAGTCCTGGAAAGCAGAACTCGTATAGGCAGGTCCATTGTCTGTTTTGATTTCTTTTGGACGTCCCAGCGAGGCAAAGGTACAAATTGAATGATTGATGACATGTTTTACAGTTTCTCCCCTTTGAGGAGTAGCCAGAATAAACCCTGAATATGTATCGATGGAAACGTGCAAATATTTCCAAGGGGCAAAAGGTGGATACTGAGTTACATCCATTTGCCAAATTTCACAAGCTTTTAATCCTCTAGGATTTACTCCTATGGGAATGGAATGTCCTTGCTTACTACATGTGGGACATTGTTGAATAATGGCAGCAGCTTCTGCCTGAGTTAGAGAAAATTGTTTTTGTAATGCTTTTTTATTTTGGTGAAAATAGTCATTGCTTTGGGCTGCTGTCAGATTACAAATTGATTTACCTGATGCAGCTGCTGCAGCTGCGTCTGCCACCTTATTTCCCTCCTGTAATATACCAGGAAGAGGTTGATGGCTCCTGATATGTGCTACAAAGAATGGATGCATACGGCTGTTGATACATTGTTGTAGAGGAAGCAACAATTTTAACAAAGGAACAGATATGCTAGGAGATAAATAGGCTTGATATATATTTTTCAAAATCTGAGAAATGTATAAGGAATCTACTATTAAATTAAAAGGAGCTTTTTGAAACTGTTGAAACGCAATAAGAGATGCAGCAAGTTCTGTCTGTTGAGCAGAAGATTGCGGAGGGGTAATTTTAGTTTTCCACTCTCCCTCCTGGTTCCATGCACAAGCACCATACATTTTCCCCCCATCAGCATAAAGCATAGGTGCATCTACGAATGGAGATATTGAGAGGGGGGATTGCCATTCAAAAGGGAGAGTTTTAAGAAAAGTGAAACGTGGGTCCGCTGGTAAATGGCAAGAAGTTTGCCCTGGCCACTCTTCTAAAGCGTATTGTAATTCTTCTGAATTATATCATAGCATTTCCCACGTGGTCAGTGAGCAAGGAGTGAATATTGAAACAGGCTCACATCCCATGAGTTGTTTACATCTTTGTCGACCTTTAAAGATCAGCTGGGAATATGCAGAGGTTTTACTAGTGATTGTGGTCTGTGGGGTGTGAGACAAATGCAGCCATTCTAAAATCAGAACCTGTGTCTGATGAGATTGCATGATAACAGCTGTTGGTCTCTGAACAGTATTTAGTAAAGCAATTGATAAAGGGCAATTCTCTATAGCTCGATCCACCCATCGAGTAGCCAGTGAATGGGAAACATCTTTTAATGCCTGCAACTGCTCTTTATTTAGAATGATAACATCAGACGGGGCTTTACCTTGTTTGAGGGCATTAAAAAGAGGAGCTAATGTAGCTGTGGTCAAACCCAAATAAGGACGTGCCCAATTTAAGGTTCCTAGGAACTGTTGTAAGATCACAAGTGTGGGTTTCGGGGGAAGTGTTGGGAGGGGAAGGGAAGGAACAGCAGCTGAAGCAAGTAACTTGTGACCTAAATAGGAAAAGGGTGGTTTGGATTGTACTTTTTCTGGGGCTATTGTGAGACCTGCTTTACCTAGAATGGAGGTCAGGCACGGCAGAGTTTTTAATACCGTGCCCTTTGGGCCAGGTGCAGATACCAATATATCATCCATGTAATGATAGATTAAAAAATGAGGATATTTGTCCCTGTATGGTTGCAAGGCTAAATCCACAAAAAATTGACACATAGTTGGACTGTTTAACATGCCTTGCGGTAAGACTTTCCATTGATATCGTTTGGTAGGTCTCTGATTATTTAAGGTTGGTACTGTAAAAGCAAATACTTTTCTATCTAACTGGTGTCATGGAATGGAGAAAAAACAGTCTTTTAAATCGATAATGATAATGATAATGATAATGATAATCATACTCTTGAGGAATTATGTTAGGATTTGGAAGACCACTTTGCAGAGGTCCCATTGGAAGGAGGACCGAATTTACAGCCCTTAAATCCTGAAGGAGGCACCAAGCGCCGTTTTTCTTTTTGATAACAAAAACTGGGGTATTATATGGACTCAATGAAGGTTCTAGATGACCTCTATCTAATTGTTCTTGAACAAGAGAATGTAAGGCTTCAAGCTTTATAGAAGGGAGAGGCCACTGATCAATCCACACAGGGTTATTGTGAGTCAAATGCAAGCGAAGTATGGTTAGTGTAGGGTAAGTTGTGCATTAAACTGTGACATAAGGTCTCTTCCCCACAAATTAGTATACAGAGGAATTACAGCTGGTTTAATATAAGCAACACATTGAGACTCAGGGGAATGGGCTTTTACCCAGTTTCTGCTAATGCGAGTCTCCTGGAGTCCCCCCACTCCTCTCACCGCTGGTGCCACATCTGCAGGCCAGGTGTTTGGCCACTCAGCGGTTCGGATGACGGAAATATCCACTCCAGTATCTAAAAGACCAAGAAAGGATCAACCATTCAATAAGAATGTTACCGTAGGTTTTGGTTGACTAATTGGTCTTTCAAGTGCATAGAGTTGCTCTTGTTGTTGGTCTAAGAGCACAATCATTTTTGCCACAACATCCCCCTCATTTATAGTAACTTCTGTATTAGCTAGTACAGACAGACAGACATCAGACAATACAGTGGGGTCATGCAGAAAAGGAGAGGCAAGAATACCTTGTTCAGCTAAATCCCTTACAGGAAAGACTAGCACTGAAAAGGCTGAACAGGACGTACAAAGAGAAAGTCAGCGACACCAGGAAGATAAGTAACAGTTTCATTAGCAACAAGATCGTAAGCGAAAGAAGAAAAGTTGCAAGTTTCAGCAGCCTTTGTTGTGGGGCTGGCTGCCTGCCCCGTTTCTAGTTTCCCTGATTCAAAAAAAGGTTTTTGAATGATTGCAGGGTTATTCTGCTGTTCATTCTTTTGGACTCTGCACTGATTAGCCCAGTGATAGCCCTTTTGGCATCGAGGGCATGGCGTCTTTGGGCGAGCTACTTGGTTTCTTGACATATTTGCTCCCCAGCCCGGGGCTCTGCTTTGGCTTTTAAAGTGGCCTGGCTTGCCGCAATTAAAACGATTGCCCATTTTGCGAGTATTTTGTTGGGAAATGGGAAGAAGAGAGCCCATGTTCTGCTGCATGCCTTCAGTAATGGCTGTAGCCAGAGTAGACATGGAATGGGATGTGGTTCCTATGATTCGGCAGGCTGTAAGATAATCTGCCAAGGTAACATTTTTCTTATTAATTAATGGTTGCAAAACTTTCTGACAATCAGCGTTTGCGTTTTCATAAGCAAGTTTCAATTTTAATTCATTACAAGCCTCCTCATTATCAATTTGTCTCTCTAAGACTTCTGTGAGATGGTTTATAAAGGAGGAAAAAGGCTCAGAAGGTCCTTGAATAACTTTAGAGAAAGATTTGGGCACGCATCCCGCATTATCAACCTTTCGAGCAGCGGCCAAAGCACAATCCTGTAATATAGGGAAAGCAGCTGCGTCTGTGGCAATCTGCTGGGCAATGGTAAACATGGTGCCAGTACCGTTAAGCATATCTAAAGTGACATTTGCCGGCAAGCCTCTAGCGGCTGCGGCTGCGGTACGTTTATGAAATTCTGACTCCCAGACCAAAAATTGTGAAGGCGTGAGGATCATGTTAAATAATGTACGCCAATCAGCATTTATCAAGTCAGCTCCTGGTTGGGTTATTGATCCTAAAAGACCCTGTACATAGCAAGATTTTCCTTGCAAGCTGCTTTTAAATCTTTAATTATTTTGTTCGGCATTGGGGTATACTGAGGAGCTGGAGGATTGCCGGTTTGTATGATAGGATAAAGGGAGGCAGCTGCAAGGGTGTCCTCATCCATTTCTCCTTCATAAAAGTCTTGTTGAATGGCTTTTCCAACACCCCCCCCACCTCGGGAGGGTGGTGTAGGACACGGGGGCTCTACATTTAAGGAAGTGGATTGAATGGAGTGAGGCTCCCATAATGACTTACGATCATCGGGAGCGGAGGGTTGAAGGACAGAAAAGTTATCATAACTTGGTGGGGGAGATTCAAATACACTCCCTGCTTCTATTTTATAATGGACTTTTAAAGCCTCCATAATTTTCCTCCAAGTGACCAAAATGCCAATAGGTGCACGAGGAGGACTATGGAGATATTCACCAATTTTTTGCCAAGCAGAGATTTTTAAGGACCCTTTCTCTGGATAATTGGGACAACGTTCCACACATAAGTCAATAATGTAGCAATAGGTTTCATTTTTACAGGTGAGCCCTTTAAATTAGCAGAATATTTAGAAGAAGCGACTAACTCCCTCCATTCCTTCAGATGCTCTGTCTGTTGTTGAGAAAAGTTTCCGCCCATACTTACGAAAGTCGAGACCGTGTTTCAGATCCGATGATGTGCAATTCGCTTCAGGCCTGGCGATGCACAGCTCCCATCGAGCGGGTAAGATATGAGCGCGTCGCAACGTATCCCCCTTAGGGAATCACGTCGGGGTCACCAGAATGCGGTATCTGCTATCCCGCATCAGATGGGCGTCTCATGATAGGGAGCGAAAGGAGAAAGAAATGACAGGAGATGAAGTTCCTTGGGATGAGTGCGCCCAGAATGTCTGGGTACACGCTCTTTTATTATGCTCCTTCAAAAGGGGGTGATTGTTTTTTCAGAGCCTAGGTTAAGCCCAGGTCAGAAAGGATATGCAAGATTTACAATAGCTCAGATCAGGCAAGATACCAGGTCAGACAGGATTGCAAGATTTATAATTCGATCAGGATATTCCTTCTTTACAAAGCTGCATGCCAGACAAACTACTCACAATGTAAATAAGCTTTATCTACAGATGTTTAGCTCCTTGTCCCTTGTACGTGCCCTGCAAAAGGTCACTGAGGAGACAGAAGCTCAATGACTACACGTGAATGATACAATGTTGCAAATGCCTGAATGATACATAGTTGCAATGATACACAGTTGCAAACACATGAATGATACATAGTTACAACAATTGTGTCCTAAAGGGAGAAAACTAACTACTGTGAGCAAAGCTCTGTGCTGAAAATACATAAAACATTCTCTTTACTTTAGTTTCTTTAATGACGATCACAGCGACACATATACAGGCTTTTCCCGACTTATAATAATTCATCTGTGTTAGGCTAACCTGCTAAAAACAAGTAAGTTTTATTTACTGTCTGGAATTAAATTTATATCTGCACCTTAACTATTGCTGTTAAAACAATGTTTGTGTAAATTTATTTCCCCAAAAAGATATTGGTGCATTTTGATTACATTTGTGTTTTTTTTCCCTCTGGGAATTAGTTTTGGTTTCCTATTGCTTCTGAAAAGACTTCTTACATTAGTACTGTGAAATGAAGAACTGTGCCCATTATCTGTATGTGTATTTGCAAATAACGTAGGTCCCTTAAATATATTTAATATGAATCACCCCATGTTTTAAGACTCAGAATTAAATTATATTTATATATTGAAAGTCAGGCAACATATTCTTAAAATCAAAGATATTAATATAAATCAAGTGTTAGCAGCCTTTCGCTGATTTTTGTTGCTATTTTCATTTTGAGCGTATAGGTGTAGAAATAAAAGAATAAATATTCTTTAACAGGTAAGCAGTTGGAAGACTTGACTAAAATTTGATAAGAAACGGCATAAAGCTCATTTAATGACAGGTTGGCTTTTGGTTTTGGTAAGTAATTTTGTGTCTCTGTGCCAAGCACTTTCTGAAATCTCCAGAGATTTTATTGTAATGCTTTCTTCTTTAAAAATATATATTATCCAGACATATTTTTAATTTTAATTTTGTTCATATCTGTTCTATCTGTTCAGATGCTATCTTTAATGCAAAGTCAGCTACAGAGATATCTAATAATTCCTTTTGCACAGTTAGATTAGATCAATTTCAATTTCTGATATCCAAGGATATGGATTGACAGCTTGGTATGATAACTTTAAACCTCTCCCCATCTGCTTTGATATATATATATATA
>BLBF01000052.1:15392883-15406032 GCA_015471245.1 Laticauda colubrina | reverse complement strand
TATATATATATATATATATATATATATATATATGTCATGGCTGGTATGATTTTAATCTTTGTAGATATGGAAACATCATGTCATTTTAATATTTTTCCAAGGTCTTCATGGCTGGTCTACTAAATACAGTCTATTTCTTCACCTTTGCCTAAAAGAGTTATTCAGTTTAGTTCTATTTTATTGTGGTTGAAGACCAAAAGTATTTCACTGGACTTTGTACTTACAATGAGGTTTGCATTGTAACATTATTTGGTTGTTTAACTATACTTGTGTAAATTAAAAAAAAAAGGTTCCAAATAGTAAATAATTCCTTTACAATCCCATTTTCTCTCCTTTTGCTTTCAACTCTATTTATTAATACCAACAATTAGAAAGGATCCAAACAATTGATTTTTTTTCACAAAGATATAAGATTATAGTGATTCATTAATCACTTGCATTCAATGAACATAGAGGAATAGACCTAAAGTTAATAGATCTGATATATATTGAATATTATGTTTTTGTTAGGGACCCTACACACTATATGTGTGTATGTATACTCACATATACATATACACATATTTACATAGACACACACAAAGCAAATTGTGCATCTACCTGCTATTCAGCCATTTGGCATTGGAAAATTAGCTCTGACATGTTGTTATAGGTTGTCAAATGAACCCAAATCACAATCATCTGTAAAGAAAGGAATACATAGTATTCAAAGAAAACCAGGAAACTAAAACGACAGGCGGCACTTCTTAGCTTGTACTTTACAAGGATAGACTATAAAATAGTTCATCCAGAAAAGAGCAACAGGGAAATATGGAAACTTCCTGAAGTATGAGATTAACGTTGCTGATCATTGAGAATATTTCCCAAAAGCAACACCTACTCCTATTTATATTTATATATATATTCAGGGTCACTTTTAAATTTGGCATAAGAAAAAGGACCTTCTCCAACACATGTTTTGGACACAAAGGAAATTTGAGCAGTTGTTTCTCATGGATTTGGAGTACTCAAGTTAAAGCTCTTTTTAGCACATCTTTAAAGAAGCTCCTTTAATAATTACCTAAGGACCTCAGCAAAGAAAGGATTTTCCTTCCCTTTTCTTCTTAGTGAAGAGCCCAAAGGAGTCTAGCAAATCAAAAAGTCAACAATCACTATGTAAACCCACTCTGATGAAAGGGATGCTTCTAGCAGATATTAGCTGATTAATTTAGAATATAGAGGCAGATGGCAGAAAGGCTGTAAGGAAACAAGAACAGCAACAACATACACTGAGAATAAGTAGACACAAGTGGTCCAGTTGCAAACTACCATCAAACCAAGAGATCTGGTAAAATAGTTCAGAAGACTAAGGAACTAAGAAATAAGATTTAAGCAAAAGTAGAGAACAGAGAATATGGTCATGAATAGCCATGGAAAGAAATGTAACAGTGCACTGTAAATATACTTACAGAAAGAGAGCAAGAAAGTTTGCTAGAGAAAGAGGTAGAGACAGAAACAGAGAGAAGAAAGAAAGACAGATGACAGAAGATAAATAGATGTAGATAGATGATGACTCTAGATTGTGTGAGAGAGAAAAAGGGGAGGGAGGGAGAGAGAAAAAGAGAGAGAAAGAGAGAGAGAGAAATGATAGGTAGGTAAGTAGTGGGTAGATGAAAGGTGTGTAGATGGAGATAGTATAATGAAAACTTAGATTTGTTGATATATTTGTCATGCTTCAATTCCACTTTGTATCTAATTATTTCTAGGAGTTCCTCCAATGAAAGTTAAGGATACATGAATATTATGAAACCATGGAAAACATTAATCAAAGTGAAACAACCACAAAATAAATCCAAAGATTTCAAAAACACTAGAATTTTTTAAGCCCATGTCACACTGAACCAACGGATGCAAAGAGGATGTAAAACGGACAAAAAACCTTGCCATCCGTTGGTTAACGCGAGGTATCCATTCTGTACTCACTGCCTCCATTTTGCTTCCTCTCTATCCGTCCAGCATCCGTTTATTGACGTTTCATGCACTCCAAAAGTTTTGGGCTGCCTAAAACTTTTGCGCGGAAAATGTATCCCAGTTTGTCTGTTCTGCATCCGCTACGCATCCGTTAGGCATCCATTACGCATCCGCTATATCCGCTAGGCGTCCGCTACGCATCCACACAACTCCTTCCACTCCAGCGGTAAACGGACGCGGGGAGGAAGTAGAACGGACGCAGAACGGATGCAGAATGGATGCCTAGCAGATGCAGCACGGAAAAAAAGCATTTAAAACAGAAAAAACGTTAGCAGAGGGGACCTATCTCGGATATTAAGAATGTCAACAGGATGCCTAGAGGATGCCTAGTGGAAAACCTATACTGCCTATAAAAAGGGGGAGCAACTCGCCTTCATCGCACTTTCAGAACAGCAGCCCAGCGGTGCAGACCTCTGCAGCCTTCATCTGACTCTTCCTCTTCCACAGCATCCAGTCATGTCCACTGTGGATTGTAACAAAGTCCTTTCGGCAGCCACCATCGTTCTGCAACAGTGCGAAGCCATCTGCAGGCTCTGTGGACACTACTGTGAGAAGAACAGGAGCCATCCAAAAAGAGTCTGGGTCCGAAGATGGTTCGCCAGTAGAGCGGAGGACGGACTGTACAACAAGCTGATGGTGGAGCTCAAAAACGAAGACACTCGGGTGTTCCAGAACTTCATGAGGATGCCTCCAGCTATGTTTGACGAAGTTGTGCAGCGCCTGACACCCAGGTTGACCAAGGCAAACACCAGCTTCCATCCCAGCCTGGAACCTGGGCTCAAGGTGGCACTCACTCTGCACCACCTGGCCTCAGGGACCTCCTACAGGAGCATGCAGAACGGCTGGAGGGTGCCATCCAACACCATCAGCATTGTGGTCAGAGAAGTGGTGCAGTCCATCATCGAAGAATGCAAGGAGGAGCTCCTCCAGTGCCCCTCCACTGAAGAAGGATGGAAGAAAGTTGCAGAACAGTGGTATCAGAAGTGGAACTTACCACACACCGTTGGAGCCATAGATGGCAAGCACATGGCCTGCAAATTTCCAGCCAAGTCGGGGTCCACTTATTTCAACTCCAAGGGCTTCTTCAGCATCATCCTCTTTGCCATGGTCGATGCTGACTACAAGTTCATGTACATCGATGCTTCAGGCAACGGCTCATCTTCGGATGCCCAGGTATACAATGACAGTCACCTCAAGGAGAGGCTGGAATGCAACCTCATCATGGGCTTCCCAGATCCAGAACCCCTGCCCAATGACACACAAGATGTGCCCTACTTCATCGTGGGGGATGATGACTTCTCCCTCACAACCTACCTCATGAAGCCCTACACCTCCAGACTCCACCCGTGAAGAGAGGATTTTCAACTACAGGCTGTCCAGGGCAAGGCGGTTGGTGGAGAACGCCTTTGGCATCCTGGCCAACAGGTTCCAGGTACTTCTCACCACCATGCAGCATTGCCCAGAGACCGTGAGGAGGATCATGGAAGCTTGCTGCATCCTGCACAACCTCATGCGCACCCTCTACCCAGTCTTGCAGAACAGGCTTGTGGACCTCCAACAAGCCAATGGGGTCATGGAGCCTGGGGAATGGAGGCAAGGGCGAAACCTGATCGACACTGAGGATGTGCAAGGCCCCAACAGAGCCTCACATGAAGCGAAGAAGCAGCGCAACCTCCTGAGACAATGGTGCAACTCCCCAGCTGGAGCAGTGGAGTGGCAAGACAGGATGGTAGATGCTTAATGGATGCTTCCTTCAGCCTGTCTCATCACATGGATGAGATTGGGCCATGTATGTTTGGTTGGCCTACAATGAACAGGGCGTTTAATAAAGATTTGTGTTTATGTTGACATGTGTGGATAATTATTACATTATTATTGATAATAAAGGGCCATAGGTGTGGCACCTGGGAGGGTGGATCATACAGTCCCACTATGCTTACACTGGAGGTTTATCTATCCCACAGCTATTACCCATCCCACAGCTATCCGAACCTATCCCACAGGTATTACCCATCCCATAGGTATCCTTACCCATCCCACAAGCATGCAAAGGCTTAAACCATTTCTAACAGTTTCCAGCTAGACTTTATTAAAAAAAAGAAACGAAGCAAGTGTATGAATCAAAAATATACTTTATTAACAAGAAGCTATAAAACAAAAATGAGTCTCTGGCACTCCTCTTGGTCGCTCAGTCCCAGGGGTGAAGGGTGCAGGTGCTGTGGAGGTGGCTGGTGCTGGAGTGCTTGTCATCAGTTCCTCCAGAAGCAGAAGCAGCAGAAGCGCCAGCCCTAGAAGAGCGAGCCCATGCTGCAGAAGCCCCAGCAGAACCAGAGTGAGGGCCAGGGGGCGGGATGGTAGCCCTGTCCCTCTTTCCAGGGCTGGCAGCAGATGGCTGAGGCTTGCTGTGCTTCCGCATGGTTGTGGGGTTGCTGGTTGGCAGAGAGGCTGGCAGGAACCAAGGCTGGCAGAAAGGCTGGCAGGGAGGCTGGCAGGAAGGCTGGCAGGCAGGCAGGCACCAAGGCTGGCAGGCAGACATGAACCAAGGCATGCAGGAAGGCTGGCAGGGAGGCTGGCACCAAGGCTGGCAGGAAGGCTTGCAGCAGACATGAACCAAGGCTGGCAGGAAGGCAGGCAGCAAGGCTGGCAGGCAGACCGGCTGGCAGACCGGCTGGCAGACTGGCTGGCAGCAAGGCTTGCAGGCAGGCTGGAAGCAAGGCTGGCAGGGAGGCTGGCAGCAAGGCTTGCAGGGAGGCTGGCAGGGAGGCTGGCAGCAAGGCTGGCAGCAAGGCTGGTAGGCAGACATGCAGGCAGGGCAGGCAAGGCAGTCGATGTGTCTGGCAGCAGGTCTTTCCTCTGAATGGCGACCTGCTTCCGAGCTGCTTCCGTTATATCCACGGGCCTGCCGCAATGCATCCTCCCTGCATGCGCAATTAATGCCAGGCATCCATTAGGCTTCCGCTGTGCATCCGCTCTTTCCGTTCCGCGTCCGCTTTGCTGAGGCCCCCCTGAAGCCCTGCGGATGTGCCACCCACTCCCATCCGCTTCCATCCTCTGGGCTTCCGTTCTGCATCCGCTTTGCATCCGCCCTGCGTCCTCCCCATGTCCATGTTATCCGCTCCGGTTATGCAAATTTTTGCCCCTTTTGAGAGCGGATAACAATGGATGGAACATTTTGCTCGTCCACTGTGTACTTTTTGCATCCGTTGGCCAGTGTGACATGGGCTTTAGAGCTGTACAAAATTTCAGAGAATAATAAATCTTGAACTAAGGTGACTTGTGTATGTGTGTATACACAGACATGCATTCAAATGCAAATATGTAAACATCTATATTCAATTTTCCCACACAGATTTTTCTATAGATGCAAAATAATTATTTTGGGGGGAGAAACTGTTACTGACATCAATAATAAATAAAGAAAAAAACTAATGAAAGGCACACTTTTGGATATGTTTTCTGAGGTTTTCTTGGGTATTTATATGTGGATCTTTGGTTATTCGGGTTTTCTCCCACGTAAAATTGGAAGCATTTTGGCGACGTTTCGACGAAATTTCATTCGTCATCTTCAGGCTTTTGTCTTCGGCTTTGTGCTTCTCAGAGAAATGTGGGGTTGCAGCTGTTTTTTCCTTTTAACTGCCAGTGGGGGTGTGACTTGACTGGGTAGGGGCTTGGCTGTGTTCTGATTGGCTGGGGGTGTGTTCTCATTGGTTGGGGGCCTGGCTGTGATCTGATTGGTTGGGGGGTTGGCTGTCTTCCAATTGGCTGGGGGTGTGTTCTGTTCAGGTGGGGGCTTGGCTGTGGTGGTAGCAACCAACTGTGCTATATATATATATATATTTCTTAAGTTTTAAGAAGTTTTAAGGAAATTTTAATAATAAACAATAAATCAAATAAATCATATATATATATTTGTTTTTTTAAGTTTTCGTGGGTACTTACATGTATGCTGTTCAGCTTCGTTCGGGTATTATCCCACATCATTGTAGTTTTGCTTTTAAAGTTGTAGTAACATTTCGGCAGAATCTCATCTGCCATCATCAGGCTTCTGTATTGAGTTTGTCAATACAAACTCAATACAGAAGCCTGATGATTGCAGATGAGATTCTGCCAAAATGTTGCTACAACTTTAAAAGCACAACTACAATGATGTGGGATAATACCTGAACGAAGCTGAACAGCACATATATATATTGTCATGCCATGAGTACAGTGAACCAAAAGTTCTGGAGAACAACTGACATTTTTCCAGAATGTTTTCATGTTCTATTTATTTCCACCTTCTAAATGTGACCTCTGCCCATGTTTTCCAATTTAAAAGTTGTGTTTTCTAGCTAGTATCAGCTCAAGTGTGATGCTCAACTTGCCTGCTTTGGTTTATTTTGTTCTAGATAAGAACATTTCTCTGATTAGAGATCACAAAAATAAGAAAGGCCTATTTACCTTATTGTTCCAGTTTCTCTCCAAGATGGCTCTTGAAATTAATGAAGCTAGCTGAAATGATGAAATTGACTGTATTGCTGAGACTCAGACACAACAATTTGACTAAATCTGTTGCAACTTGGAAATTTCTGTAAGATAAGGGGAATAATCAGTTTATGGCTTTGGGATTTGAGAATTAGATTGAATTTGACTAGAAAAATATTGTGGGTTTTTTTTTTCAGTCATATGTTTATTCACATTTGAAAATGTGCAATATTATGTATTAGATTAAAATTAAGAAAATACATTTTGAATATTTTAGGTACATTTGAAGACATTTTAAATATTAATTATTCATCTAAAGCTGAGGTGGTATTCAGCAGGTTTTGACCAGTTCTGAAGAACTGGTAGCAGAAATTTTGTGTAGTTCAGAGAACCAGCAAATACCACCTCTGGCAGGAGATTTTAAAGTATCCTTCCCCTGCCACACCCACCAAGCCATGCCCACAGAAACAATAGTAAAAAAAAATTGAATTCCACCATTGATCTAAACTTAGAAAGACATTGTATTATTATCTCTCTACTGGAAAATGTTGAAGGTCACTTCTGTTATATATTTGCTTGATGTATTTTTGTCAATTTTTAACTTGTCCTGTGTTTTTACTCACTCTACATGTTAATATATATTTTAATGTTTTTTTAAGTTAGTGAAGTTTTGAACTTTTGTTTAACTTTTGAAAATTTACAAAAGTTGTAAATTGTAAATTTGTTTAATTTACAAATAAATTTGCAGATTCTCTTACCTATTTTTCTAATTAGTATAGTGATTGCTTGACATACAAAATAACCCAAGAACTATCCAGTAATATGTCTGATAGATCAGAATATTTGTATATGTCAGAGTTTGACATTGGTAGTCATATGTCAGAGTTTGACATTTGTAGTCTCTGAGCTAGGCTGTTTTCTTCCAGATGTTTCATTATCAAAATAAGAAACGTCATCAATGCTAGAAGGCCATTCATTTCATATACTATGGCTTGCCCTGTCAATGTGGGTGGGAATGGTATTGGTGGTTTTTTTTTTTTTTATTTGACCATTGTTTTCTATTACCTTGTTTGGCAATTATTTAATTGAGGCTTTTTTTTATTGTTCATCTAATGGTGATGATTTCTAGTCATCTGAATGTTGATTGCTGGTGAGAAGGTATTTTGATCTTTTTATTTCCTTTTTGACCTTTCAATATCTTTTGAATGGCATGTAGATGTTGTTTATGTCTATGTGCCCTTTGATGGCCCTTCTGTCATAATGGAAGAATGAAAAACCCACAGAAATAAAGGAATTAGCAACTTCTTTTAAAAAATGGAAAGTTGGAGGGAGGAGTAATGAGTGTATTGTACAAGCTGCTGACAAAATATCTCATTCAGAGCATGTTATTCTTAAGCCTACAGTAACTTAGAGTGTATGAGTAAAGGACAGAAGTGGCTTATGAGTACAGTGCGGATGTATTCTCTATTTTCACTTAAAGTATAATGGCTAAGATGAATTCCATCAATTTCTTAACCTGTAGCAGTTTATACTCCTTTGGAAATATGACAATATATCTGAGTCTTACTGAAAAATTATTCAGTGACTCTCCCAATTTCTGTAGAAACTTTCAGTCAAAAGAATTGATTATCATTACCATTGCCAGCAACAACAGTAATATGTACCAATCACTTTATTACCCCACAAACACAAACTAAAAAAGTTACAGTTGGTGTGGTAGTGTTTAAAGGAATTGTATACAGCAAACAGTCAAGAAGATTTGTAAGGTTTGGATCTCCCCTCTGAGCTTTCAAGGGAAACTTGAAATATTTGAAATATAAGTGTTTTATAAAATATTGGTTGTATGCCTAGCTTTTAAATGGAATAGATGCACTTCATTCTTCAATAACCTTTTCATAATTTTCATGATTAAGATCTAAATAAGTAACAAGAGAATTCTTGAATTTTACTTATTTGAGAGACCTTTGGATCTCTGAGCTTGGTTTTATTCTTCAACCTGTTTGATTACCTAACTAATGTAATGTATAATGATTCAGTTCTGATGATGTTAAGGACCTGTCACATAGGCCGATGGATGTAAAAAGTATGTAAAAAGGACACAGCGGACGAGAAAATGTTTCATCCATTGTTATCCGCTTGCAAAAGTGCCCCAAATTTGCATAAGCAGAGCGGACAACAACGGAAAGGAACGTACAGGGGGAGGACGTAGCCAGGATGTAAAGCGGATGATCCACGGAAGCCTAGCGGATGGAAGCGGGTAGAAGAGGATGGCACATCCGCAGGGCTTCCAGGGGAGCACAGCGAAGCAGACGCGTAGTGGAAGGAATGGATGCAGAGCGGATGCTGAATGGATACAGCGGATTCATAACGGATGCCTAGCAGATGCCTAGCGGATGCAAAGCATTCACAGTGCATGCGGGGAGGATGCATTGCATCAGCCCCGTGGTTATAAAAGGATGCAGTTCGCAAGCAGGTCACCATTCAGAGGAAAGACCTGCTGCCAGACACATCTCCAGCCAACAACCATGGGGAAGAAGAGGAAGCCTGTGCCGTCTTCTTCCAGCCCTGGAAGCACAGGGCCACCATCCCACACCCTGGCACTGACTCTGCTTCTGCTGGGGCTTCGGCTGCTTGGGCTGACTCTGCTGGTACTGGGGCTTCTGCTGGTGCTTACACTGCTGGCGCTGCTCCTGGTGCTGGTGCTTCTGCTGGTGCTTACTCTGCTAACGCTGCTCCTGGTGCAGGGGCTTCTACTGGGGCTTACTCTGCTGGTGCTGCTCCTGGTCCTGCTGGTGCTTCTGGTCCTGCTGGTGCTCCTGGTCCTGCTGGTCCTGCTGGTGCTCCTGGTCCTCCTGGTGCTGCTGGTGCTGTTGGTGCTCCTGGTGCTGCTGGTGCTGTTGGTGCTGCTGGTGCTGCTGGTGCTGCTGGACATACTTTTGCTGCTGCTGTTGTAGCTGCTGCTACTGCTGGTGGTGGTGTGGTGGAGCAGCCCCTAGAACCTCAAAGCCCCTCTGATGAGGGCCCAGAAGGTCCTGCCAGAGGGAGGTAGAGGCATACGCGAGATAGGGAGAGGAGGCAATACTCCATCGAAGAGGAACATGAAGATAAGGTGTTCGAATGGCTGAGGGAGAACAAGTACCTATGGCGGAAGGGACACAGGCTCTATCGAGACACCAAAAGGAAGCAGGCTGCATGGAGAGAGAAGGCGGAGAGCCTGGGCTACACTTCGGAGGTCCTCCTTGGCTGGTGGAAGCACATGCACACCTGGTACGGGAAGCTGCACATCAAGAAATCTGGCCAGGCCACAGTCAAGCTGACGAACCAGGAGACCTACGTGATGGCCAAGTGCAGCTTCTTGGAGGGTGAGATCCACTACCGAGGAGCAGCCCCTCTGTCTACCCTCTCTCTCAGGCAGCACACAGAGAGCCAGTCCTCTTCTGGCCAAGAGTCAGCTCCTGTGTCCAGGCAGGTATCTGTGGAGCATCCCACGACGGAGACCCCCCCAACAGCTGCACTCCCTGTGGCGGAGCATGTGGAGGACCCCCTGACGCAGTGGGAGCAAGGAGAGGGCACTGCCACCAGAGACCAACCCACACCAATCCCCAGCTCCACCTCCACAGAAAGCAGGCAGAGAGGCAGACCGGAGGGGCAGAGCCACACTGTCCTGCTGGAGATCAGGGACACCGTCAAAAGCAGCGTAGATCTCCTCTCTCAGCTGGTACACACCGACATACCATCCTCAAACTGCAAGCCCTTCCTCACCTACGTCAACAAGACCCTCATGGACGTGTCCGAATCATAGTACCAGGTGATAAAGGAGAGGATCACAGGTCTTCTGCACAACACTCCAGGCCCAGCTAAACCTGATCCAACCCAATCTAGGTCTGCTCCTCCACTCCAGGTAATGTCACTGCCCTTCCAAGGCTTTCCTCACCTACCAAGGCTACGTCTACCAGGAGTTCCAGCAGCACAGGCAGCCCTTCCCAGTCCAGGGACAGGTTCATCGAATGCCACTGATGCCACCTATGCCACCGATGCCACTGATGCCACCGATGCCACTGATGCCACCGATGCCACCCACGCCACAGATGCCACCCATGCCACAGATGCCACCCACGCCACAGATGCCACCCACGCCTCACCTCACTCAGTTGCAGACCAAACAGCCCCACTACACTCCTCCTTCCTCCACCCCACAGTCAAGCCCGGCCTCAGAACATCTGTCATCGGTCTTGGGACTGTCACCCCATGCCATGGAGGAAGGGGCTCTCAACATCACGGGACTGAGTCAGCTCTCTGAGAGCTTCCTCCACACACCATCCCCTGTTGTCCTCTCGGGGCCAGGCACCCCAATGGCGCCTCAGACCAGCACTCCAGCAGCAGCCACCTCCACAGCACCTGGACCCTTCACCCCTGAGACTATAGGCATTCCTCAGAGTGACTGAGAAGAGTGCCAGAGACTGGGTTGCTACCTGTTGACTTTATCTTTGCTTGGGATACTTTACTTGGGTCATTTTACTTTTACAGTTTGTTATTAATAAAATAAAATTCAATATTGTGATTTTTAGATTCCAGTTTTGTTTTGTTATTGCTATATATTAGAAAACCTGTTTCAATGTATGCCAAGTAATAAAGGCAAAACAAAAATAAAACCCAATAAGAAAGAGATGATAAGAGGGCCTCAGTCTATTTTACAGAATCAAACTTATCCTAAAGCAGCATGGGGTAATAATCTCAGGTTGTGTGCTGGAAAGAATATCAGGAAGACATAACTCCCATCCATATGCTATGCCCACTAAGTAGTCTTTTTCTTCAGGATGCATGGACAGCTTCATTTTGTTTCCATTTTTAAAGTAAGATTAAATGAACTATTGATATAACTTCATTGTTTGAAAAAGACACCATTTTATGTTCTATCACATACAGCAGAACACATTGAGTTGATTTTTGCAGGGGGGCGGCAAAAAGGCAAATAGGGAAGCCTTGATTTGGTGTAGTCTAGTACAAGGGTCTCCAGCCTCCATTCCATAGACTGCTACCAGTCCATGTCCTGTTGGGAACCGGGTCATGGAAGTGGTAAGCAAATGCACAAACCTTCTTTTGAGCATGCGTGGGATCTAGGTTGTAGGCGTGAAACCATTCCCTCATCATCACTGTTCCCGGTCTGTAGAGCCAGAAAAGTTGGGGACTGTTGATCTACTAGCACCTATTTCTGGGCTACTAGGCTGCTAATACTGTCACAAATGTGAACACCCATCACACTGTATCTGCACTTGTACTCACATCACACACATGCATCTTAAGGGCCTGTCACATAGGCCAACGGATGCAAAAAGTATCTAAAAAGGACACAGCGGACGAGAAAAATTTCCATCCATTGTTATCCACTCTCAAAAGTGCTCCAAATTTACATAAACAGAGCGGACAACAATGGAAAGGAACGGACAGGGGGAGACGTAGCCAGGATGTTAAGTGGATGCTCCACAGAGGCCTAGCGGATGGAAGCGGATGGAAGTGGGCCCATCTGCAGGGCTTCCAGGGGAGCACAGTGAAGGGGCCAGCCAGCCAGCCAGGCAGGAAGCAAGCCAACAACCCAACAACCATGGGGAAGAAGAGAAAGCCTCTGCCATCTGCTGCCAGCTCTGGCAAGAGGGACAGGGCCACTATCCCACCCCCTGGCCCTGACTCTGCTTCTGCTGGGGCTTCTGCTGTGGGGGCTGACTCTTCTGGTGCTGGAGCTTCTGCTGGCGCTGCTCCTTGTGCTGGTGCTTCTGCTGGCGCTAACTCTGCTGGCGGTGCTCCTGGTGCTGGTGCTACTGCTGGGACTTACTCTGTTGGCGCTGCTCCTGATGCTGGTGCTTCTGCTGGTGCTTACTCTGCTGGCACTGCTCCTGGTCCTGCTGGTGCTCCTGGTCCTGGTGCTGCTGGTCCCGCTGGTGCTCCTGGTCCTGCTGGTCCTGCTGGTGCTTCTGGTGCTTACTCTGCTACTGCTGATCCTTGTCCTGCTGGTGCTGCTGGTGCTGCTGCTGTTGTTGTTGATGCTGCTGCTGCTGGTGATGTGGTGGAGCAGCCCCTAGAACCTCAAAGTCCCTCTGATGAGGGCCCAGAAGGCCCTGCAAGAGGGAGGAAGAGGCATATGCGAGATAGGGAGAGGAGGCAATACTCCATCGAAGAGGAACATGAGGATGAGGTGCTCGAATGGCTGAGGGAGAACGAGTACCTATGGCGGAAGGGAAACAGGCTCTTTCGAGACACTAAGAGGAAGCAGGCTGCTTGGAGAGAGAAGGCGGAGAGCCTGGGCTACACTTCGGAGGTCCTCCTCGGCTGGTGGAAGCACATGCACAGCTGGTATGGGAAGCTGCACCTCAAGAAGTCTGGCCAGGCCGTGGTCAAGCTCACTGACTGGGAGACCTACGTGATGTCCAAGTGCAGCTTCTTGGAGGGTGAGATCTGCCACCGAGGAGCAGCCCCTCTGTCTAGCCTCTCTCTCAGGCAGCACACAGAGAGCCAGTCCTCTTCTGGCCAAGAGTCAGCTCCTCTGTCCAGGCAGTTATCTGTGGAGCATCCCACGATGGAGACCCCTCCGACACTGCACCCCTTTGCTGGAACATGTGGAGGACCCCCTGATGCAGTGGGAGCAAGGAGAGGGCACTGCCACCAGAGACCAACCCACAC
>BLBF01000052.1:15379648-15392873 GCA_015471245.1 Laticauda colubrina | reverse complement strand
CAAACTGCAAGCCCTTCCTCACCTACGTCAACAAGACCCTCATGGACATGTCCGAATCACAGTACCAGTTGATAAAGGAGAAGATCACCGGTCTTCTGCACAACCCTCCAGGTCCAGCTGAACCTGCTCCAACACAGTCCAGGTCTGCTCCTCCACCCCAGGTGATGTCACAGCCATTTCAAGGCTTTCCACATGTCCTTACCTACCATGTCTTTGGCTACCAGGAGTTCCAGCAGCACAGGCAGCCCTTCGCAGTCCAGGCACAGGTTCATCGAACACCACCGATGCCACCGATGCCACCAATGCCACCAATGCCACCCACGCCTCACCTCGCTCAGCTGCAGACAAGACAGCCCCACTAAACTCCTCCTTCCTCCACCCCACAGCCAAACGCGGCCTCAGAACATCTGTCATCGGTCTTGGGACTGACACCTCATGTCATGGAGGAAGGGGCTCTCAACATCACGGGACTGAGCCAGCTCTCTGAGAGCTTCCTCCACACACCATCCCCTGTTGTCCTCTCGGGGCCAGGCACCCCAATGAGATCAGAAAACCTATATATATATTTAGACTTTCGCGGGTACTTACATGTGTGCTGTTTAGCTTCCTTCGGGTATTATCCCACGTCATTGTAGTTCTGTTAAAGTTGTAGCAACGTTTCAGCAGAATCTCATCTGCCATTTGAGGCTGGTCCATTCTGATTGGCTGGGAGCCTGGATCTGTGTTCATTGGACTTGGAGTTTGATTGATTGGTATTTCTGGTTTCTTCTGTCTGTTTTGTGGCTTTGATTGGCTGGCAACACTCTGTTCTTGTGTTGGAGGCTTTCAGTGCAGCTTGGCTCCATGTGAAGGGACGGCTGCTCTTCATTAGCAAGCTGCTATTCATTAGCAAGCTGGGTTTCACCTGGGTGCCTGGTGGGGGGGTGCTTGGGTTGGAGCTATCAGAGGGAGTCTGTTTTTGCCCAGGTGTTTGCCTGGCTTGTGGCATGGAGATCTTTCTATTTGAGAGTGCAGGCTTCCAAATGATTGACAGTCTGGTGGAATCATCCAACACAAAGCCTCCAACACAAGAACAGAGTGTTGCCAGCCAATCAAAGCCACAAAACAGACAGAAGAAACCAGAAACACCAATCAATCAAACTCCAAGTCCAATGAACACAGATCCAGGCTCTCAGCCAATCAGAATGCACCAGCCTCAAATTTGGAACCAGGAACTAACTCTATACAGAAGCCTGAGGATGGCAGATGAGATTCTGCTGAAACGTTGCTACAACTTTAACAGAACTACAATGACGTGGGATAATACCCGAAGGAAGCTAAACAGCACACATGTAAGTACCCGCGAAAGCCTAAGAAAACAAATATATATATATATACATATTTGTTTTTTTAAGCTTTCGTGGGTACTTACATTTGTGCTGTTTAACTTCCTTCAGGTATTATCCCACGTCATTGTAGTCATTGTAGTCAGGTATTTGAATGTGGATCTTTGGTTATTCGGGTATTCTTCCACGAAAAATTGGAAGTATCTAGGTGACATTTCGATAAAGTCTCATTCATCATCTTCAGGCTTGTTTCTTCAGTTCTGTGCTTCTCAGAGTAATGCGAGCTTGCAGCTGCTTCTTCCTTTTAACTGCTAGTGGGGGTGTGACTTGATTGGGTGGGGGCTTGGCTGTGTTCTGATTGGGTGGGAGTGTGTTCTGTTCAGGTGGGGGCTTGGTGGTGCTGAGGTTAGTCTTAGTTGCTGGGGGATTTGACCTGGTGAGCTGTGATCCTGTTGTTTGGCTTCGCGTCCGTGATCGTGCCAGATCTTCATGATGGGTTTCAGTTAGCTTCATGTATGGGTTGGAGGAGTTTGAAGTGGGTAGTGATGCAGCTGAGGTACAGCTTCTGGTCCGTGGTCATGTCTCATCTTCTGTGTCGGTGTGAGTCTTTTTTCTATGTGGAAGTGTGGTGGTAGCATCACACCCACCTTGTGGGTGTGGGTCTGGTGTCATTCTTCATGTTAGGTACTTGTTTATTAATGAGGGCAGGTTTCCAAATGGCTGATAGGCAGGAGGTATCATCTCATTTATTCATGCTATTGGGCGTTTTTCTATCTCTATGGCTTCTCTGATTATTCTGTTGTTGAAATGTTCGGTTTTTGGTGATAGTTCTGGTATTTTCACAGTCAATCTCATGTCCTGTGGCTTTGAGGTGTTGGACCAGGGAAGAGGTCGGTTCTTCTTTTTTGATTGAGTTCTTGTGTTCTTCAATGTGTGCACTTATTCTTCTATTAGTTTGTCTGATGTATGTGGTGGGACAGGCGGTACAGGGGATTTCGTATACTCCTTGGTTTTCTCACTTGATTTTGTCCTTAGGGTTTGTTAGGATGGTGAATATTTTTCTGTTTGTGCAGAATGCTGTTTTAGTGTTGTGTTTTTGGAGGATCTTTCTGGTTTTGTCTGTAGTGCCTCTTAGATATGGGAGGAGGGCTTTGCCATTCTCTTGTTCTCTGTCTTGGCTTTTGGTTGAGGTTTCTTTTTTGGATTAGATGGGTAATCTTTTTTTGGAATCCATTGGCTGTTAGTAAATTTGTGAGAGTGTGTAGTTCGGTTTTTAGGTGTTGTTCATCAGCTAAGCATTTTATTCTGGAGATGAGTGTTTCGGACACGGAATTGATCTGTGCTGGGTGGTGGTGTGAGAGTGCGTGTAGATAGCGGCTTGTATGTGTTTTCTTCTGGTAGATGGTGTATCTTAGGAAGCCATTGGATTTTTTGTATACTAAGACATCTAGGAAAGGAGGTTGATTGTTGGCTTCTGTTTCCATGCTGAATTGTATTTTGGGGTGTAGGGGATGTCACATCCCTCTTCACCCAAGTGCCTATAAAAGAAGCCTTGACAGCCATACAAAACAAATTACACCCCCCAAGTACATCCAAGATCTTACCAACCGCTGCTTATCTAATACATACTTCATCTACAATGGACAAAAATACAAACAAATACAAGGAGCACCCATGGGATCACTCCTCTCATCTATCACTGCAAACCTCTACATGGAAATCTTTGAAAGACAAGCTCTAGAAAAATTTGATCACAAACCCAAACTCTGGCTCAGATACGTAGATGACACCTTCATAATCTGGCCACATGGGAAAGAAAAACTGAACAACTTCCTCACATACCTCAACAGCCTACACCCCAAAATATAAAAACCAAGTCATCCGCAAAAGCTTGTTACTTAAATTCTTCCTTTTTAATTTTCATTCGTTTTATACTTCTTTCATCTCTAATATTTCTGTTTAGTACTTCCAAAGTTAACACATAACCCTTTAGAGACAGCATCAAAATTATTGGAAAAGATAGAGACATATGGCAAAGTGACTGGTTTGAAAATAAACAAAGACAAGACAAAGATTTTGACAAAAAATATGTTATTAAGACAAAAGGAAGAATTGACAGACCTATTGAAAATTCAAGTTATGGACACAGTTAAGTATTTGGGGATATATTTGACAGCAAGATGCGGTACGTTAAAAGAGAATAATTACATTAAACTTAAACAGCAGATAGCATTAGATTTGGTGAAATGGGAAAATTTTCAACTGTCACTAATAGGGAGAATTTCAACAATCAAGATGAATATACCATCCAGAATTTTATACTTTTTTCAAACAATTCCAATTAGACTTGGAAAAGACTATTTTGAAAAACTAAATAAAATTGTGGTGAAATATATATGGCAAGGTAAGAAAGCGAGAATAAAATTGAAACTGTTGCAAGATGCTAGAATTAGAGGAGGTTTTGGCTTGCCTAATTGGGAGTTGTATTACCAAGCAACAAATTTGATTTGGGTTAATGAATGGATAACATTAAGAAATGCTAGATTGTTGACACTAGAAGGACATGATTTGCTGTTGGGGTGGCATGCTTTTTTATGGTATAAAGGAACTAAAACACAAGGATATTTTAGAAGACACTATATACAGGTGTCTTTGTGGTTAAATTAGGAGAAGATTAAAAGACAATGTTATCTGAAAATACCAGTCTGGTTATCGACTATTGAAGCATTTTCTTATTCTATAATAAATAAGAAGGAACAAACAGTTAGATATGCTGAAATACTGAATGAAAAGGGTGAATTTAAATCTATTCAAAAACTAGAGGAACAAGGTATAAAGATGAATTGGTTTTCATAGGCGCAAATACACTCAAGGTATGCTGAAGATTCTAAAACAGAAGGTTTTTATGATAAACTTACTGATCTAGATAAGATTTTGACAGGTACTGATGAAAGATACAATTAAAAAATTGAATGGATATTTACTAGAAATTAAATTAGAAGAAGAACAAGTTAAAGAAACTATGATTGCATGGGGGAAGAATTTTGGATATGGGATTGATTTAGAGAAATGGCAAAAAATGTGGTCTCAACATTATAAAATGACAATGTCAACAGCATATAAAGAACATTTGTATAAGATGTTTTACAGGTGGCATTTTCCCTCGACAAGAATAGCAAGGATGTTCAAGAATATGTCCGAAAAGTGTTGGAAATGTCATCAGATACTTGGCTCATATTATCATATGTGGTGGAATTGTGCACATGCTAAAAAATACTGGACTAAAATCCAAACGTGGTTCGAAAAAATGACAAAAAAACATATAGATTTGAAACCAGAGATATTTTTATTTTACCTGAAACATACAGCAAAGATTTGAAATATTTGATTGTAAATGTATTAACAGCAGCTAGGATTGTATTTTCTAAAAACTGGAAAAATGAGAAAATACCATCGCAGGAGGAAATTATTAAGAAAATATTGGAATATGCTGAAATGAGTAGATTGACATTTGAAATTAGAGAGCAAGAGGATAAACAATTTTATGAAATTTAGGATCTTTTTTTACCAATGGTTAGATAATAAAATACAGTAATGTAATATATAGATTTTTAGAAAATAATAGATATATTAAGATGTACTTTTTTCATATCTACAAAATGATTTTAGCATAGATCTGGAATGATAATATGAAGTGTTACAAAACAAATTAAGTAAACTATAGTTACCTTGTAAAATATGAATGAATAAAATTATAGTTAAATGTTGGATTGATAATGATAATAAGGTACTTATTTTTTTTTTATTGATAATATGAATTTTTATGCAGTCTAATAGTAATCGAAGACAAAGAAATGGATGCACAAAATAATTTGTAAACCAACCAGCACACTGTATGTACATTTATGGAAGATGACCTGATGTTTTTATGTTTTGTCTGTTTATGCAAGTACTATTATGTTGAGGTAATCTAGATAAAGCATCCGCCATGAAGTTCTTACCCCCTGGAATGTACTTCAATGAAAAATTTAAATGCTTAAAGTACTGCGCCCAGCGAACTTGCTTGTGAGACAGCTTTCAAGGTGTTTTCATGGCCTCCAAATTTTTATGATCCGTCCACACCTCAAATGGGTGTTTTGCCCCTTCTAAGAAATGCCTTCAGGTTAACAGAGCCCAGCGAACTGCAAAAGCTTCCTTTTCCCAGATGGCCCATCTTCTTTTGGTTTCAGTTAGTTTACGGGATGTATATGCACACGGTTGCAGAGTCCCCATCTCATTTGCTTGTAGTAACACCACCCCAACTGTTACATCACTCGCATCGGCTTGGATTACAAAAGGAGTGTCCATGTCCGGGTGCTTGAGACCTGGTTCAGCAGCAAATGAAAAGAAAAGAAAAGAAAATCGTTTCAGCTTTTCAAAAGCAGCTTGTCATTCCATGGACCACTCCTTTACTAGGTTTTGGTTTCAGCTCCCCTTTGGTTTTTAGGAGATTTGTGACAGGAATTGCTATCTTTGCAAAAGCAGGGATAAATTGACAGAAAAAATTGGTGAACCCCAAGAAACTTTGAAGTTGTTTCCTTGTGTGGGGAGGGGCCCATTCCAACATGGCACGAACCTTCCCGGGATCCATTTCTATGCCCTCATGTAAGATGCGATAACCTAAATAGTCAATTTTTTCTGGTGGAATTCACACTTGGACAACTTTGCATACAGCTTAAGCCCATGTCCCACTGCACCAACGGATGCAAAGAGGATGTAAAACGGACAAAAAAGCTTGCCATCTGTTTAAAAACGCGATGCATCCATTGTGTACTCATTGCATACGTGTTTCATGAGCTCTATCCGTCAAACATCTATCTACTGCTATTTCACCTGCTCAAAAAGTTTTGAGCTGTACAAAACTTTTTGAGCGGATGAAACCAACACCACATCCAAAACAACACATGATGTACATCCGCGACACATAGGGACAACAAACATTCTACGTCCGTTGTCATCTGTTACACGTCCCCTGTATCCTCTCTGCATCCTGTGGACATCCCCTCAACTCACATCCACTGCAGCTGAAAGCGGAAAGAGGGAGGAAGCGAAAGATACAGGGAACGTCCACACAGCATTAGTAACATGGAAATAGAAAGTATGTAAGCGGATGCATCTCGTATATAAAGCATTAAAACGTACAAAACATTTGTATATGGGACGTATCTTGGATATTTAGGATGTCTGGAGTATGCCTAGAGTATGTGGAAGGACACCTCGTGGAAAACCGATATTTCCTATAAAAAGGGGGAGGAAATCACCTGGATCTCACTATCAGTCCAGCAGCCGTGGTATACAGACCTCTTCACCCTTGGCCTTCTTCTTCCACATCATCCATTGATCTCCACCATGGATCATCACACACTCCTTATAGTAGCTGCCATCATTCAACACTAGAACCAAGCCTTCTTCAGACTGTTTCACCTTTTCTACGCAAGGAGAAGAAGGAGATGTCCAAGAGCTGTGTGGGTCCAACGATGGAGTGGGAGAAGAGTGGAGTTTGGACTCTATGACAAGCTGATGGTGAAGCTGAGGAATGAAGACCCTCGTGCATTCCAGAACTTCATGAGGATGCCTCCAGCCATGTTTGACGAAGTTGTGCAGCAGCTGAGACCCAGGTTGACCAAGGCAAACACCAACTTCCGTCCCAGCCTGGACCCTGGACTGAAGGTGGCACTGACTCTGTGCCACCTGGCCTCTAGAACCACATACAGAAACATGCAGTATGCCTGGAGGGTGCCACACAACAGCATCAGCAAAGTGGTCAGAGAAGTGGTGCAGGCCATCATCGAAGAATACATGGAGGAGCTCCTCCAGTATCCCACCACTGAAGAAGGCTGGAGGAAAGTTGCAGAACAGTGGTATCAGAGGTGGAACTTTCCCCACACCATTGGAGCCATAGATGGGAAGCACGTGGCCTGCAAAGCTCCAGCCAACTCAGGCTCCTCTTATCACAACAACAAGGGCTTCTTCAGTATCTTCCTCTTTGCCATGGTTGATGCTGACTACAAGTTCATGTACATCAATGCTTCAGGCAACGGGTCTGCTTCAGATAGCCAGGTATAAAATGCCAGTGACTTCAAGGATGGGCTGGAACGCAACCTCATCATGGGTTTTCCAGATCCAGATTCCCTACCCAATGACACATAAGATGTGCCCTACTTCATCGTGGGGGATGACACCTTCTCCTTCAGAACTTATCTCATGAAGTCCTACAGTTCCAGATACCTCACCATGAAGAGAGGATCTTCAACTACAGGCTGTCCAGGGCAAGATGGGTGGCGGAGAATGCCTTTGGCATCCTGGACAACAGGTTCCAGGTACTTCTCACCACCATGCAGCATGACCCAGAGACCATGAGGAGCATCGTGAAAGCTTGCTGCATCCTGCACAATCTCATGCACACCCGCTACCCAGTGTTGCAGAACAGGCTTGTGGACCGTGAACAAGGGAATGGGGACATGGAGCCTGGTGAATGGAGGCAAGGGCGAAACCTGATAAACACTGTGGATGTACAAAGCCCCAACAGAGCTTCCCGTGAAGGGAAGAAGCAGTGCAACCTCCTGAAACACTAGTGCAACTCCCCAGCTGGAGCAATGGAGTGGCAAGACATGATGGTAGATGCTTAATGGATGCTTCCTTGAGCCTGTCTCATCACACTGATGAGATTGTGCCATGTATGCTGAGTAGCCCTACAATGAATAGAGCATTAATAAAGAGCTTTGTTTATTTTGAAATGTGTTGATCAATCTATAAATTGTTATTGATAAAAAAGGGCCTTATATGTGGCAGCTGGGAGGGTGGACCATAAAGTCCCTCTATGCTTGCACTGGAGGTTTATCAATCCCACAGCTATCCTTACGCATCCCAAAACTATCCTTACCTATCCCACAAGCATGCAAAGGCTTAACCTTTTTTTCAAATTTTCCACCAACACTTTATTAAGTAAATAAAATGAACCAAGTGTGTGAAGCAAAGATAACCTTTATTAACAACTGTCTTAAGTAAACTGTATGACTTTATCAAAAAAAAGCAAAATAAACCAAGCAAAGTGTCTTTAATCAAAGATAAAGTGAACAGGTAAAAACTCAGTCTCTGGCACTATTCTCAGTCACTCTGATGCATGTCCATGGTCTCAACTGTCGAGCAGCCATGGACTGTGGAGGTGGCTGTGGCTGGAGTGTTGGTCTGAGGTGCCATTGCGGTTCCTGGCCCCAAAAGTACATCAGGAGATGGTTTGTGCAGGAAGCTCTCAGAGAGCTTACTTAGTCCCATGAGGTTGAGAGGCCCTTCCTCAAGGACCTAGGATTTCAGGCACAGTCCTGATGACAGATTTTCTGTTGAGGGGCTTGGCTGTGGGGTGGCGGAAGGAGGAGTGTAATGGGGCTGTCTGGTCTGTAGCTGGGTCAGGTGAGGCATCTGTGGCATGTAATGTACCTGGGCCTGGACAGGGAAGGGCTGCCTCTGCTGTGGGAAGTCCTGGTACTTGTAGCCTTGGTAGGGAAGGGGCTGTTGAAAGCCGTGGAAGGGCTGTGACATTGCCTGGGGTGGAGGAGCAGTCCTGGACTGGGTTGGAGCAGGTTCAGCTGGGCCTGGAGGGTGGTGTAGCAGTGCTGTGATCCTTTCTTTCATCACCTGGTACTGGGCCTCAGCCAGGTTCATGAGGGTCTGGCTCACATACGTGATGAAGGGCTTCCGGTTTGAGGATGGTATATCTCTGTGGACCAGCTGAGAGAGAAGATTGTGATCTTGATTGTGTCCCTGATCTCCAAGAGGACAGTGTGGCTCTGGCCCTCCAGTCTGCCTCTCTGCCTGCTTTCTGTGGAGGTGGAGCTGGGTGTGGGTGTGGCTTGGTCTCTGGTTGCTGCTTCTTCTTGCTCCATTTGAGACAGGGGATCCTCCACGTCCCCTGGCATGGGGAGTGCAGCTGTTGGGGGGGTCTCTGCCGTGGGGCCCTCCAAAGATACCTGCCTGGACACAGTAGTTGTCTCCTGGCTGGAAGAGGGGTGGCTGTCTGTGGGCTGTCTGAGGGAGATGGTTGACAGAGGGGATGCTCCTTGGTGGTGGACCTCACCCTCCAGGAAGCTGCACTTGGCCATGATGTACATCTCCCGGTCAGTGAGCTTGACAGCGGCCTGCCCAGATTTCTTCAGGTGCAGCTTGCCATACCAGGTGTGCATGTGCTTCCACCATCCCAGGAGTACATCTGAAGTGTAGCCCAGGCTCTCTGCCTTGTCTCTGCACGCTGCCTGCTTTCTCTTGGTGTCGCGATAGAGCTTGTGGCCCTTTCTCCACAAGCACTCGTTCTCCCTCAGCCATTCCAGCACCTCCTCCTCATGGTCCTCATAAATGGAGTACTGTTTCCTCTCTCCCTTCTCCTTGCCTTGCCTCTTCCTCCCTCTGGTAGGGGCTTCAGGGCCTTCAGCAGCAGGGCTTTGAGGGCCTTGGGGCTGGTCCACTACAGCAGCAGCACCAGTAGCAGCGGCAGCAGCAGCAGGAGAAGGACCACCAGCAGCAGGAGAAGCACCAGCAGCACCAGCAGCAGGAGAAGCACCAGCAGCAGCACCAGCAGAAGCACCACCAGCAGCAACTCCAGGAGCACCACCAACAGCAGCAGCAGCAGAAGCACCAGCAGCTTCAGAGTCAGCGCCAGGGGATGGGATGGTGGTTCTGTCTTTGTTGCCAGGGCTGGCAGGAGTAGGCACAGGCTTCCTCTTCTTCCCATGGTGTTCTCTCAAGATGTCTCTGGCAGCAGGTCTTTCCTCTAATGCTGACTGCTTGCGAGTTGCATCCTTTTATATCCGTGGAGCTGACGCAATGCTACGTATCTGCTTTGCATCCTATAGGTGTCCGTGATGCATCCGCGTCATCCGCTACACTTCCGCTCCTTCCGCTACGCGTCTACTTCGCTATTTTCCTCCAGAAGCCCTGCGGATGTGTCATCTGCTTCCATCCGCTTTCCATCCTCGCAACGTACTACCCACGTCCATTCCTTTCCATTCCTTTCTGGTCTGTTTATGTAAATTTGGGGCACTTTTTGGAGTGGATAACAACGGATGGAGCCACCCCCGAAATTTTGCTCATCCGCTGTGTCCTTTTTGCATACGTTTTGTATCCGTCAGCCAGTGTGACCTAGCCTTTAGCAGCTCAAAGTTTTTCCAGAACTGACCGCACTAGTTTTACATGTTCATCATGAATCTCCGTGTAGATAAGAATATCATCAAGATATACCAACACCCCTTTGTATGCAACAATAGATTGATTATTTGCATGAATACTGCAGGGGGCCCCTGTAGGCCAAATGGAAGAACATTGAATTGGAAACAACCCATTGGGCAGTTAAAAGCACTTTTCCATTCATCTCCTTCCTTTATTCAAACCCGGTAGTATGCTTTTCTCAAGTCGAGTTTCATAAAAATTTTCTCTTTGGCCAAGTGGGCCAACATGTTCTTCATCAAGGGGAGGGGGTACACATTCTCTGCTGAAATAGCACTCAGGTTTCTATCGTCAACAAATAAAAAGGGTGCCATCTTTCTTCTCACAGAACAATACTGGGGCTACTCCTCAGGGTCTAGCAGGTTGAATGAAACCACGTTCCAAATTCTTATCGATAAATGACCGCAGCTCTTCTAGCTCCCACGGTGTCATCGAGTATAGTTTTGATGTATGGTTTTGGGAGTTTCATCCAAAAAGTACGGTTTTGGGAGTTTCACTCCGGGTAAAATTTCAATGCTGCAATCTGTTGAACGATGGGGTGGAAGCTCATCCGAGGCCTTTTCACTGAATACTTCCTTTAAGTCCCAATTGTCAGGCGGAGCTCCATTCAAAATCCAGGAAAGAAATACTTAGACTCTTTAGTTTAGAGAAAAGATATCTTTTACTGAAAGTGAAGTGGTAGCAACCAAAGTATTCTGAATCTGAGAATTTAGGTGCACAATTCACATATAGAAAATGATGGAAATGTTCCCACCCCCAATAGTTCAACTGACACTTCCAATTAGAAGTTGTGGATATGATCATGTGGCATCTTCAGGTGATGATGAGGCCTCTGTCCGTTGACCTTGGCATAGTTTGATAACGGGTTGCAGTTGCGCAGAGAAAGAAGAAAGCTAAGCGAGAAATAGAAATCTAACTCTATTTTATGCTCCCCCCTTCCATTTATACATCAGATGAATGTAACTCCTCCAGCTCACTTCCCCAGCTATTCCTACCTCCCTTTTCCACCCCCCTGTTACTTATGGCAGTCAAAAAGATGCAAAGCAATAGCAGAAGATCTTGAAGACTGACACCAATATTCCTCCGGAATTTTCTCCTCCCCCTTCAGGTTTTCGGTGCCAGTGGAGGCCAGTTCAGTGGGACTCTTGAGTTTCGGATGAGATTGCCCCACCCCTTCTGGGCACTGGTCAGTATGTATGCACAATGACCCTCTCCTCCGATCAACGTGGGGGTTCCATTTCTGGAGCCAGGGCAACCCCAGTATTAGGGGCTGCTCCATCCCAGGAGCCACAATAAAACACAAAGTCTCTCTATGCTTCCCCATCATCATTTCTATTGGTTCCATTATGAAATGGGCAGGGCGGCCCTCAGCTACTGATCCATCCAATTGGCAAAAGGCTATGGGTGTTTTTAAAGTCTTTAGCCTGAAGCCCATTTCCTCCACTACCTCCAAGCTGATTACGCACCTTGTGCACTCAGAGTCTAACAAGGTGAGCATTTCCCTTTTGGGCCCCGATGTGGGTACCCTTAATCTCACTGGAATGGTCATAGGGCCCTTGTTTGACTTACCAGTGAGTCGTCTTCCGATTCACATTCACTCTCTTCAGAAGAGGTTGGAGTACCCAGCTCCTCTCCTTTCAGAGGGGCGATCTCTACAACCTCCTCTGCTTTAAGCGCCATTTCGCGAGGCTTCGCCGTTTCGCCACCTACCAGACATCTGGAAACTAGCCCTTATCAACAAATGAGTCCCAGCCATGAAAACCAACACCACATCCAAAACAACACATGACACCACCATCATTCTCCCTCACCAGACTCAAACCCAAACCCATCTCATAGACGAAAACAACCACCATCCAGAAATCAAACCATGGCTGCATCACCAGCTGCCACACACCCTGACCCTAAACCAAGCAAACAGACACACACCATGAACACATAGCCAGGCCTCAAACTTGGTTAGCCAAAACAAAACCCAGCATATCACATCACAGCCACCCGCTTAGGATATCACATCACAGAACTCAGAAGATTATACCACAAAACCTCAGGATGTTGCAACACAGCCAATGACCCAAGAGATTACAACACAAGACCCAGGAAGTCAAAACAATATAACTCAGAAGTCATCACACAGCCCATTCCCCAGGTCGTTACAACACAGGAGGCTGATAGACACACAGCCAATACCTCAGCCACATATGTTCTTACGAAAAAGCCAGCCAATCTGCAAACATCAACTCCATCAACCAATCAAGAAATGACAACACAGCCAACCTCCCCACTGGTATATATAGGGAGACGGCAGCTCCGATCACGCTTTGCTCGCACAAGCACGAAGCCGAAAGCACCAGGTTGAAGATGGCGAGTAGGACCTCGTCAAAATGTTGCCAAGATGCTCTCAATCTTACATGAGAAAAGACTTGAACACGCCAAGACCTCTGCGTATGTGAGTATGTGTGTGTGTGTGTGTACGTGTGCATGTGTTTGTGTGTATGTATAGATATAGATATAGATATAGATATAGATATAGATATAGATATGGATATGGATATGGATAGGGATAGGGATAGGGATAGGGATAGGGATAGGGATAGGGATAGGGATAGGGATAGGGATAGGGATAGGGATAGGGATAGGGATAG